>JAPMOQ010022737.1:0-38570 GCA_026543055.1 Argiope trifasciata | reverse complement strand
ATTTAAAATCAAAAGTTCATTATATTCTGAAAATGTGGTCATTTTTTAGCAGAGATGCTGCTAAAGATTTTGGCTATGAATTATCCACAGAAATTGAAAACTCAACTGAGTACTTCATTTGGAAAATTCATAATGGAAAGAAAAAAGTATGGCTCAGTTTTTATAAACATGATATATGCAAATTATTTAAAATTTGCGAAATATTTTTTATCTACTTGGCTTATCAATCATAATTCGTTTTAATTGCATAATAAAATAAACTGTACGCATTTTAAAATTATTACATTATTATTTTAAAACTAATGTTTTTGTTTCATATACTAGAAATCATTGAATATATTTTCCTGGTATTGCTTTCTGTAGTCATGTGATTTCTTAATTCTGTCCTTTTTTCTTTTTGCTTAGATAACTGGAGAATCTGTCACAATATTTGTATTTGAAGCGTCTCCAGAAACGCAAACACTGGTATGTATATATACATATAATTTAAATCTTTATTATTTAGTTGAAATTAGTTACTCATAAAATTATATTGTTATAATATTATTTTTTGAAAGATTCTGAGATGGATTATTTTAGAATAAATTATTAATATGTTTAGATTTTTTGAGAATTATAATAGTGTGAAAATAAAAATGTTAGTATTTGGAATAAGTTTGGATTATTAATGAATTATAGATATTTAAAACATACACTACGTGGAATATTTTAAAATTGGCATTAAATAAAATTGCTTTTAGTGTCTACATTTGTAAAAAAAAATGTTGAGGATTTATGGTGAAAATAAAAAATGTCTTAGTGATAATTTTAAAAACTAACATTTATTTATTGATTTATAGTTCATAGTTTCATTATTATCAATGCAAATCTTCATGCAATCCTATATTTCTAAGAATATGGATTCTTAAATTGTTATATCTTAAACAACTACTCTAGCCAGTTCAAAGAACCAGGAATTTCGAATGATCAGAATGCTGGAACAACATAAGTAAAAATTATGGCTGTAGCCATTACTAATCATTGTACAACCATTCCCATAGGAGGTCCTGCCATCAGTAATTGGTAACTAACTCTGCACCATTGCTATATCCATCAAAGGCTGAAAATCAACCATACCAGAAGCTCTTCATTCCTTAACTTGGGTTATCCTTTGAGCAATTTAAAATATTATATAAATGTTTTTTAATTAGATAAATTAGCAATATAAGAGAAACAATAGAGAGAATATGTGATTCATCAGTATTTTAGTAGTAGCTGCATTCGCGCACACTAAATACTATGATTGCCTTTTAAATTTTAAATTTAAATTTTGGTCTTGTTCGAGTCCGAGATAGTTTTAAGTTAAGTTTCCATAATTAGTTTCGTTTTCTCTTATATAGCTAATTTATGTGATTCATCAGTATTTTAGTAATAGCTGCATTCGCGCACACTAAATACTATGATTGCCTTTTAAACTTTTAATTTGTAAATTTAAATTTAAATTTTATTCTTGTTTAAATTCGAAATAGTTTTTGGTTAGGCTTCCATAATATATGTGATTCATTTGTATTTTAGTGGTAGTTGCATTCGCACACTCTAAATACAATGATAACTTTTTAATTTTGAAATTTTAATCTTCTTCCTCCAACTGCAAAATTAAAATCTTAACTCGAAACTATGAAAAATATATTTTAAGAATTAATTTTGGGATTCTTTTTCTGGTTTTACTTTTTCGAGAATTCCTTGAATTTACAGGTTAGAGAGATAATTTTAATTATATTAAATGAATAGAATTAAAATTAAAACAATTTATAATACAAAATTTTCATTTATAAAAGCTACAAATAATTTCATTAAAATTTAAAAATTGAAATGCTTAAATATTAATTCTTTAGCTTAAAAATAAAATAGACTTTCAGATAATAAATCAATAAATGGCACTCAGAACCTCCATTTATTATTATTTTTTTCACAATTAACAAATCGTATAACGGTTAGCGGATGGGATAGCATAGTTGGAATTTCTTCGCCTGTTGCTGGTGTGTTCTATCCTTTTTAATTGTTGGTTGTATTTTCTTATGTAAATTTATTTCATATATTTTTGTATGTATTCTTACTTCATTTGATGATGATTTTAATGTTATTTTGTGTCTTTGCTATTAAATTGATGTTTCTCTTTTGCCTTAATTTCCGGGGGATTTTCGGGTCACGAGGTGTCACTTACTTTTGACCATTGTCCACCGATACCTCAGAGAAAAAATCCCTTATTTTGAATCCTTGCCTGAGGGTGACCCTTGAGAAAGTCTTCAGGCCGGATTCTTTTTAAATTTTAAATTTAAGTTTTGGTCTTGTTCGAATTCGAAGTATTGGGTTCAGTTTCCATAGTTGGTTTCGTTTTCTCTTGTATTGCTAATTTATGTTTCTTAATTAGCATATTTAATATTTCCAAAATAACATTTTGAAATATTTTATGCATTTTGATGGAAATAATTCATCAAATATTATTTAGAAAAAAATGTATAAATGTATGCTTTAAAAATGTATATTAATGTGCATTGATATATATTATTCAATAGAATTGGCACTTTAATTTGAATCTAATTTTAGTATGCCATGGCATGCAAATTGATTTATTAAGACTTGGTGGTGCTTATAATCATTTAATATTTAAACTGAAGCAGAAGTTTAAAATTATAAAAGTATCACTTTGAAAATATCATTAATGATAACTAAATAATAGAAAATAAAAATTTATGAAATAACATCAGTGTTTACTGATTGCATATAAAGATTAATTTAAATTTGAATATTTTGTTGCTATAAAATAAAATTCATTTAAATATTCTGTTTGATTTTTTTTTTTTTTTAAATTCAAGCTCTGTTTTGTTTCTTCAGTTAGATATTGCAAAATCAGCTGTCAAACGTTTGAAAACCTTAAGGCATCCAAGTATATTAACTTATGTGGATAGCTTAGAGGTATGTATTAGATTACTCCATTGTTATTACAATTGATCTTGATGAAATATAGTTATTTAGTTCTAAAAATATTCTAAAGTCAAAACAAAGCTCTAGTGTAAAACCTTTTGTATTGTAATAATGTTATTTCAATTCCAAAGAAATTTTCTTTTGTTTGTTACTCATTTTCTCTTAACATAAAGATTAGTTACATTAAAAACATAAATGTATATGCATGGCATAATGCACAATCAATTAATTTATTTAACCTCCCTTCAGATTTTAAAAAATTGATAGAGTAGAAAAAGGTTTTATTTTTCTTTTATAAATATATTTACTAAATTTGTGTTTTCAAAATATATAACTTAAATAATGTATCTTGTACACTTTTTCAGTTTTATCTCTATTAGATCTAATTAACCAAACACATTTTCTGTTTAAAATTTTATTTTAATTCCTATTCTTTAATTTTGTTAGGAAAAAAATCTATGTTTTTGACTAAAAGATATCTGTAAAATGAATCATTTAAAGCTTAACACTAGTAAAGTTTCTCTATAACTTTATCAACCAAGAGGATTCATATAACATTATAGTGGTTTGAGGTTTTTATAATATTTTAACTCTGTTTTAGGAAGCAGTATTGAGCTATTTCCCTAATTTGTAACCATCTAGAATGTAGTAGAATAATTCCATGTTAACATGAGTTTGTTACATTTCTTCTCTTTAAAAATTATAAAAAATCTATGATTATTACAAATTTTATTAATAAAATTAGGAAACCACTGAACATTTGTATAATTTTTAATTAGATTTGTAAAATGTTGAGAATAGCATTTATTTGGATTAATTGATTTTATTTTATAAATGCTTTTACAATTCAAATAATAATTCTTAATTCAGACATTTACACCTAATTTAACTTAAAATTTTACTGATAATTTTGACAAAGTATATTTTTAGTACTTTTAATGTGATTTAATTGTGTCTATAAAATGTGTTATAAGCTGCAACAATATCTGTATATATAGATCATGTACCTCTTTCCATAATAGTAGTTTCACTTTTTGTAATTATAATAATTTAAGAAAGATATCATTTATTTGTGTAATTATCGATTATATCAGAAAAAGTTCAAAATATCTTCATTTTACCAATTACTTAACAGTAATTAAGTTTTAAAATGATCAATTAAGTTATTTACTAGATTAATTTTACAAACAAATTTGCTGAATTTAACTACATATCAATAAAGAAGGATATATTAAGTCAAAAATAAGATTTTTCTTAAAATTAAATTTGATTTGTATTATTGTAGATTATTATTTATAATGATGTAAAAAAATTACCTTTTACAGTTAAGGTTTTTTATTGCTGGTGATTATAGTATTGTTTTTTTATATGTTATAGTTTAAAATGCTATCAAAAAATTAAATGTAAATGGTATTTTTTAAAAATAATTTTAATACATTTCTTTCTCTCTCTCTCTTAGACTGACAGACTTGTATATTTAGTTGTTGAGCCAGTTGAACCTTTAGAAATATTTTTGTCTAAAAATTCTTATACTGCAAACCAAAAGCTCTTAGCTTTATCATGGGGTTTACATCAAACAGCAGTAAGTATTAATACTTTTTGAAAGTATTACCTCTTGAAAATCATATTGAAATCATTAAATGATTTCATTATTTTCTTAACCATGTGTAAATTATTACTTTTCTTGATAAACTATCTACTAATAAATTTAATAATGTTTTCAACATCATATAGCTTATCTATAGTTTTAAAAAATATACAGGAATACTGAATATTACAAAATCATGGCTTTGACCTAAGTAGTATATAATTTTGTTATTTATTTGTGTTATATTTTTTGAAAATGTACAAAAAATAATTAAAATTTATTTAAAATATATGACACAAGCTCAGAAACAAAAGTTTAACTTGTAATATGTCTCTCCCTTACCTAGTGTTCTTCTTTTAGGTTTAAGAATTTTGTTGGTCCATTCCATTGTTGGTGTATATGTCTGTGATAACATATAGTGACTCTTTTTGTCTAAATGCTGAATTTTTAGATTTAAAAAAAAAAAAGCATTTTTATGAGAAACTTGGGCATTTAATTTGCACAGTAAGAAAAACTTAACAATTGTTGTAACATATCAAGAAAATTAAATTAAAATCGTGATAGAGTAAAAATATTTTGATGTCAAGGTAATTATTTTAAGGTGCTTTGTTTAAAATAATATTTTGTATTATTTTAGTAAAAAACAAGGTTCATTCATGAAATCACTTTTTTACATTTTACATTCATCATTTGCTCATTCACTTAATTAAAGCATTTCTGTAGTCAGGTTTAGGTTTTCTGAACAAGGATTGCATGTTGTCCCACAACAATATTTGCTTATCATCCATTTTTGTGGATCGAGCTGGAGAATGGAGACTTTTTGGGTTAGAATATGTGGCTTCGGTAAAGGAACCATTCCCAATAAAAGTTCTTCCAGCACTAAGAACATACAATCCACCTGAACATGAAACATCTAAACAAGAAGACTTTCCACCATGGTAAATATTGATATTTTTAGCATTTTTATTTCTTTGCTGGTGAAACTTTTTTTAAAGTATGTAATATTTTGCAAAATAAGAGTTGTTAATTTTTTAAGCTGTGGTGAAATTTTTAATGGCTCTTTTTTCATTCAAAATTAAATTTAATATGAAAGCTTTTATTATGTTTGTTATGTAATTATTGCATAACAGTTATTTTATATTTTTGATATTATGGTATTTTTAAAGAGGTATATGAATAAATATATTCATTAAACTTATTATTTCTTGATTCAAATTCAAGAATAATATCTATGATTTATAAGATCTCTATTCATTGAAAAAGAATTCAATAATGATTTATTTTCTTTAATTGCTAATTGTATGCATACATACTACTTCAAAGTAATTTTAAAATATTCTATAATAAATGTACTTTGAATTTGTTTTATTCATTGTAAATGACAAAAAATTATATGCTAAAGCCTGTTCAGAATTTTATTTAAATAATCTATAAAATACTATAACATTTGACTTAACAAAAAATACAAAATGTTTCTCTTTTACTTAAAATAACATTATTTAAATATAGCATTTGCTGTTATTTATTATTATATTTTATTGCATTTTTTATTTGCTGTTATCCTGAAGATTTTCTTTCAAAAAGCTGATTATAGAATACATAATTTTGATAAGAATAAATTTTAATTAGAATTTTTTTTAGGTCATATGATAGCTGGGGACTTGGATGTTTAATTTGGGAAGTTTTTAATGGCAGATTAAGTAAAGTTTCAGCATTGAAAAATCCAGGAAAGGTAAATTTCAAACATTATTTATTCATATTTTAAAATCAATTCATTAATCTCCCATTTACTTGCATTTTATATACATATAATTATTAAGCTATTTCACTGAAATAATTTTTATTGAGAATTTTTAAGGAATAATTCATTTGAAGATTTTTCTGGAAAAAAGTGAACTATTGTTAATATGTATTTGAATTTCTTAAATATATTCATTTGTGTTTCATAAATGTAGGAATTTATGGAACAAAGTGCCCATTCAACCTCATTTAGATCGTTTTCTAGGGTCAGTGATTGAAGAAAAAGAAGCTTTTGAATAAGAAAGTTAATTTATGGCAAAAAATACAGAAAAGACATTAAGAATTATGACAGGACAGGCTATTTACAATGGAGGAAAAAAGTATCACCTTTACATGCCACCAAGGATGAAGCCTAATCGAATGTTTCATGGCAAAACTATGTGCCGCTGTTACGTATTAAATATTCATATTATTTAAGCGAACGACCCTCTGTCTCCGTTTGCTGAGCGAATGGGTAGTTCGCTTTTTCTAAAACTTGACATCACACGTCTTAGACTTTGGATCAGCAGTATTTCTTGGTATCCATGGTACCATCTATCACAACAAAATGAAACTAAATATGGAATAGTAATGGTCGCTAATTAAATCTCTTCATAAATTACATTTAGATAGTTATGAATTTAAAATAATTGTGATTATCTTGAAATTAAAAATTATTTAACCATTGTAGTAAGTGTTGTTTTCATTTTTAAAAAAAAAGGAAATTAAAGTGATGCTTATGGTCTGGTTCTTTAAAAAGCATAATGAACCCGAAAGTACCATGAAATAAAGATTAAACATTTATCAAATCATATTATTATTTGGAGTTTTAAGTAATGATACCAGACTGAAAAATTTCATATTATAACTATTGTAACTTCCTTAAAATGAAGTTTCTTCCTTAAATTTTTGTTGACACCTGTTAAAAGCTGATATAACAACAGCTACAATTTAAAAAAAACAAACTATAAAGCATATTTAAAATTGTAGGAAAAGTGGATTGTTTGTTGACAGTCAGCAATATGATTTAAATTAAAATGTTAAATAGTAATTTTTTTTTACATATGTATAATATATGATAGCAATGGTAATATTTAAGTATTAACTACATATCATTGACAAACTTTTTCTACATCACCTATCTTTGGCAAGCTAGGTTTAACCATATCCTAAGGCTCCTAAGTTATAAAGAGAGCAAGGCATGTAGGTATTTAATTGAAAATTTTAGAACACATTACTCATGGCGAACCAGCTGGTCACCAAAGGCGGCTAATATATAAACAGAAATGAGAAATAGGAAGTGAGAAAAAGAATGATTTTTAAAATATATTTATCATCTTTCTAAAATATTTCAGTTTAAAAGAATTTTTTGCCATTAATGAATAAAATTGTTCAAATTAAATCCCTGCCTGAGGAAATCTATAAACGTGAAAGTAAAATTTCCACAAAAAGTGTACAAAGTTGCTTGTAAATAAAAAAAGAAGGGTGACAATTATTTTTTCCATTAAAATCATTAACATTCTGGGTAAGGTTTGGAAATTTTATGTGAAATAAAATTGATTGATCTGAACATTTTATGTTGAAGAATGATTGAAAGAAAGGATTTTGGATAAAATATTTCCATTTAATATAAATTTTAAGTGATGTATACAATTATGTATGATTGACAATTTTATTTCATTATTGTTTTAGTATAACAAAGGGTTTCTCTATTTAAGTAAAGTTTTCTGGCTAAAAAATTAACTTACAAACCTAATAAATATTTTATTTTGTAATATACTGTCTTGGAAGGATTATAATAATGTCGTTACATTTTCAGATACCATCAAACTTGCAACCATTCTATTGTGAACTGGTTTGTGCAAATCCAAAGTCTCGACCAAGTTCAATCACGTTTTTGAAGAAAGCATCAAAAGGAAATGGCTTCTTCAAGAATAAATTTGTTGACAGCATGCTTTTTCTTAGAGAAATTCATGTAAGTTAATATATGCGTTGATGGTTTTTTTTTTTTTTTTTGCTGCATTTTGAATAAAGTATTGTTATCTTTCTTTAATATGTCATTATTGATTAAAATATTTTTTAAACATAGATTAAGGAAATATTAATGATTACATTTTAAAACTGAACTTTTAAAATTGTTTCTTATTATATTTATTTGTTCACATTTTGTGTGCATATGTGTATAATCATTTGTTAGGTATTTAGATAAAGTATTTTTCTGTGATTTATTTGATAATTTAAATATAACTTCTTATCCAAGACTTTGGCAAATTGTCTATATTGATGCCATTTTATTTTAATTCTCTTACTTAAATTTCATTGCATAATGACAACAGTCCTATAATTTCATGATGCTTTTTAAAAAATGTTTCATATTTAAATCAGCATTTCATTTAAATTTTGCAGTGTTGCAATTTCATTTTTTTTAATCTTTTAAACTACACAAATATTATAGAGAATCCTTGTTCACTAACTTTCGATCATGGAAGAAAATTATATGATTAAATATTTGATGATAAAAATGATTTGAATTTCAAGGCATCAATGAATTCGGAAAATAAAATTTGAACTTATTATAGGGAGGAAATGAAAATTTTTCTCTTTATTTTTAATTAACTAAAACTGTAATTAAAATTTCAAAAAAAGCCTATCTGAGGTGCGCATTTTTATTTTCCAAAATATATATATGCCAAGTTCAGTAGCTCTAAGTTAAACAGCCTGGTCTGAAGTGTATCAACATTTACTTTCATCTTTATTGTTAGTAAAGGTATCAGATGTATTGCTGCCAATATTTAGGTTGTTTGAAATTATTTGGATAATTTTTCTGAAGCAAAAATCTATTATTTGTATTGACATGTTTAATTTAGAATACTGGCTGCGGTGGACTGGTAGTAAGGTTTTGATTTTAGAATTGGACGATTTCAGGTTCGAGATTCCTCCAAATAACTGTCATGTAAACTAGTCTGGTACATGTTAAATCCATTAGTGCCACCCTTTTACCCACTGATGTGGTGTGAAAGTTTAGAGAGAGGGTGCCAGCTTAGGTGTCGTCCTTTCATCTGACCATGGTTCAAAATTACAAGCTCTGTCCGAAAATAGCCCTAGTGTTGCTTTAAAATATGGGACATTAATATAACTAAACAAAACATTAACTATGAATACAATCTGGTTTATAAAAATATTACCTATTTTATTTTATTTAATAGACTATTTATGTATTTGTTATATAATTGGAAATAAATCAAGCGTTGTTATGATGAAAGATAGATAAAGAAGAAATCATTTAATCATATGATATATAATAAATACTGCAAGTCAAAATGATTTGTTGTGGTGAAAATTTTCTGAAAATACAATAATATTGATCATAGGAAACAAATTTAGCTTGGATTGCCCAATTGGTTAATTTCAAATAAAAATTGTTATATTTTAATAGAAAGCTGTTCCTCATTTTTATTTTCAGATCAAAGAAACTGAAGAAAAAATTTCCTTTTTCAACAACTTATCTGCTTCATTAGATTCTTTTCCTCAAGATATTTGTTTGTATAAAGTATTACCTGAATTAGTGAATGCTTTTGAATTTGGAAATGCTGGCTCTTCAGTATTGACTCCTATGTTTAAGGTAAATACATAAATTTATGAAGTTACTATACATTTACAATATAGTATTAATTTATAAAAAAAAAATAATTAGAACTTTAAAAATGTGTATTGTAAGTCTTGATGTTTGGTTTATTATTTTAGTTAGGGAAACTTTTGCCAGAAGATGAGTATCAAAAGAAAATAGTACCCTGTATAGTTAAAATGTTTTCATCAAAGGACAGAGCTACAAGAGCTAAGCTTCTTCAACAGGTGAATAAATATTTTTTTAATGAAAAATCTGTGTTACTGATTTATTTAAATACATATTAGTTGATGTAGATAGTGGCTCTTTTAAAAAAATATTCTTCCAACTCAACTTTTTAAAGTTTCTTGTATATAATGTACGCACACTATATAAATCAGTTTCTGCCAGATGTTAAGAGTACTTGAAAGCTCAAAGATATTGATTAAAAACATAGGGAAAAAAGGTAATCAAAGATGGAAAATGCAAAATTATTTATACAACATTTACTTTTTTTCCCCCAAGTTATTGCTGTCAGAATCTGTAATTGTAGCATTTTTTATGCTTAAAAAAAAAAAAAAAAAAAAAAAAAAAAAAAGATTCTTTAAGAAAGTTGATTTCATTGAACTTAACTTCCTTTTTTTTTTATGGAAAAATATTTTTTTTAAAAGAATAACAAATTGCTAACTAGCTATTTATTATTTTTATTTATTTATGCCTTAATTTTACCTTTAATACTTCACTGAGAGTAAACTATTTTAATATGTAAAAATTGAAAAACAATGATGCGTCCATTTTTAAGGTCCCCTCCCCCCAAAAAAAAGTCTTTTTATGTTATGAGCTCATAGATTCAGGAATAAACTATTAAGGCAGCATTGTAAAACTCTGATAACAAGTGACATTTGGCAAATATTTGAATTTGACTTAGAATATTTTTTTGATTTGTGAGAATTATAATGCATCCTGAAATCCCAATTATTATTTCTGAATTAAAATGTATCTTTTCTTCTTCTTCCAATTCCCCCATCTTCTTATGAAGTGCATCACTGTATTAAATTTTCTGCTCTAGTATCTTTTGATTTCTTTGTTCAATTTATTTATGTAGACTTTTTTTTAGCCGAAAACTATTGTTCTTGTTACATTACCCACTTTCTTTTAAAGAAAGTGGTATAAGTAGATCCTTTTTATTTTAGATTTCAGCCCATAAAAATAAAATTATGCAAGGGTGTTTTTTCCCCCTTCCATAATTTACTTGAAAGAAGGAAAAAAAAAGGAAATTTTTCATATTTACCATTTAATTTTTTAATTTTATCTATGAGGTAATCATGTAAAAATTAACAAACATTTGACTTTTTGGAATTTACTATGTCTACTTATCCCAATAAGAAAAAATGCCCTTTAACTTTTTGAAATGCACTGCATATGGCTATAGAAGTTAAAAATGATCTATAAACTCTTTACCTTTATTTAATTAAACAATATTTGCATTATTATATTTTATTCACTTAATACCAGTTAATATCCCAAAAAATTAATTTACCCCTCCCTGCCAAAGCACTTAAGAAGTCAGAGATCCAATTTATTTAATGATTCCCAATTAATTAATTTTTAAATTGTGAAATATTTTTTCTTAATGTTATCATGATTGATTTTTAATCTTATCTAGAGTGTTATTGATCTGTATCTTATTATATATTTTGATTTCATTATTTATCATAAATACATAAATATCCAAATGTAATTGTTAGTAAGGATTTTACCAAATTCATTGCTAATTTTGCAAAATTGTCATTTTGATTTCCAGATAGAACAATTTATTGATCATATACAGCCATCTGTTATAAATAATCAGATATTTCCAAATGTTGCTCAAGGATTTCTTGATACCAATCCAACTATTAGAGACCAGACAATCAAAGTAAGAATTTTACACTGTATTTTAATAACTTAAATATTAAAATTATTGTTTTTGACATTTAAATCATTTTTTGACTCTTAATTTTCATTTGTCTTCAGTGTATGCTGTATTTATCTCCTAAATTAAATTACCAAAATTTAAATGAAGAGATGCTGAAGCATTTTGCAAGACTTCAATCAAAGGATGAGCAGGTATATACTTTATTTGTTATGCATTGTTTATTCTATAAGTATGATTTATAATGAAGAGTCAGTAGTTTTTACAAAAAAGCAATTTATATTCTTGAGAATATATATTTTTAATACATTCTTGATTTTACTTAAAATATTTCATTATTTATATGCATATTGCTACAAATATATCATTTAACTTTATTAAAACAATGTCAAAAATGGTAGTAGTCTGGTTTCAATGAAAACTGAATTCTATTGCCATAGATGATGTCCACTTTTACTCTCTCTTATTTACACACATCTGTACACTTAATTCTTTGAATAGACCTCTCACTTATTCATGAGAATCACTATGCTATGTATTGACACCATTTTAATTATTATCTCAAGATTTACACTAACCATTTATAAACATTTGCCCTAGCATATCCATTAATTGTGAATATACATGCCATTATCAGTGTGGTTTCAGTTTTACTCAAATGGGACATTAAAATGTAAACAACATCAAATTGCATCATAGATGATTATTTTCTTTGAATATATTCATTTGGTTTGGTCTTCTCAAAATTTTCTTATGTACTGTATAATAAAAACAATATCTCTTCCTTCCTCATAAAATTAGTGTGAATGCCTGCATAGCATTGGCAAATATTAATTTTGTAATAATGATCTTTGCTTGAATTTTACATTTTTAATGTATCTGTCGTGTGATACTTGGTGATTAATTTGTAACGTTTTACAATAAATATTTTAAAATCGAATTTGGATTTTTATCATTGTTTCTTATCACTTGAATTCAAAATTTGATACAGAACTGCAAATGAAGTCAGAGAATCAAATTACATATATTTAAATCATTGTATTTTTTAGTTATTAGATTTGTATTGTCTTGAGAATGCAGACCAAAAGATGAACAATTCTTTTTACAGACCTGGTTCCAAATTTAATAGGCATATACAGTTTAGATGTTAAATCTGTGTATCAAATTTTATACATCTAGCTATTATTATTTATTTATTTATTTTTGCTGTCATTGGGCTAACTTAGAAAACTAGATGGACAAATTTACTCTAAGTGAGTTTCACTGAAAGTTAAATAGACTATATATCAAATTTCATTAGCCCAGCTCAAAGTATTTTTGTTATATTTGTCACTGATAGACACAATGCCAAAAATATATTTTTCGAATTCAGAGAAATCTAAAAATGTGACAATTCAAAAAATCGCGAGTTAAAATACTCTTACTATTTTGTATAAGTAAAAAAAGTGGAAAACTCTAGCTTTTTGCTATTGATGGCGAAGAATTGTTATGGTAAATATGTTTTAAAAGCTAAATTCAAGCAAATTATTTTAAAGTGAAAATTATATGCTTGGAAACATACAATTTACTGTGCATAGAATATGTATGACTTTATAGACTTAAATTTTAGACTTGTTATTGATTATTTTATTTTCTCTTATAATTTTATCATACTTGATTTTAGGGTGGAATAAGAACAAATACAACTGTCTGCCTTGGGAAAATAGCATCTTATTTGCATCCTCAAGTATGTATAGGTGATGCTTAAGATATTTTCTGATATAATTTAAATTTAATTCATATTTTTATAATTATTAGTTACCTTTTTATATTAATTTTTTGATCTCATAAATAATACTCATTTTTTTTCTAGACTAGAAAGAAAATTTTAATTAGTGCATTTTTGAGAGCTTTAAGAGATCCATTCCCACCGGCAAGAAGTGCGGCAATTTTAGCACTCTCAGCCACTGAGCATTATTATAGTATTAATGATTGTGCTACCAAGATCTTACCTGCACTTTCCCATTTTACTATTGATCCAGAAAAAAGCATTAGGGACCAGGTAAATACTGAAAATACTTATTGCAATTTAAAACGTTTATGTGTGGGAATATGAATGTTTTAAAATAACTCCTCTCAGATAATTGGAAATAGCTTATTTATTCATTTAATGATCAACAGTGATTTGATAGATATGATTTTTAAATATGCTATACTTTGATATTCTAGCAGAATCTATTAGTAAGATATGTATGATCATTTCCTAATTTTTGAGAACTTTTTTTCCCAAGACATACCTTATTTGTACTGGTCTTTTATTGATAAACTGTTCTGTTTGAGAATATATCCTGATTTGGATTTTTCTTTCTCTCTTTTTAATGAGTTCATGTTGATCTTTTGCTTACATTCATCTCTCCTAAAAATAATGAATATAAGATGAGCATTCATTTCTATCTTTTTCATTTGTAATAAATTGTCACTGTTAATATTATGTAATAAAGTAAAAATTTGCAGTGCCTTGAAGAAATGAAGGATTAATCTCAATATATGTTTAAAATTCTTTTAATATTTCTTTCTAAATAAAATTGCTGTAAATCACTTTCATTATTTTTATCAGTTGACAGGTGGTTGATATGTACTTTACAAAACCTCTTGAAAATATGAATTCAGCTATTTCTTATGAATTGGCTTTGTGATTAATGGAGGGTTTTTTTAATTATAAAATATATTATTTCTAATTTAATATTCTCTTTTTATGATTTAGTATTCACAGTTAATAGTCATATTTGCATATCCAACATTTTAAAAAGGCAATAAACTAATTGTAATTAGTTAAATATTCATATAAAGTTTAATCGATTTTTTAAAATTATTTTTATAATTGATATCAAATGTAGGGTAAAGTATTTTTATTAGAATGAGTGGATACTTTTTTAAAAATATTAATGACCTCTTTGCATATCATTTGTCTTTTTTTCTGTAGAAGAATTTGAAAAATTATTTATTTTGTATTAAATATTTCTTGTTTATTTATGATGTAACATTATTTGAAACTTTTTTTTTTCTTTTTGTATTAATATTTCAAGGCATTCAAAGCAATTGGAGGGTATTTGAGTAAATTAGAAAAGGTTTCTGAAGATCCAAGTTTAATTGAAAAAATGGGTAAGAGTATTTTTTCAATAAATACTTACCATTGTGTGATATGAAATTATAAAAAGAATTCTGCCCAATCATGTGGTTAATAGATTAAGTTAAATGGCCTGACCTCTACTAATTTGTGATATATATAATCTATTAATGGGTTTCTTTTTTACTAAAAGCTACTGAGATCTTATAAAATGTATATATTATGAAATTTTTGTATTTAAATGTAGTTTTTGATTTAAGTATTCCATAAACTTTTGAGATAAGTGCTTTAAATTTGAGCTTATTTACTTATTTTACTTTTCATTTCACTTTTATCTGTTGGCTAAAATATTTTACTTTTATATTTTTCAATTTTGATGTAATTTTTTTTTAAAAAAAATGATTTATAATAATTCTAGTTTCTAAATATGAAATTTTTTTTGTTTTTAATATTTTGATAGAAGAAGAATTGCAATCTACGACACCAGCTTCTATTGCTGCAAGTTGGACATCTTGGGCAGTGACATCCCTTGCTGACAAGTTTTATAAAAGCTCTGTCAAAAATCAAAGCCAAACTACAACTCAAAATATTTCTCCTTCACCATCAGAAACTAAAGGTAAAGTCTAGTTGTTTATTTTTAATTCACTTCTGAAAAAATATTGTTTTCATTATATTCAGTTGATCTGAATTTCAATTTTTAAAAGAAAAATGATTTTATAATCATTTATAAGTGTAATTTTTTAAAATCAGATATTATTAGTATGAAGTTAGTATTGAAATCTGTATACTATGAAAGGCTAGATTCATATATGAAGATTCAGATTAACTTTTTCCTGTCTATATAGTTCTTTGTCAATGTAACCATTCACAGTTATGTCTTTTTCTTTCTTTTTGGTTAACCTGCAAGGGGTTCATTTACCATGTAAATAGTTTTACTCATCTGCTGTATTTATTATCCCATGTGTATATATGGGAATATATAATAAGATTGGTTGTTGATTTTTTTTATGGTTCAAGGACCAATACTGGTCAAGTTGTGCCAAAACTCATATTAACATAAAATAAATAAAAATTATTCATAAAAAGAGCAACGAGATGCATTAACTTGGTAAGGTTCATCAATTATATCTTTCAAATTCGAGTAACCTCTTCTGAAATATTATACTCATAGTAAGTGGTATTTAGGGCAAATGTATATAAGAATAAGAAGGTTTAAATTAATCTTACTATGCCATGTGGTTTATTGACCATCATCACAATTGCTCAATGGTAAATCTCCTAATACCTATAATAATACAATTCCCCATGTTAAAGGTACCCCAGTCTTGGAAATGAAGGTAATTTAACCTCTAACTTTTATATATTCACTAGGGAAGAGAGACGCAATCCCTATATTGGATATATCATTCATTAAAAGCATAAAAAATAAGTAACATCACAAATAGTCGCGAGATTTTTCATTTGAATAATTTAAACTAAAGATTAAGTAATTTCCTGTATCATTTCTAAAATTAATCTTAAGAAGATATTTTAAATTTTGTATGTTGTGCATTGTCTAAAGGCTATTGCACCTCCTCTGTGCAGAAGATGCTTCTTTAATTGATCAACATGTGAAAAACTGCTTTAAAAAAGTGCATATCTTGTTCCTTTTTTGGCTAAGTTTTGAAAGGTAAACATTAAAAGGTATCAAATATTTAATTTCTTATAAGAACAGTCAAGATTCATGTTTGACTTTATCAGAAAGATTTAAAGAACAGCTCTATTTTAGTAATGTATTTGTATTGAAAGGAAACAGTCACCTACACTTTTATATTTATTTAGTTGGAGGCTCTGAAAAACAGCTAGAGCAGCTAGAAAAATTAGAAGATAATAAAAAAGATGTTGATTCGTGGAATGATGATTGGGGTGATGCTCAAGAAGAGGTATTAAAATTTTGTTGTTTACTTCTGTTTATCTTTTTGGAAAATATCTGATATTATCAGACATAAATTTGAAGCATTTTTTACCCTTTAAAGAAATATATTTATAATAAATTTCTATATATATTGTTAATGCTTCTTGTCTTCTTAAAGGGAAAAAAGTGATTAGAATTGTTTTACGGGGTGCATAGTGTCATGAAAAGTCCTTAAAAAGTGCTTAATTTTCCCGAGATGTGCCAGGAAGAAATTCTTTTTTGTTTCTGCATAAGATACTTCTTTTATTTTCCGCATTCGATGAATACGTTAAGGTATCCGAACACATTAAAAAGGTCGATTTTCGCAAAAAAGGACATTTTCCAAAAATTCTTTTGTTGGATGGAGTAGTCTTTGAGCTATCCAAAACAGATTTACTTTTGTCTCTATGTTAATTAGAAGTTAATATATTAATATTTTCGTCATGATCAACCGGAAGTGGATATTTAAATAACCGGAAATACCGATTCAAAGGGCTAAAAGGGTTTTGAAAGTGATTAAGAAAATAGTTTTAGAGATCATTTTTTATAATTGAAAAATCCACTTTAATTATTTGAAATTCATGTTGTAATTTTAAAATGATTATTTATTTATTCTTTTATTTTTCAATCTAGTTATTAGAAGAAACTGTTGGAACAAATATGGCTTCTTCACCATCTAGTACGGAACAGCTGAATGATAATTCTGGATGGGAAGAAGAATGGGAAAGTCTTGAGACTGATCCCAATGTTGCTAAAGTAATTTTTTTTCAAACTAATTTAATAAACTTTTAAATACATTTTAATATTTGAAATTTTTATTACATTGTTTTCTACAAATAAATTGAATAATGCATTATTTCTTAAAATACCCTGCAATTTATTTAAGTCTTTGTCAAAGCTAGCTAAAGTGTGTAAAATTTAGATTTATCTAGTCTTAAACTGGATGTAGTTTACCAATTAGAAACCAATTGTGATTTTATTAAATTGAAATTAAGTTCTTAAAACATAATTCCATATCAGGTGTAATCTACTGCATAACAGACTGCTTTTTAATGTAGTTAATTCTTTAAAAATGTAGCATTTTTTCACATAATTTTAAAAACTACCATGCCAGAATAAAATATTATACTTCTAACAGTCACATACTTTGGATATTCAAATCGCTGCATGTGATGGAGCAAGTATGGAAGAACCCATTCAAAAATAATAGATTGGCTTAGAGGCTTTTATGCTATGTATAGGACTAGAATATAACATAAAAAAATTAATTACAGATCAGAATGGTTCAATTTGTTTTACAAATAGCTTCTTGACTCTCAGATCTATTATCGAGTTAGAATATTTCGATTATATTACATAATAATGGAATTTTGTTTAAATCATTTTTTAAATTAAAATTTTAAGCTATTTGAAAATGTCATAAAGTTTGTCATTCAATAATTGTTATTATAGAATTGAACTTAAAATCAGTTTAAAAAATATGATTTTCTAAGTCTGGGTGGGGAAATGGAGACCAAATTATATATTGCCTATTGACTGAACAGAATTTAATCCTACCTTGTATATACAGATTTAATAGATACAAGCATATTGTTTGTCAGTGAAATGTGTACCTCCTCCCCTTAAAACAGTGTTGTTTTTGGTACATAGGAAGACAGCTCGGTTTTAGGGAATTTTTGTTCAACAGTCATATTATGCTATACTAAGAACGTTTAACATATAAATAACTTTGTATGTAAGAGAGAGAGGGAGAGAACTTTCTTAATCTATATTAAATTCCATTTTTAATAACAGAAATGGGTGTTTCAAAGTTTACTTTTTCATATACAGAATCTTTTTATTGTTGTTGTTGAACTATCTATATATGTGGGCTTGCTAAACTTAAATAATTTTTTTAAATGTTATTGCATTTTTTTCTTGTTAGAATACTGAGAAGCTAAGAAGTTATTTCCCTGAACAACAAGATGATGATCCTTTCAGTTCATTTCAAAAGAAAACTAGTAAGGTTAGACAAGAATTACCTTCCACTACTGAAAGTGGAGATTGGGATACAGATAACTGGGATTCTTGGGAATCCAGTGGAGGAACTAAAAGTAAGTATTGTTTTTACCGTATATCAATTTAAAAATGCTACTTTTTATAAAACAAATGGCAATGGTCAAAAGAATATCGAATACCAACAATGTTCTTTTCAAAATAAACAAAATGAATAAATTACATAAAGGAAGGAATAAATCAAAGGAAGTAGGCTTTCCAGAACTTTCATGCATACTTTCTTATAAATATATTATCTCTGTTCCTCCACAAAAATTGTACATAGCCATACAGACCTTGCATGACATTGGTAAAAAACAGTAACAAAATATTGAACTTTAACGTTTTTATTTGTTTGTTTGTTTAATACCGAAAATCAAATTTGTGCTCTAGACGTATCCTTTCCAGCAGATTGAAACTAAAATTTGCCACATAAAAATTTTTATATATTTTAATTCATTGTGTTTACAGTTATCCCGGTTCCATGCTTGTAAAAGTACAAACTAACAGATAATCACCCTTTAGACAGATTTGGTTCCAAATTTCATAGGCTTGTACTCTTTAGATGCTAAATCAGTATACCAAATATTATCTATCTAGATCTCTTATTTCTGTATATTCTTACATTTAAACAACTACAAAGGCAGCTTTAATTAGCATAGATTTTGTTGAAAATTTGATTGAAATCTATAAATTTAGTGATAATTTCATATGTGAAATATCATCTATCTAGCTATGAAACATTTTTAAATTCTCGTACTTACAGACAAACATAATGCCCAAAATGTGTTTGCCTGATTCAGAAAGGTTTGAGAACCAGGGAGATATTCATCAAAATCTCGAATATTTTGATGATTACAATCCTTTCTCTTTACATTGTATATGAGAAGTTAAAAACAAACGCAAAATACCAACATTTTTCATTTTGAAACAATGAAATAGGAATTAATTACAGAAAAAAAAATTAAAGGAATATGTTGTGGAGATTTTAAAAACCTTATATGCATAAATTAAGTTGATATTTTCATTTGTATAACACAAACATCTTTCGGGGGGGGGGTAAAATATCCAGTTCCAAATTGGGGCCCAGTTGAACCTACTTAGAAAGGAAGTAAGGCATACATAATCTAGTATTTGTTTTGGGGACTTGGCTGTTAACATTTGTTTGTATATATTGCACTCTTACATTGTTAAAAAATGTTAATTGACATGCACTGCAGTATAAAAAATAAATAAAAAGAATTTCAATATTTATTTTTGCTTTCGGAAAACGTTATGACTGTAAGTCTTTGTCATCGCTCATTGAAAACATTTAATATTTTATGATAAAATATTTTTCGAGTGGATAATCATGTCTTTTAAAGATACTGCAAAGGTTGGGTTTTTTTTTTTGTTAACTTTCTTGTATATATAGTATAGAAAAAGTATAGTAATTGGCAAAAAAAATTCCAATATGAGATTTTGACAAATTATGTTTCAAACCTTTTTGAGTTTGAAAAACATATGTATGGAAAATGGCCTCCCGTCTATGATAAAGCTAACTCAAAAACGCTATAGACAGATTATGATATACAGTTTTTATATCACATTTGCAAATATCTATCAAATATTGAGCAAAATCCATTGAGGAAATCTTTTTATCTGGCTGTTTGATTATAAGTGAATACTGTTAACTACAAAATGAATAGAACGAGATGAATAATATTCGGTGCACAGACTTAGCATCTATAGTGTAGACACTATTCAAATTTTGAGACAAAACCAACTATAAGTGGACTATCTGTTACCTGCATGCCAGATTAATGCTTCTTAATTTTACACTCCAATTCTATACAAGGCATTTTTGAGGATAGGACTTTTATTAGAGAGTATGCAAGATAGTTTTGAGGAGACCACTGCCATTGGTTGAATTTATTTTTAAGTAAATTCCATATTATTACTAGCTTTAAAAGCACTTAGAAGCAAGCCTTAATATTACATTATTATTGTTTAGAAATTGAATCTGAAAGTGCTTCAGAATCTCAACTAAGCAAGCAAGAAGCAAATCGTCTAGCTCGTGAAGAGAAACGCAAACTGAGGATGCAACAAAGACAACAAGGAATTCAACAAAGGCAGCCGAAAAAATTGGGAGCTCAAAAAATTTCATAACATAAGAAATCATGGTATTTATACAGTTTAAAGGAAAAAATATTATATTTTACATGACTTTGTTTTTATCTTTGTAATTCCATATTTCTTGTCTAAGTCATGTCATGAATGTTTTATAGATGCATCTTTAATTATTGTTAAAAAAAATATTGTGAAATAAAGCTGGTACTTTATACAATGATTTGTTGTCATTTAAGTAATTGGACATTATGTGTAAGATCTGCAAACTTTGTTATAATCAAAAAAATTCTGTAGAATTTATTTTTTATGAAAAGTGTGAGAATTTAGCAATTTAATATACTCTATAAACCAAAGGATTTGTGTGTATTTTCATTTCATGTTGAGCAAAATTTAATTTATATTCTTGAAATTCCTTTTTCTAAAACTAGTAACTATATCCTACATGTAGTTCAAAATAAAAAAAAATATCTTGTTTTATATAAAATTTAGTCAAGAACGTTTAAATATACTGTAAAGATTTTTGAATCCAAAAATAGTTTTACTTTAAAGCAAGGCATCAGTATAATGAAATTAATCAAGACTTTAAATAGATTTGTTATCTTCATATTATGGTGGTACTTTATCAACTAATAATAAAGAAGAATGTATGGGTATTTTTGTTCTGTGAGCCTGATCTTTGACCTGCAGCTAATAAATTATGCACATTTGTATCTTGGTGAGTGGAAATGTGTACTTCAGAGAAATTTTTTAATTAATTATGGTAGTATTTTTGGAAATTAAGATAAATTCTATCACACAAAAATTGATTTTACATCATTTCAAAAATTTAAAAAATTCTTTTTAATGATACCAATTCAATTAATAGTGCAAAAATTTTCTGAATTTTGTCATTTAAAAAATATATTAACTACCAACAATAATTGTCCTGAAATTCAAATTTTCATCCTATTAACAAATATTTGATAATAGAGTTAAAGAATTCTGTTAACAATTTGTACAGTTTAGGAGACAAAAAAAAAATGAGGTTACAAATTTGTTTTTAACTGTGCAATAATGTAATGGAACTGGTCTCCATTAGAAAGGTTAATATATATATATTCAATGAAGATAACTTATGCAAGACAAAAGCACACCAGTTGAATGCCTCACAATGTGGTAGAATTGTGGACATGAAAATATACCTAAACAGTTTAAATGGAATTGGATATAACTAATATCTTCAGAGAACTGTTGGTTACCAAAAAATGGCTAATTTCTGAGCAAATAATTATATATCCTCATGAAAGTAAATTCATTGTAATAATTATTTCTTTGATATCTCATTGGCGAGATTAGACATTAAGTCTGTTGGTATTTTACACAAATTTCTTGACGTGTAGAATCCCGAAATTTTGTATACTTTTAAGTTTTCAATTAAAATACATTTTTAATTAAAATTTTCAGAACTTAATTCTGTGTTAATCTATTCACAACATTTTATTTTATTCCTGTATCTGAGCTGCTGTAGTAGTTCATTTAAGATTTTAAAAAACAGGAAATAGTTCTAACAAATGAATATCTACAATTTACAATACTGGCATGAGTGTTACTAAAAGTCATTCATGATTAAAGTCAGAACTTGATAAAGAAAACTGGGAGTTTTCAAAAATGTCCCATATATTTGCATTTCACTATTGCAATAATAGAAAAATTATTAAACTTGCTTCATCTGAATAGATGTCAGTATAAATCAATGAAACAACAAATGAAATGAATACAACAAAAGTAGAAGTAAATTTTTGATTTTATATAAATAAATTGCACCAATACCAATAAAAGAAAAACATCAAGAATAAAATCCTGGAATGAACACATGCTTCAAGTAGTAAATGGTGTAAGTAGTTAAAAACAATTTACTTATAAAGAAGAGAAAGTGAATATATAAAATCAAAAATAAATAATAAAATTCATAAAAAATAAATGCCAAAAAAATGTTATGTATCCTGATTAGACAATAAGCTAGAAAGATGTTTCTAAAATGAAACAACTTCAGCCCTTAAGGAATGACAAAATATACAAACATTTCAGAAACTTAACAAACAAAGTACTTTTTAACAAGGACATAAAACACTTCTACATCTTATAGATTTATTAAGTGTATACATTATCTGTACATTCTAGACTTTCAAATGTTAGAACGTTAACAATTTATGAAATGACTGTACAATAAAAGAATTGCTCTATGACAACAAATACTAGGCTAAACACTTTAAGCTATTTTATAATTAAAACAAATGACTATTTAAAATATAAATTAAAAAAGTTAGAAACCAAAATGGCACAACCTAATATAATGATCATATATACATGTCAACAATACCAAAAAAACATGATGAGATTCTTCAATATTTCTAATGAAACACAGCATGGGTAATAAATAAATGATTAAACTTCATAACAATCAACACATTCCTAGCCACCTTCTTTAAAATTTAGTGCCAAGAGAAAATTTGTTCAACTGCTATACAAGTAACATTATTAATTTTAAAAAGATGTCTATTTGAATAATCACACAGCAAATAATTACTATAAAAAAGTTTCTTGTGTGCATATATGAGAAAAAAAAAAAACACACTGTCAATTAGTTTTTTGATTCTTTAAATTACATATTTAATTTGATTTCTCATTGGCATTTTTATTAATAAAATTTAACTTTATTGCATTATATAAACAGAATTCTATTCATTATTTAAAAAATTCAATGTAGTTTTAACGCTGAATATAGTTTTTGGATGTATCAGTCATTTTGATTTTCAAGTGACATCCATAATCTAATATATATTGATTATGATTGACACACAAGTTTTAAGAAATAGATCTGTCAGCATTTTACATAAAAATTGCTTTCATTGCTGACAAGATTACAAATAAGTAACATAAGAATTTATTCCCAAACTCTAAAGATTAATGATATGTTTCATGTTTAGATAGTAATAAAAATGTGCAATTACAACTAGGTTAATGTTAAACTACATCTAATCAACTTTCATCTTAAAAGAGGAAAGTAAATTGTGCCACTTTCATCACTTAAATACACTATTAATGCAGTTTTTCCTCACAAAATAAATTAAAGCTAGAATTTTTAATCAAATTTAAAACAACAATTAGTTTATATTCTAAAAAAATATTTTCATTATATTCTACACTGATATAGCTCAACTGTAAACAGCATATTTTACCAACAAAAGTTTTATTAATTTTAATTTTAACTAAAATAAAAAATCTTTTCAATAACTTTCTCTTTAATTAACCAATTTTTCTATAGAAAACTTTATTTACAACTTGAATTGTATTATGAATAGAGATAAATAAACTTATGATCTTTTGTAAAATGTTTAAGCTTTAATTTTCACACAAAAAAGTTTTATTATTGTTGTTTAAGTATTTAGTTTAATTTTATTTTTAAAAATAAATTCTCATTAATAGACTTTCCGATCCTTCAATAAATATTATTTCTTTACACATAATGTGCTTAATTAATAAAATGTAAAAAAAGTAGAGTATAAGTAAAAAGCAATTTGTCATATTTGAAATAACCATTTGTTTGTAAGTACAATCAGAAGTTACATAGGAATAACTAACAAGAAAAATGTCTTAAAACCATTATTTGGTCCTTTATAAAGACAATATAGTGAGTTATCAATTATAGTAGTGTATGTCAAGATTCATATTCAAATTAGTGGAAGCATATCATTCACACAATCTATGAGGTGTCCATTTTAATCATAATCCAATAGTTAACTTCTATACCAACCTTTGAGTCAATAAATATGCTGCTGAAAAAATTTAAAATGTCTACATTACTTTTACACTTCCCCATTCCATCAATCATTGTTAGTACTAAGTAAAATGACAAAAACATCTTAAGCAAAAAAAAAAAAAATCTGCAACTATGATTGAGCAATTTGTGATTATTTTAGCCAGTCAACAACTGCATCGATTTAGTGCCTCTTACTGATAGTCAGAGAGGTGCCAATGAAATAATTTAGAATAGAAATATACAAAACTTTGCTACTCAACCAGTTTTTTTAAAACCAAATATATTACTTATTATTATTATTATTTAAATTTAACATGTTAAGAATATTTTACTCAATATAACTTACACAAACAGACATTTTTTCCCCAACAAAACAACATAAAATCCAATTTTTAATGTTTAAAGCATTTTATAGAATGGAAGAGTTTCTGAAATTTGCTACTGGATCATAATCAAAGTAGAAACCTTGTATAAATAGTCCATACCTTTTTCTTACAGCATAATATGAACTTTTATACCCATATACAATTAAAAAAATTATATTATGAATTTCTATAATAAGTCATTCAAATACAACATGAATAAACTTAATATTAAAAGAAATATTCTCATATTTATTAGATTTTATCATTATTATCAACTTTAAACTTTTATGTAAATATATCGATTTATTAAATTTAATTCGTTTTTTGGCACAGTGAAAAATAATTATTTTATCAATACAATGTTGTGATGCATCCATATTCGTTGCTTTAGTTCTTAGGTTCCAATAGATATATATATACATGAGTAATTGTATATCTTCAAACTTCAATGCATTATATTTTCTACATATATATATTCATTCTATAAATTATTAAATATCTCAAAAATTTTGTAATGAATAAATATGTCTTCTGTAAGTAACAAGTTTATATGACACCAACAGGGAGAAAAATATTAAAATTTTAATCTTACAATAGCTCAAAACATTTAACAATCATATTTCAGTCAAAAAAAGTTAACAATTTTTAAATGTCATTTAAGTTGAAAAACTTTCTGAGAAAATTCCATCAATATCAAGAACTAAATAACATTTTTTTTAAAGTTATATTTCTGCAAAGGAATATAGAAAACAGACTCAAGGCAATGTATGTAAATCTATTGAAATCATTCCTATTATAAAGATATCTAAATAAAATGCTAAATTTTATAGAAACTACCATCAAAGGAATCTACTGAAGTACAATTAACAATGCATCAATTTTTTTTTTCTTTGAAATTCTTATACACAAAAAAGTAATATCACTTAACATTTTAATAATTATTTGGTTTAACATTTTTTTGTTAAAGTCAGTACAGGAAAATTCTACAAAGAACAATAAGAATTCAAAAATGGGTTTTATACTAGCGTTTCTACAAAACATTTAATATTGAATATTAGTAGAAATTATGAAGAGATTGTTTTCATAGACACTTTGCCACATATTTTTGAGCAACCGTACCAGTCGTAACATAGCAAACACTGCTTACATTTGTTTCTAAAAAAATGTATATTTAGCATTAATACTAATATCTTAAGTTGTATCAACAATCAAAACTACAAATCTCTCATTACAAATATATATTTTATGTATATATGTTTATTTATATAAATATTTACAGTTCAAAAACTTCCTATTGTATTAGCACCAAACATACTGCACACCAACTTTAAAATTTTACAATAAAAGACATTCATGCAATTCAATAAATCAAAAAGCAAAGCAAATTTAATGAAAGACTAATTTTTTTTTTTCAAATGAAATAAAATTCTGCACTTTTCTAAACATTGAGACAACATTTCAATAGTTTAGAGCTACCTACTCACTCTACTTATAAACTTATTTACACAAGAAAAATTTTATAGATCACATTAACTTTGCACATATGAAAAAAGCTCTATCTAACAAATATAAAATGATTTGATATTCAAAATCATGAAAACAAGCTGTATCAGTTTTCTTTTTTCAGAAATATTGTTTTGTATTTCACAAGGAATCCTTAAATTTTTATTTTCAATGTTGTATGTTTATTTGCAGTGAACATTCTTAGTCTGTCACATAGTATTTTCTCTCAGTAAAACAAGTGCTGAAGGAATGATCAATATACTAAAAACAATTCTTAATAATAAATAATTTTTTTCACTTGATGAGTCTCATTGAAAAAACAAAATGGAAATTATACACATCAATTTCATTCAATATTTTTTAAATACTTTGCGACATAAAAACATTTAATGCATATTATATATATAATATTAGAATAATAACAACAGATCATGGAATTAACAGCATTATATGAGATGTCAGATATAAAATACAATAAAAATGTACATAAAAGTAAAGAAAATCTGATTGCAATTTTTTAAAATTTAAAACCATACTAATAAAACAATTTATTTTCTTTGCAGCATTTGTTTGCGTAGATATATTTCAAAATGGTACTTATCTTATATTTTTGTTACTCTCTTTTTATTAGTGTATCCAGTAACATGATACAATATCACATTCAATATCTTCTCTTACTGTCTAGAAACCATCAATGATACAGTCGCACCACTTTCTTGTAAAAGTGCAAGAGCTTTATTATGGTCCAGCTGAGTAAAATCTTTCCCATCAACCTTTGAAATAAAATAGAACCTTTGAACAACTTATAAAAATACAATCAATATTTATTGAATACAATAAAAAAAATATTACAGCAGATCAGAGCCAACCTTGATGTCACTAAAATCAGACATTAGCTTGATTAAGAAATTAAATCAGAGTTTCTTAAGAAATGAGTTCACTTATTGAATTCACACAGAAAAAGTTAGAAACCACTAAAATTAACAATCTTTTTTTTTTCTTCCAAATTTTTTAACATTAATCAATTACAATAATAATAGTAATTTCAATTTAAAATATTTCATTGAAATTCTTTTTTTTAAATTGAATTTATCTTTCTCATCCTTACTTATTGGTTTATTTTCTTCTTTATTTCTAAATAAATTTTCTATTATTTCTAGCAATTTAATTTTTCTGATCGAAATAAGTTTCCAAACATTTTCTTTGCTGATGAAAAGAATTATAAGTTGAACTATTTGCCTTTCCATTCGGATGTGACATCAGGACATCCAAATGGAAAGGCAAATACATAGATATAATTGTAAACCATAATTACATAATGAGAATAAGACCTGAACATACTCTTTTCTCTAAACTCTCATGCCAATTAACACTTCAATTTTTTTTTAACATTCTCATCTTTTAGAATTGGTCATTTTGTTTTTGAATAAGATGGCACAATTTAGATACTAATTGTCATAAGAAAATGCTTTAAAAGTTTACTTTTAAAAATACAATAACAGCCTAAAACAAAGTAATTCCCTTTTAAATTGATCTTGTGCTTATTTATTTCATTCTTATGATTTTTTATTACATAAAAACAAATAAAAGAACATGAACAAGTATTATTAAATAGCAATAAATAAAACAAATTCTTAATTAATATTTTTGTCAGACCACAAGATTACTTCCAAAGCAAATTTTTTTTAATTCTGATATGTATTGTAATATCACATTACAGCCAAAATAATTTTTTTTTTTTTTTTTTTTTTTTTTTAATATTAACTTTTTGGTTCAAGTACAACAGAAACTATCCCATTATATTCTCCTCAACATAATTTCATTAAGCAACAAAATTATTAAATGTTTTTTTACCAAAGAAAATTTTGCAATAATATTTTTATAATAGTCATAGAAATTCTAATTTTATTCTAAAAATTTCCCAGAGGAAAATTATATATTCTAGGAATGAAGATAAAATTTAAAAAAAAGGCCTTTTTTTAAAAAAAAAGTTACCTGTAATATTTTATCACCAGGTTTCAATAAATTATTTGCAGGTCCATCATCCAAAACTTGAGCTACATATATTCCCTAAACAAAAACATTTAATTAGCATATTTTTTTAGCAGATATTTTAATATTTTTTATGTAGCAAAAATTATTCAAAAATTAAGTTGTATTATTATTGTTGAATTAATTTTTCAGAAAATTGAAATGCATACTTTTATTTTATTTCAAACATATATGCTTTTAACTTGCCATTTACATAAAAGAAATAAGTGATATACAATATATTATTATATTTTCAAGATACCAAGAATTTGAGAAGCACATTTATTTTAGCTACCCTATTTTTATTTTCTCCAAAAGGAGCTAAACATTGAAAATTTGCAATTCTTCCTTTTTTCTTTTGAAAGTAGAAAGTTGTGATAAATGAAATGATTTCCAAAATAATTTTTTTAAACATTATTTTTGATATTTTTTTATATTATTTTATTTGATATACTCTAAATTTTTGTAAACAGTAAAAATTGTTGTAGTATTATCTTTCAAAAATCATGTAGAAAATCATGTATGCAGAAAAATATCAGGTTAATAAAAGTTTCATCTTTGATTCCTTGGTTCAAGAGCAATTCATTCTCTATAAAAAAAGTTCAACATTAAAAAAACTTTATTTTTGCATTAACAGGCACTATTTTCCTAAATAAAGTCCACTGGTCAATGAAAAATAAAAGCAAGTAATTAGATATTTAGGAAATATTAGGATGGTGATTGTAATAACAGCATACACAGTATCAAGATTTACTTAAAACCCACGGCAAAGGAATGTAAAATGGAGTAGAATGCACTTTAAAACTCTGCATACTGAAATTGGCACTGATATCAATACAATTCAATTTGATCCTTTATTTTCGGTTCTTACACATTTGTTTTTCGTATTTCTTTTTCATATTTTTTAAAACTCTGTTTAGTGATTTGAAACTAACACTTTTGATTCAATAATATATTTTCCTTATTTTCCATTTATGTACATGGAAATTTAAAGAAAATCATTTATTGAAAGAAAAATATATTAATTTTCTAAAAACTATTCCAAACAAAAATCATTTTACAAAAAAATTACTTTTAATAATATATAATTAATTTGTAATATATATAAGAAAAAAAATTAGGTGCATTTATTTGCATTAATGTAATCAAATAATAATCCTGTATTATAAGAGTTATTTGGTCTTTATTTTACATAAACTTTAATTTGGCTGGTGGAGGAAGGAAAGGGTTTATTATCTTACTCAAAAATTAAGAACCTTGTCAAAAGATTTTAATTTTTAAAAAAGGCCTTACTTTAGATTCGGCATGATTTTAACTTTTTTTTTATTATTATTTTATCAGTAGTTACAAACTGTCTTTTGTTTAAAAAGAAACGGATCAAATATTTTTTGTTGAAGTTTCTTTAAGGGACAGAATGAATCATCAAATGCATTCTGCCAAAAGTAAATTAATCTAATCATCGTAATAATAATTTATATAAATGTAAGTAAAATTAAGCTTAAAAAGAATAATTTCACAATATTAATGAAAACAAATTATGTTTTTACATATTAAAGTAATATTAAGAAGAATTTCTACTAAAATTTAAAGCAATCATTATTTAAAAAGATACAAGCTCAATTTATTCATCACTTACACTATCATAAGGTTTACCAGGATTTCTTGGAGTACCAATTCCACCTTCAATAGAAAATCCAAGTTCAGGGTTTTTGGACAAAATCACAGGAAACTATTTATAAAAAAAAATGATATAAATGAATTTTGATGCAAAATTCAATGTACAAAAATACATAACAGAACAAGCAAAAATAGTGTAAATTTCTATAAGTAGTTAATAAGAATTTTAACAACACCGATTTATCTAAATTTTTGTATAAAAACAAGCACCAATACGAGACTGAATCAGTAATGATAAATTAAATAGATAAATTATTTTAATAACAAATGCATACTTACAACCAAAGAATTTTTATGTGTGCCAAAAAACCAAGACTGTCGCTTTGGAGATTTAGGAGATTCTGGAATATTATCTTTCTCACTTTCTTCTTTATTAAAAGAAAAATTATCTTTAGAAAGCTCATCTTCTTCACTTTTGACACTTTTTAATACCCTATTTGATTGCTCAAGAATAATTAATTCATTCTTATCATCATCCACAATTCGACTGAGTAAGTCAGGCATGTTTCCTTTCTGCAACTGTTCATTTTTTTCATTGTTAACATCTTTGGCTTGAACTATATCTACATGCAGTTTTGAAATTTTATTCATTTCATTTATATCATTCACTTGTTCATTCTCACTCAATGAATTTGTCCTTTCTAATTGCCTACCAGAGATATTTCTTTCGGAATTATTATTGTGCTTTATAGTTTTGGGTGGCAAATCATTTAATCCAAAATTTATGCCCATAGATGAGCGCTTTGGTGGAATTGTTGGAGGTTCATTAGAATCTTTTTTGGTGGAAGCTGAAGACATTTTAGATTGTGCTGAATGCCCAGAAATTTTAGTAGTATCTTTGTTAGATGTATTAATTTGATTATCAGTTATTTGATTATCACTATCCTCTAAAGTCTGATCAAAATTACTAGGACTTCTCCTTGTATTGCAGGGTTTGAGTTGAAAAGTAGCATCGATTGGAGGTAAAACTCTTTGAAATCTTTTATCTGTGGATATTTTACTGTTTTCTGGTTGATTAGATGAAGAATGACTAGTATAAGCTTTGTTTTCAATAGTATGTTGCATTTGTTTACTCTGATTATTTGCAACATAGTCTTTTGAACTGTGTTGAGTAATTTTCATATTTTTATTATTCTCTGTAGTTATTTTATTTTGGGGATTCAAAGATTTTGATTGCTCAGAAACATTACCTGTATCCTCCATTACTTTTCTGGGCATATCTGACAATTTTTGATTTCTTCCAGCATTAGCTTTATGAATTTCAGGAGGGTAACTTTTATTAAAATTTTGTGGTGCAGATGTATTAACTCTACTTTCAGATACTGGAATGATATTTCTCATAGTTACAGCAGTTCTGTCTTTCTTGGGCAAATCTGGAGGACGATCAACTATTCTATCAGATTGCAATCCAGCATTAGTTAATACCTGAACTGGATAGCCAGGTTTAGTAGCAGGTTTAGGTGGAGGCTTTTCTGACTTGTTGCTGTCAATTTTAGCTCTGTCCAATCCCTGCTGATCTGTAATACTTTTCCTGGGATTTGATTTCTGATCAAAATCCGATTCTTTATTTTGTGCATTCAATGATTTGTTTAAGTTGCTAATAATACCACCAACATAACCAGAATTTTTTTTATTTTCAGAATTGGAACCAGTTGGATTTGGTGAATTTGTAGTTGAGCGTGGTTGTTTAATCTCAGATTCCATCTGAGAAGGCTTCATCCTTGGATTACATGCATCAAGTACTATATGCTCAGTTGTACTGTTAGCACAAATTTCATTCTTCTTCATTTCAGAAGTTTCTTTTTTATCATTTACAACTGGTTCGATTTTACGTGCAACAGAATGTACACTTGGAATGTTCATTGGAACAGCTTGGAAACAGCCCGGTCGCCGGAAACCTGTTTGGCTTTCATTCAAACCGGAACCTAATTTTAAATCTTTACAGGGATTTAGTGAGTTTATAACATTTGACTGAGGAACTATTTTACTAGGCTTTGGTGAAATGACAGTATAAGAATTTGCTTCTTGGGAATATGCATCAGCTACTTTTTCATTCATCTTATTCTTATTCATTTTAGTTGAAGAATCATTATTAGTATTATCAGTATGTGATTCTTCGACAGCATTAAGATTTTTATCTTCATTCATAGTTGGAGGCGTTTCTTTAAATTTAGCATTATCTGTGTCAATAGCATGATTAGCAGATGATGAGCTATCCGGTTTCGTTGCATTTGAATGTACTGAAGATAAAGCATCTGAAGCAGGTTTCACAGAAGTAATATTAGAAGTATCACCTGAAAAAAAGTTAACATTATTTACTCTCTCTAATAATTTATTTAACATATCATTAGATAATAAAACTAAAATAACTTGGAAAATGTAATTAAAATTCTTCACACATATAAAACAAATTTACTAAGCATAACAGGATAAATCACTTGAAAGATAATTAACTTATAAGATAATTTAATATTCTTCATAGATATAAAGCAAATTTTCGAAGCTACTAGAATAAAATTGAATAACACTAATTCAGAAACTGTAGAATTCCTGTTTCTCCTCATTCATAAGATAAGGTATAATGAGACATTAAACAAACACTACAGCATTTGAAAAGTAGAAACTTCACAATATAAAAAATTTTAAAAGATAACAGCACCAATTGATTTGTTTTACACACAAACTTTTCATTTATTAAAAAAACAATCTACTGATATGATTTGTTCAAGTTTTTTTAAATTCTTTTCATTTATTTATTTATTTAATTTCACTTTTTGTATAAATCAACGTCTTACTATATGTAGTGTGGTAGAAATATATAGTGTTTGTATTTAAATTCGTTCATATAATGCAATACTTTTTTTCTCAAGGCTCTTTATTTGAAGATTTAAAACAGGAAATGATAACATACCACAAAAATCTAACTTCTTAGAAGTTTCTCAGTTATCAAATGAATGCAAATTGATTCCTGATACAGTATACTATTTTTTAATTAGATTCTCTATGTTTAAGTTCAAAAGATCTTGTGCTTAAAAAAATTAATAAAAATAATGAAGGGGAAAAGAAAAATGAGCATTCAGTATATAACTAATGAATTAAGATGGATAACACACATCCTAACTTAGTGTTTTAGAATAAAAAAATAATAAGGCATTAATGAGGGTACATAAAAAGACCTTTGAAGAAACATTAAAAGAATTCTTGAAACGAATAATTTTCATTGATAATTTTTGCTAGATGTTTCACAGCTTTTTGATAAGGAGTTTCTACAGATCTTTAATTAAAGTTGCTCTGCAAGGCATAATAATCAGTTTTAATTAAAATGATAATCAATTTACAAAGATATTTGAAAAAGCTTCAAATTATATAAGTTAATAGTAGTAAAAGCATGAATCAACCAATAATTTTTAAGTCACCCTTCAATTTAAAAAAAAAATAAACTTATTATTTAACTGCACAATTTTAAATAACTGGGCTCTAAATATTGCCAAGCTTAAATAATGGTAATATTTAAAAGTGAGTAAGTTCCACTAAAGGATAGTACACTTCAAATTTATATTAATAGAGTATACATTAATTATTTTAGAAGGAGAATCAAATAAATTATATATAAAAAAATTATGTTTGTTAGAAAACTGCATTTCAAAGAAAAAAATCAATGAAAAATTATAAAATAAAAAAAGATGTTTATAATGCCTTTCATTATAAACATCTTTAAAAAAAAGATGTTTATAATGAAAGTCATTTTCTTTCACCTACCACAACTCAAACATATCACTCTTTTGCTTCAAACAAAAAAAAAAGATTTCAAATTCCATATAACACTGTCAAATAGATTCGTTTTCTACATAGATTATATTCATAGGAGTACAAAATATAAAAAAATTCACTACCTAAGATTACAAAAATGAATATAAAAGATTATTGGGATCTAACAGCTGATACTTTCCTAACAATAATAAGCTAGACATAATTAAAGAGAAAAGTAAACACTGGTACCCTCAGTCAAATAAAACCTTTCCACACAAAGGCACAAATTCTACAAACTGATAAGTGTTTCTCTTTCTTAATCAGCATGTCAATGATAAAACACGTAACTACTATCTTACAAATAAAAATGACAGCAAATTACAAAAGCATATTATAAAAAATTATTTAACTTGATCTACTGGAAACAATTTCTGATATTCCACATTTTCTAGAAAAATGATTGCTTATTAAAAGGGCTTAGTTGCATCATACGGAACAGTTACTTGGGAAAGCATGAGAAAAAAATTTTATGAAAATAAATTACAAAATGCAGAAGGTTCTTCATATACTATCAATATTGCTAGAGGTACAAATAAGAAGAAATCAAAGAAATTAATATTTATACCTTCATCCATAGACAGTATAAAAAACTGTAACTGGCAAATGCTTTTTTTCAAACATTATGTTTTGTTATAGTACTCACACTGATAGTTACTTTTTGTTTGGCAATTTATGAATCTCAGCATTTTAAATTACATTATAAATTTTAATATAATACAAATTTTAAAATATAATTCAAAACAATTAATTTTTATTATTTATAAATACAATAATAATTTTAAATTATTTTCAATACTAAATTTGATCTGTTATACAGAATATTTTAATTTCATTACTTGTTTATATAGTTTTTTAATGTACTTTAAAATAAACTTCTTAAAAATAATAAATAAATAGCAACAAATAATATTATGGGTATTTTTCTTGAGTAATAGTAAATAAACAAATAATAACAAAAATTCTTATTTTCTGAAATTTTTATTATTTTCAGATATTTATTGAGATATACTTACTCAAATCGATAGTTCAGTTGGTATACAAAATAATATTTTGTAGAAATAACTAATTTCCTTCACTACATAGATTTCTAATAAAAATTTTGAAATTTCTGCATATTTCAAATTAACACATATGCCATTTGATTTTCCTTGGAAAACAGTATTTTTTCGACACAAGAAAACTAAAGTTCCTTCCCTATAGATAAAATGTAAATATAAAAATGCAAACTCTTGTTTATTTATTTCCTACGCATCACAAATAACTTCCGTGGATTAAATTTGTGTATTAAATCTACCTGCTAATATCCATTGTCATCTTCGGTCCATCAAAGGCAAGGCAGCTTAGAATAAAATCAAAGATGATATAAATAATAGCGAACTTAAAAGTATTCAGTCCAAACAATCTTTAAAGTAGACGATTTTTAAATAAACAGCCAAACACATGTATATTTTTCCTACAACACATTGACCATAAGTTCCAAGAAATGTTTTTAAAACTTTTAACTTATCAATCAACAACAACAGAGAAAAGTTTTACCCCAAATCTAAACATTTTTATAAAAAAAAGTTAAATAAAATTTAAATAAAAAATAATATGCATTTCTTAGCATTTACTATTTTGATAGTAGAAAATTATTAACACATGCAATATAATTTATAAACACAAATAAATTACGTTAACAATACTAATTACGACTCATCTGAAAACAAAGTTCAGTTTACACTGAAAGAAGATACCTAAACCCTTATAAAGAACAAAAATAACATAAGTGATGATTTTTTGAAATGTAACATATTTTCTTTCCAGTATTTAAACATTTTACTGTAAAAACTACAACAACAAATTATCTTTTCATTTCTAAAATTCTGGGTTAATTTTAGAGAAACAAATTTCATTTTTAACATACAATTATACTGATAAAATGATAAAAAACACAATAAATACTGAAATGTGTATTAAAAAAAACATCTTTCTCACATCCATTATAATCTTATGAAAAAGTATTAAACATTTTCATTATTGAAATAGGAAGAAAATAATAATTCTAAATTAATGATTAAGCTTTTATGCTGTAGCATAAAAATGAATGAAAATTTCATTCTAAATATAATTAGATTTGATATAAAGTAATTTCTTTCAACTTAATAATTAACTGCAATAAGTTTCTAAAATGAAATTTTAAGGTATGAAATTTTAGTTAAATCTTTTACCAAATACTGTAATATTTACTTAATTGTAGGATATTAAAGACCACAAATTTACTGTGCATCACAATAATATATCAATATGTAAGTCAGACAACAATTTGAATGTCCGAATTAGAAAAATATCTACCAGGTATATTAAAAATCAAGATAAGCTTTGCATGTTTACTAATAAGTGTGTATTATCAGAATTTTTTTTCGTATATAATTTTCCATATAAGCTCAAAAAAATTTGTATAAAAATAAAACATTTGAAAACTAGGCAAGCATTAAGTTCTTATAAATATGTTTTTACGTAAATTTAACAAGGATCTAATATAAACTGAATAAGATTATGATAGTTGTTAGTCTGCAAAGTATTGCTCTCTGATCGTTCTTAATTTACTAAAATTATAATACATAAAATTCCTTACCAGAACTTTAAAAATCATACTCTTATCATAAAAATGTTGAAAAAAAATTCAGATTAAAAAAAAATATCACTAGAAAAAGACCTAATTACATAAAATGCAGTATAAAATGCTTTTGCGTAGAAAATTATTGCGAAATTCTATTTCTTTCTCTTTGCAACTGAAACAAATCTAGGAGGAAGCACAAAATAGTCTTAATGAAAGAAAATCACAATGGCATATGTACTCCCTATCTACAACATGAAATATATGATTTGTCAAAAATAAATAAATCGTTTTAGCTATAAATTAGCATCCCAAAATAATGCTGATAAAACAGATGTCATACTCCATCCACTTTGGTTTCAATTTGTAATTTGATTCACATTAAAAATTTATTCTGCAAAAACAATTCCCATGAAAAAAAAATCGAGTTTAATAGTCAGAAAAATATTTATGGGAGCAAAAAAAGAAAAGAAAAAGGAAAAAAAGAAGAAGAGAGAGGAAATGAATTAATAAGGGGAGACTTAAAAAATGATGTTCTTATCCATTTCTTTCCCTGATAAGAGATAATATTTTGCCAAGGGTAATTATTAAAAAACATGTCCATCTTACTTTTTTTTTTTTTTTTTCATCATTGAAAAAATTAAAAGTTTATACTAATCTTACCTCTCCAACTTTCGGTATCAGCCAAATAAGATGTTTGAGGTGGAGATGTACTAGGAATGATATTAATGCTTGGCACTGAGCGATTAAGATGCTGTACATCAGCTACACTACATGACTCAATATTTTGTATTTGTGCAGGAATGGATCCACTGCGATAATGTAAAGAGCCAGATGGTGCAACTCCATATTCGGCATCTTGCACTTTTTCAAAATCTTCAGGATTAGCAGATGATTGAAGTCTATGAAGATAAATTGGATCAAGATTGTCACCTTGAGCATTAGAAGGATAATAAGCAGATTTATGAACATTGGGTGTAGGTACCATAGGATATGGCCTCGAAACCAATGCTGAATCATCTACAGCAGATGCTCCATAAGGATGTCCTGTATGTTTCATTCGAGGAGACGGTGGTAGAGTAGGATATACTGGGACTGGAGTTTGATAATTACTGTGATAATGAGAATGAACACCAGGGGGAAACTGTGATGTATTTACAGGTTGAGTTGTGATGGGATATCCTTGAACAGGATAGGGTGGCTGGAAATGAGGGGGATATTTTTGATATGTCTGAGAGGAATATTGCACAGGAATTCGATTCTCAATTCCAGGTGAAGGTGAGCGTCCAGGTCGAGGTGAGCTATTTGGAACAGTAGGTCTTAAGTTTCCAGGCTGGTGTGGCACTAGATGGTACTCTTGAGGTGTACCATGTAAAGGAGCCTGGACACTTAAACACTGAGAGCGTTTTAAACGTGGTGAAGCAGTTCCTAATCTTCTGGGTATAGTTCCTGGATTATTACAAATTACTGGCGCAGGATTTGGAGGGTGTTGCAACCAAAACTGGGGTGCAATGTGCTTGTATCCATCACAATCTTCATAATATGGTTGTGGTGGCAAAGGCGGAGGTTCTGATGGTGGATTTCGATTATATACATAAGAAGTATTTTCTGCACCAGGAGGATATGAATGACTCATATCATAACCTGAATAAAATTGCCCTGAAGTTGGATCCTGAAAAAAAGGAGAGGCAAATTATTTTGTAAATGATATAAATTTAAATTAGAAACTATTGGATTAAAATAATATCTGGGGG
>JAPMOQ010022729.1:11599-26305 GCA_026543055.1 Argiope trifasciata | reverse complement strand
AGATAAGCAGACAGACAGGGTATTTTCCAAAAATGTGCTTTTTGAACACTGAGGTCTAAAACGTGAAGATTTTCCAATTAATCATGTTCGAATTTTTTGGCGATTACAATGCTTTATATTATGCATAAGAGAAAACATTAGTATGTTGTTTTCTTTATCAGTCAATATGGGCGATTTGAGACACTAGAGCTATAGACACAAGTTTATATAGCAAACACTGTATTATTTGCTTTGTACTATGAATTTTCTTTCTTGGTTCAAGATTTCATTAACTTTTGGAATTTAACATTCAATTTTTTAAATAGTGGTAGGGATTGGATTGTAAGTCATGATGCCGGAAGGTGGATAAAAGTAAATTCTTATTGATTCTAAATTGATACATTAAATTCCTATATTACAATGAATTTAATACACGCTTTGATGCAGTCGCGTAGCAAGCATAACTGCTCATGAAATCCAACGTCTCAAGCTTATATTGTATTATGAGATCACATTTGTTCTTTTCTCCCATAAAAAGTGCATTTTAATGCAAAATTAAATTAGGAGGATGTATTTTTCATGATAACGAATTTCTTCCTTGGGTTATTTTGATTAGTGGAAATAAAGAAGTATTTATTATCTTTTAATAAGTTGGTATTATCTTTTTGCTATTTTAAAAGAATTAAACATCGTTTTTATAAATGGTAAAAATTCGATATAAGTTGCGATTTTCTTAAACTTTTTTCCATGCAGAAAAACGTAAGAAAAATAAAAATAAAAAGAACATTTTAGTATTAAAAAAATTTAAGTATAACTTACATTATAAAATTTTTGCCCATAGTCTAAGTCAGGATTGCCAGGACTTATTTCGTAAGTCGTTGAATTCAGCTTCGCAAATTCATAATTGACGATAGTGCAAAGACGAGCTGGAATCATTGTAGGTTTAAATCCAGATTTCAAGAACTTGCCAGTATTAAACAAGCAAACGATTCTTCCACTTTTCAATGGATCAGTTTTATAATAAATATAAAATGGAAATTTCGGTCGATCATTTGGAGTGCTGCTGTAAGCAGGATTATCATTATTTGTATCATTATTGTTAGACGGTTGGTAGTTATTTGGAAGAAAGTCTGAAGGGTGATTAGTAGGATATGGATCAGAAGCAGATTGGCCTAGGTGAAAAAGAAAACAGAATATTTATTACAACTCTTATGTATTTTTTGAAAATATATTATTGCATAAAATTGCAATGGCAATAGCATTATTGACACTACTGCAATTACATAAAATAAAGTATTGCTGTTATTTATACCTTCTTGGGAATTATCTTCGGGATTTTCATCATTAAGAAATTTCCTGTCACCTCGTTGACGATTCCTTGGTCTTCCAAAACGTTTCAAAGGAACATTTTGGTTGTTGTTTCTAGAGAATTCGGGATTATAATTGTCATTTGAATTAAAGTCAGAAGAATGATTGCTGCTTGGATTGTGTTCGAAAGTACGACTTTTATTTGGATTGAATTCTGGAGAGCGATTATTATTTGGATTGAAACGAGGAGAGCGATTATTATTTGGATTGAAACGAGGAGAGCGATTATTATTTGGATTGAAGACTGGAGAGCGATTGTTATTTGGATTGAAGACTGGAGAGCGATTGTTACTTGGATTAAAATCGGGAGAGCCATTGTTATTTGGATTGAATTCAGGAGAACGATTGATGTTTGAATTGAAACCAGGATGTGGATTGAAGTTAGTAGGAGGATTATTATCCGAATTGTGGAAAGCAGAATTTTTAATAGGATTGTAAGGAGCACTTGAGCTGATGTCAGTTGGATATCTTTGATCCTGCTGAGGATAATTTCCATAATTATTGCCAAGTTCTGAATTTCTTGCAGATGGATAAGGATTTCGCCCCCTTTCTGATGGCGTATTTGGTGTAAGGTAAGCAGGACGATTGTTTCCTGCAGAATATGGATTCGGAGCCATTTGACCTACAAAGAAAGTGTAATTTTATAAGAATGCTTAAAAATAATTTATATTGAAAGAAAACAGTCTATTCTTATGTAAATGTAAAATCATAATAAAATAAAACGATATTCATAATAAAAATTATATTAATATTATTAGCGATTTTCTCATGTAAGTATAACCATATTTATGACAACGGGAAATAATCATTGATATTATATACCAAAAATTCAATTGTTATATAATCAGAAAAAATTATACGGATTTTGATTCTATTCATTGAAACAAGCAAATTAACTGCTCAGTTTTATGTGTACCATAAAATATAAGATTTATATTTATTCATAAGATTTATATTTATTTATATTAAATGAAACATATTTTTGATTTATGACATGAAAAAATGGAATAAATTAAAAAATATGTTTCATTTAAATATTTTCTGTTATTAGTGAATTTCTCTTTTATTGTTATCTTTCATTGCTTTGTATAGATTAAATATCCACAATATGGGTACAGTACGGTATTATGAGTGTTGCCCTTCAAAGTAGTGATTTTGCATTCATGCCTTACACTCTGAGGGTAAAAAAGCTAGAAATAAGAAAAAGACATTTTCTATGTTTAATAAAAGAATTCGGCAAATTTTGTGGTATAAACCAAAAAAGTGTTTGATATTAAATGATACATTCACTTTTGTGATAACATTTATCATGAAACCTCAATTTATTCAAAAAATTGTATCAAATAAGTTTCCTTCCATTCAAAAACGGGCTACGGTGGTCTGGAGGTAAGCTCTCGGCTTCGGAACCGGAGGGTTTCAGGTTCGAGACTCGATTCCACCAAAGAAACGGCGTGTGAGGGGGTCTCTTGCACGTTAAATCTGTCAGGCCAAACGTCCTCCCGTTGGTGTGGAGTGGTGTGGAGAGGGGGGTGTCAGTGCAGGAGTCGTCCTCGCCATCTGACCGTGGCTCAAAATTACGAGGTCCATCCCAAAATAGCCCTCTTGTTCCTTTAAACGGAATGTTAATATTACTAAACTAAAACATTCAAAAACGATTTTTAAAAAACGCATGAGTCCTTTTCTTAATAGATGTTGAATAAATGATGAAAATAATTCTATAAGCAATTCTTTGGGAGCCATGTAGATTGCTTCTTATTTGGTACAATATTTAATTTCTATAATTAAGAGAACAGCTGTTCACCAGCTGCATTAATAGCATTAATCTTGTCCCACAAACCACCTTTGATCTGAATTATATGTTATTACAACAAAAGAATGTGCTGTTTAAAATTATCCCTAAACGTATAGCTATCTGTTTGGTTAACAAAGTGGCGAAATTGGTCTAAGTTTTTGGGATCTACCAAGATTTTATTTTAACATATCCTTGATACTTTAGAACAGCTAAGGTAAGACGGTGACATAATTACAAATTTTGGAAATCGGAACATTGGCTGTGGCGAGATTCCGATACCTTACGAGTACCTCCCCCCCCCCCTAAAAATGGATTTCGAAACTGTGCATTTTCATTATTTATCTAAAAATTGGAAAGATGGGGTACAAAGAATTGTTGATGACATATTTAGATAAAACGAGTTTCATATCAAGCAAAAATTCATGAAATCAGACTAATAATTGTGGCTAGGGTGCGAATTCTTTTATTTTCTTGATTATGTTAAGCCTATATAGCATCTTGAATGTTTGCTCTTTTATTTTTTCATATATTTACATATGTTTTAGGCTTAACTTCGAAAAACAGGGAATAAACAGGGCATTTATCAGATTTCATTTGCTTGACTTTTTTGTTTCTAAATTACAGAGTTAGAGTACTTGTCGATACATTTCCGCATACACGAATTTCTTTTAAAATGTGATAGAAATCTGAGTTTAAGTGCAGGGACCTCTTACCAAATTTCATTGATTTTTATCGTTACTGAATTATCGTGTTTAACTGTCAAATAAGTTTCCGTTTCTTTTTTTTAACTGAAAAAGGTCTAAAACCCAAAGATTAGACAAGGCACAAATTTTTTGCAAGCAAGACTAAAAAAAACATTAGCATGGAATGAATGAATATATATATTCTTTCATATTTTTCTTCTCACTCATGCTGACTAACTGATTTGCTGTGGAAATTTGTTATTTCAGGTAAGTCATCCTCATATAACTTTCTAGCCATGATTTCATCGAATGATCAGGAATTAAATCTGTATTATTTTATTGTCTTATGCACCATTCATTGTGTCTTATTGAGACAGTCCCATAATATCATAGCACTATTAAAAGCAAAAATAGTTCGTTCTATTTTCTAAATTTCGGGATATTGTAATTTCTCTTTTTATGTGTCTTATAAATAACGCTGATGATAAAACAGAAACATTCTTTTTTAGCTTTCAACAACAGAAGAAAATAGCTTATTATTGATTAAATTACTAATTAAATAATGAAAACATTTTTAGGACATCGATGTAAACTTTTGTTGATAATTCGTCAAAAACGCTTCTAAAAAAACGTCCATATTCAGAATAAACTTTTTCAGACTATTAATTTTTATCAATAAATTTTTTTAAAGTTTTTCAAAATGTCCAAAATTTACTATTGTGGAGTTATATTTTTCGAAGTTATCGTAGAAAATCCCGAAATTCACCTTAATTTTTAAATAATTAAAATTCCTCTAAAGAATTTTTTAAAAAATTGCTACGTTGTTCAATTTTGCCACTTCAAGGCATATTTTTTTAAGAAATTTTTTTAGTTGCAGATCGAAAGGTCTGGAGAGCGACAAAACACACTATTGAGGCTATCTGAATTTAATTTCATTCTGTCGTTTTTTCTCTAATAAGATTCAAAGGTGAGCCCTCGTAATGTAAAATAATTTACTCTTTGTTGATCTAATTACATTTTATTCACTCTAATTTACGATTCTTTTTACAAGATGCTGCCATACCCAAAAGCTGCATATTAGTTTAGCGCGCAATTAATTCCGACTTTAAAGTTCTGAAAATAAGTTATAACTCTAGTATGCTTAAAGTTAAATCTAGTTTCCAGTGAAATACGGTCGTAACACACACATTCAACTTTATTAATAATAGAGATGGATAAATTTATGCTCTCACAATATGCTTTTCTGTTTTCCCTTCATACATTTCCATTCAAAAACAAAGAAGTATGAAATTTGAGTTAACAACGGATGGATTTGCCTCCTTATAAATATAATCTGTTTCTACAAGTATATCAGTGAGCTAAAGTATTTCAGTTTTAGCTATCAAGTTCGCATATTTAGAAATGTTAAGACATATACACTGTGATTTTTTAAAAAAATATATAATTCATTCTACAATTTTAATTATAAACGTAGGCTTAATTTCAACCAACTTGTTATATGTGTTTTGAGTTATCGCGTTTTCGTGAACGGATGGGCAAGCAGAGTTTTCATAAGCATATTACATCAATAGTGAACAAAAATTTGCAAATTTAATGATGATGTCAAGTATCAATTTCCATGCTCAGACCTTTTTTTTAAAGCCAGTTATCATGTTCACAAATTTACAAACAAAGCCCAAAAGGCACAATTCTATCCAACGGGGAGAGTCTGCCAGTATCTTCCTCCCATACACCCAAACAGAAATGTTATTTTGCTCTTCTTATTCACGTGTATATAAAATGAAGACCTTGGGGGAAGGCCATGAACTCCACTAGCGATGTTCGTCTCAGTAGCCCGAGACCAAATTTCGACGATTCTTTCTGGCTAAGAGGTGAGACACGGGAAGAGTTCATTCCTGCCCCATTAGATGATCTTACATTATTTTTTTTTCATGTGCATGTGAGTAGCATGTCATTTATGATCGTACTATTTAATTTTAACTAGATCGTTAAAAAGTGCATTTCCCCCTTAATTATTTGGGTACATTTGCCATATCAGAGTTTTGGTTATTTTTTTGAATTTATGTTTCCATTTTTTTGTAATTATAATGAGCTTATTTCAATATTAAGTATCAGTATATAATAAGAATCATAAGAAATAACGGAATTCTTACGTAAAACTACTGCTTTCCTATGTTTAAAAAATTAAATTCGCTTCAAATACAAATCCAGCGAGAGAGTTTAAATAAATGTGTAGTCAAAGGTAATAATTCGCTAAAGGTAATAAAGGTTGATAATTCGTTGAAACAGATAACTGAAGGAGGAAAATTCATATCGGCACAAGATCAACGAAAGTGTAAAATTAACTTTTCCTCCTATTAATAAAAAACTTCTTTTGTTAGAAATTTAATTTTCAGCTCCGAAATCACATCAGGATTATTTTAAATATACCCTGTAACTTTGAAGTGTTTTCAAAACTTCATGATTTTTCTTAAAAATAAAACATCTAAACCAGTAAAAAATATAAAATTAAAATTGCTAGTGAAAAATTCGTGACGATTATACCCGGCTTTGAAGGGCGGCTTTCAATTTTGCTTGAACCGGCTGCTGAAACGATAATTAGAATTCAATTCATCGATTTAATCCTTTAATCGAATGAGGAATCTCAGAATCAACTTACCGCAACATTTAGGAATCAGTCAAAAATGTTTAACTGTTTGAATACTGAATATGAGCAAATCGTTCAGCCATCTGCTGGACAGACTGGGAAAAATCGACTGCAAGGACTTTTCATGATTAAATATATTTTGACTCAGCCAGCAGAGGAGTTATCTTTGCATGAATCCCAAAAGGGATATTACTTTATTGTATTATAGTGGATACAATAAAATAAAATTTTAAGAAAAAATATCTTTATCGGAAAATAGTTACTTTATAGTGTATGATATACTAAAAGAATTGTAATAATTACATAACTTAATTTTGATATTTTGATGAATCTTCTTGTTTTAAATATCACTGTATTCAGAAAAAGATTTCTGAATTAAGTCTATCTCCTGTCTAAGGATCTCTCAAACAGCAGCTCACTAATGTATGGCATTTGAAAGTATGAAGACCGCTGACATTTAAAATTTTAATATGTACTTATATCAAATTTCAGACGCAATTTGCTATAGGAAGTTCGTCTGTCTTTTTCTTGACCATCATGGTTTGAGGATAAATTATGGGCTTAAGGGACGAAGGGCTGTAGCATGAATTCACTAAAAATACCTAATGAATATTAAATCTGATGTTGTGAACTTAACGTCTTCTCGTTGATGTGGTGCTGATTTTTGGAGAAGTGAATACCAATTAAAGTAATGCCCTCGCCATCTGACAGAGGCTTAAGATTACAAAACCAATCCTCATATAACATTAGCATGGCTTCTAAAGAGACACAGGTTGAAATCAAAGCCTTTGGTCTATTTCTCTACAGTTTATGCGCGTGAATGTGATAACACAAATTACATGAGCTGGATAAATGAAAACTTGAATGAAATTATAATACAAAAGAATATAAATCTGAATCCATTTTTGGAAATAAATCTGTTAATAAGTTGTCAATCTGTCGATCCTTTTTCCCGAAGGTTTTTAAATGTTGTAGCTCAGAAACTAAACAAATTAGATACTTAATTTTAAAGTGCAATTTCTGTAAAAAAAAACTTTAGTTGTTTATTTAAGTTTGGACATAATTAGATTATAAATCGACCGTCTGTTTGTTTTTGTTACTCAAAAACAAGGTAAAGGAAAATTGTATATTGTCTCGACATAAAAATTTTATGTCCCCACTAAATTTCGGACTCATTATGTCTAAAGAAAGACATTCCAAAAATACTACTCTGTAGAGTAATTTAAAAAATTCAATAGCAACTTAAAGATATTACTGTACTGAAAGACAAATTCTTTTGTCCTTCAAAACAATAAAATCTTTAAGTATTCTGCCCTTGCAATGCCTTAAATGCTATCAAAACAACAGTTTTATTTTCTGATACCAATTTCAAGATTCAAAACTTAGGAAAACTTGCTTTTGGTATTAGTGGCTTTACAGAGAATATTGCAATTCAATCATTTTTTAAATTAAAAATCTGCAACTTAAAATTAACATTCTCTTCTTTAATTTTGCTATCAACTTCTAACGACTAAATTTCAACAACTAACAAAACCTAAATCCCCAACATTATTTGGGGCTACGTTCATTCATTTCCAACCAGAATAAAAATTTTGTAAACTAATTATTCTCGAAAAAAACTCTTTTTATTCGTAAATCATCAGATTTTTCCATTTAGAATTATCTTTATTCTTAACTAGAAAAATTCTTTAATCATCAGATAATTCTGCTCTTCACATGATATTTTATGAAATCAATTACATGATCTCCCAGGAAACTTATTTGAATAGCTGTGTCTGTGAACCTGAGTTTCTTAAATGACTAATTCGATCCATATTTTTAACGTTCTTCAACTTTTTAAATCCAGATTAAATTTTAAAACATGAATTGTGTTAAGCAGGAAACAGATTTTAGCTGCCAAGAAAGCTGTTGCTCTTCAACTCCTTTACTCCTTGCTTGTGACATAAAATTTATAAATGTATTTCCCCTGAATTCTGTAGATGTGTAAATTTATTTCCCCTGAATTCTGTAGATTCTCCATACATTGCTTGCCGTTCTTGGCGGTCAGTTGGTTTCGAGAATTTCGGTTCTGTAATTAAAAGGCTGGTTATGTTCCGATTATCTTCTATGCATAATTTCATGTTCACATTTCCTTCAAATATTAACCTAGTCTTTAAAGATATGTTATTTTATGTGTCTTTTATGTATCTTATATGTCTAATGATTGGGTCAATGAACCATCCTAATAGAGTCAAGTAAGGTGACATTGAAGTGTTACTTGAAAGTGAAAGTTTAATCAACAGGGTAATTTGAATTTATCGATACTGTAACTTCTCTTTCTTTTTTCTCATATAAATTGAACAAATATTAAACATAATCTTTTTATCTCAACTTTCAAAAAGGGAAGTAAATTAAGAGAATAATTATTTGATAAAAATAATGCATATGGATTGAATTGCACTTCAATAATGAAATCTGTTTTTGAAAATTATACAAAAAGTGGTTTTATTCTAAAACTACTAATATTCAGAAGAAATTTGAACATTCGCATGCTTATTAAATTAGTATATTAAAAACAATATAAAAGATTTTCAGCTGTTATAGCTAAAAACAAACGGTAATTATTTACTTTTTAATTAAGATTATTTTAAAATTTAATATTAATTAAAAATTGCTGAATGGCATATTTTTATATTTCAAAGTACATATTTCTAGATATCTATAGATCAAACAATCTGCCCTGTAAAGCGTCAAAACAAGTGTGCGTTTATTTTCTTTTATTAGTAACTTGAGCACTTTACACTGTGTTCGCTAACCCTGTTATTGTCTGATATTGTACAGGTTTTTCGTCATTTCCAGTTTGTAAATTTTTAAACCTCAATAACCATTCCTCCAATACTGAAAGTTTAATCTTTAAATGATGAAATCACAAATTTTTCGGTCAATCTGCTTCCGATTCAAAACTCCAAGATCTACAATGAGAACATTATTATTTGTTCATATTTCCAATATTTAATTATTGAATCATTTTTTCATATTTTGCTACCAATTTGCAGCTTAATGATCTTTTTTTTTTTTTGAAATTGTCAAATTTTTACTCTGTCTTTCTTTGCATTTCTTCTTCCACTGATATCGTTGACGAACTATTACTAATTAAAAAACAAAGCAGGGCTAGCATAGATATTTTTATGTGTTTAGAGGTTTTCTTGTCAAGAGAGAGAACTTACATAAATTTAGAGAGTGTGGGATATAGTGAAAAAGGATCTTCATCACCTGACCTAGATACGAAAAATTTCCAAAACATGGAAAAAGTAAATAAATTGGAAAGTTATTGTTGCCACAAAATGTGTGTCTAAAAGTAGAATTGGTAAATAATGTTGTTTTAAACTCACTTCTTGTTAATTTTTTATTAATTAAATCCGTACTTTTCCTTTTTATCTCTGTCTTTACTTTTCCTTTTTATCTCTGTCTTTACTTTTCCTTTTTGTTTGTTAGAAATGAGATATAAATACTTACTATCACATAATAATTTTCATTAAATATTACTGGTAAAGCAAACCAAACATTTCTCAAGTGACTCGCTATCTACTAATCAAAAAGCGAATAAAATGAAGTGCTTACATAATTTTTTATATGATAGATATCAATGGTATCAGGACAAAAGGATCTTGAAATAAATGTCTAGCATAAACTTTATTAAAACATAAAAGTTTATACAGAAATTGAGATAGATTTTTAATTCATGCATTATATTGTGTGCGAATTGCAAGATTTTTGTGGTTTCCACACAATTTTGCCTTTCGTCACCTGCTCTGTTGAGCACATAAGATAAAAAGATTCATAACGCAACTTGCTCTCCTCACTACAATTTTACGACTTCGTTCTCTGTGTCAATACAGATTGTTGAATTTCTGTTGCGGTCATTTCATATAACATTTTTTTTTACTAGCATCGCAGAGTGATATAAAAAGCAACTAGATTCTATGAAAAAAATATGGGAAGAAAGAGATAATAATTTTTTTTTTGTCATCACAAAATACTTTCAACAGATGTGATGGAAATAAGTGAATGAAACGCATTAACATTTACGTGAAAAACCGTCACGCGTTTGTAGCTGTAACACATTAAATTTTGGCCAAAGGAAACTTGTGAAAATCGTGACTTAGTTGATTACATTTTCTTCACGTGACTCTTCCGGTGTAGAAATATCGGTTGGTTTCCTTAATGCAACTGTGTTAATTACATCATTTTGTATGTATCTTTATCACTAATTCGGAGAAAATAGATTGACAATCCTCGAGATGACATTCCATTTAATTGACCCGTTACGTGAAAGAAAGTACAAAGACATAAAAGATTTTTTCAGTTAAATGAGTACTGAAATTTTTCTAAATTAATTTAATAAGCCAGACTTTAAAGGCCTGTTTACAAACAGATGTTTATATCTGAAAGTTGAAAAAAAAATGCAATCCAATTGCAATAAAAAAATCAGTTTTGACTCCTTAAAAAGTTATCAGTTCAAAAATCCTCAATAAAAAATCAGTTTGAAAAAAGCAGGACTTTTTATTTTCTATTTTAAATAGTACAAATAGAAATCTTATTAAAAGGAATTCTTCCACTATTAACTTTGATTATTTTAAAGACTTGGATTGGCAACGAATCATATAAAGTTTGATTTTCTGTTTGGCAAACTTTTTCCCGTACAATATTTTAAGCTTTCCCAAGTTTATCTACATATTTATACTGTTTGTCTTCCCCTTAATTGCGACAAAAAATGGTAAAATCCTATTTTAGCCCACCTCTGGCGACTTTTTCAAAATCTCGCCAAATCGAAAGTATTTGAATTAAAAGGTTAAGAAAAAAGAATTCTTACCTTTCGCCAAAAAATTCTTATTATTCGCCAAAGGTGGGCTAAAATAAGATCGACCCCAAAAAATCCTTTTCCATATGTTCGAGACAAGGTTAAGTTTCTGACTTGACAAAGTAAATCTCGAATATTATTTCTACAGACCTATTTTTAGCATGATTTGTTTTGTAGATTAACGTTCCTTCGTATTGAAAAATCCAGTTACCTTAATGCCATAGTAATGGAGATATTAATTCACAACTTGGATTGTCTGTGTATTTCTACCTGCCACTCATAAGAAAAAGTCTTGATCTTCCTCCATGCCCGGCAACCACAAAACTCTATTCTTTCATCTTTCAGGTAGACTAGTATTTTCTTTGTTGCTGAGACAATAACCATAATTTTAGTAGCCATCTGGGGTATTTTAATTTAGTTTTTTCTCATCAGAAAATATAACGGCGGCTCATTCTTAACTCTTAGATGAGCACTTTCTAACTCACTGCAGTTGATGCTTTTCAATTCATTTACGTTTGTGCTTTCTCTATCTGAATACTAACGTTTGAAGCTTTTTACGTAATTGCAGACAGTTTTTCTTGAAACGTCTGTTATGCCATAATTATTTTAAGCTTTGACAATACTTTCATTCTTTTTTAAGTTCTTGAAAGATTTTTTATTTGTTCGTTGCATCTGTCTGTTAGTCTACTTTTTTTCCTCTGACCATTATAATTTTTTTTGAAATTCGAAACAGTATTTAGACTGATATAAAGCTGGTTTCAATCTCTATCACACTTTTGCAATCTTTTTGTAGGCAATAATTTGGAAATTTTTGAAACTCATATAAAGATTTTTTTAAGTTTTCTGAAAATGATGAAAGCAAGGGCTTTCGATAAAGTAGAATGCACTTTTTAACAAAAACACTTATAAAGAATAGAGTGTTGGTCTGTAAAATTTGTAATAACTTCCACAATAATTATTTTAACCTTATTTAGCATGTGTCCTTTCTTCAAACACCAAAAATCGTTTAAGTATTGCTTTTTAAAAACATGCACTATATTCCTCTCTTATTATCTGAACAGCTTTTGCAAAAATTTCAACTTTAAATGAAAGTGGAACTGATCAAAATACAAATAGATATAAAACATTTTTTTACCGTAACCAAGTATTTAAAAATATATAAGTAAGAGAGAATCATAATGTGTGCTACTGTAACCGTAACTGTTTTCCTCGGCCGTTGCCATGAACAATCAGTCCATGTCTTGGAAGGGAGCGTAAAGCATGATGTAGTCCCCGAGTATTATTTTAATGCATATATGTTAAATGTTATTGTCCTAAATAGTTTTGTCCCCTTGTAAAACATGTCCTTTAATGTCATTAAGTGTATTTTTAACTAAATTGGCATAATTCATTGATTTTAATAGTCTACCCTGATTTAATTAAAATTTTGGCGCCCTTTCGGTCACACTACTGAATAATTACAATAATTTATGTAATATTTTAAGAATATTCAACAGAAAGCACTTAGATTCATCATAAAATTCAGTTTTACTTTCAAATATTTAAATGATACGAATAATATTTTATTTTAATCTATAAACATAATTTTATAAAAATCATTAAATCGAAATTTTATACATCTTTTATTTATAAAGAATCATATTCTACGAAATATTCCTGACACTTTCCCTTTCAAATAAAAAAATGAAAGTTTCAACCTTCTGCTATCAAATTTGATCGACTTAATGAAGTTTCGAATATAAATATTTGGAACATTCAATATTTTCATTCTCAGGTCAGTGAAGATTTCTCAAGGTCAGTCAGTCTTGAGAAATCTTGGACGTTGATAGGGGTATCATCTATAGAATGGTCGATGAAGTGATTTAAAATTACCCTTTTTCATTGAATAGTGACTTTCAAATATTCATAAATGAGTCAGTTTAGAGACTGTGCTGATTGAAGTTAATATCTCTTTATTTAAAAGCTAATCATTCTTCACTTTTTAAAGCAATTATAGACTCATGTTACTTACTATGTAGTTATTTACTTCATTTAGACCCTTTTTTATCGATGCATTTCTATTATTAAAGTTTTACAAATTAACCGTCGGACTTTGAATTGAAAAAAAATGTTTATTAAATCATATTTGTCTTAAATAAAACTTATTTATTTAGTTAATAATATTGTAAAAGTCAAAAAATATTTCTTTACATTTAATTTAGAAAAAACGCATTTCATGTTTATATATTTCATTTCATACAGACACTTGCTGAAAACTACGTTTTTATATGTTTAATTTATAATAATTATTTATTTTTTAATTTGAGTTTTTGTCGGTCTGAGGGCATCATATTGATAAAAGATTATTTTTTTCCCTTTCACTCATAATGTGCTCATGAAGATTAAATTTTATTGTTTTGTCCGAAATATATTGTTGAAATATATAGTTAAAACTTTCTTTAAAAATTCTTTAAAAGTAGAAACTTAAGTTATATGTTAAAACACTGATACCATTAGAAAGTTAATTTTTTTAATCTTTAATTTCATGTAAAAATCATGTTCGTGTAATAATATTTTAGGAAGTTATAGAGGAAAAACTTCAAACTTTCGCTTAATTTTTAATTTAAATTCTAATAAAAAATTCATAAAAAGAGCTCCAAAGTGCACATTTCCGACCTCCAAGGTATACAGGTATCAAATTTGGTAGTTGTAGGTCAAACGGGTTGGCTTGTAGAGCGCCAATACATACATATTGAGCTTTATTATAAGTATAGAAGAAACATTTTGTTGACTCCATTTTTTTTAACTTTTATGTTATTTATTGAAGGACAATTTCAACTCCCAATATCCTCAGTGAAGTATTGAATTCTTCAATATAAGATCAATAGTCAAAAAAATAAAAACAAATAAGGAAAAATACAGACACAAAACATTTTTTTATTTTAAAATGCAGCCAAAAAATTGATTTGCCCCTTTAACATTCAAAATATTTAGAAATTCATAATTTAAAAAAATCTAGGTCTGAAAGTTAGTTTTTTTAATAATAATATTTATTCCATTCTTGTAATTTTTCAAAAAAAATTCCGTTTATGTATTTATAGTGAAAAAAGTAATTCATAAATTCATATTTCTAAAACAATAAATTTTGTGGAAAAGGTTCTTATTTAGATTTTTTAAAGGAATTCTTCATTAATGGCAAGTTAAAACTTATTGCATGATTCTATCAATAATATTATGCTGTTAGTATTTTTTTGATCCTTTTATCGTTCGATATTTTATATAAATAAAGTAACTGGTTAAAAAATGCAAATTCAGATCCAGAATTTCACAAAAAGTATTGAATTTAAACGTATGAATTCTTTGCAATAATAAACATTAACAAATGAAAAATATAGAATAATTAAAAAAATTTCTTTTA
>JAPMOQ010022729.1:0-11499 GCA_026543055.1 Argiope trifasciata | reverse complement strand
ATTTATTATAGTCATTATAAATTTATTGCAGTTTTTACAATAATTTTACATCAGGAATCTCTATTTTTAAAAGTAAATTTCAGAGTTATTTTAAGTATCCATATCACTGATACTCTATTGTGAAATTATTCATTTAACAATATCATACTGTCAGGAAAATACGAGTTTTTTCGAAACAACCATACATACAAAATCCTAAACAATTCTATGATACAGATTTTGAATTTCAGGAGTAATATTTCATTCTGCACAAATCTTATAAAAACCCCCCAAAATTCAAATTATGTAGCATTAATTTTGAAAATGCCCAAAATAAATATCTTTGCAAAACTTTTTTGAAATAAAAGCCAACCATTTTGGATTCTTACCTTCAATAGCAATGAATTGTAGAATCATAATCTTTAAAACACTTAGTAACATTTTCTTCATTTTGTTGACTGAATAATCTGGAACTATTATGAAAATAGATAAACAAAAACTAGTCTTTGCCGATTGCCTTCGCCTTTCTATGAACGGTTTCTTCGATTTTCTAATATAATTCGATTCGTCTTGCTTTCTGTTCACTATGAGCAAGTGCAAATGACTCAATATCTTTCGGAAAGAAAAGGGAGTGACACTGCCATGTTTCCTATTCGGACAGGTGGTCATACTGAATATTGATAAGGTATAAATGGATAAAAAAATAACGAGAGAGTATTACCATATTTTCTCAAGAATTAGAAGAAAACAACATTTTTTATTTTAAGTCGCAAATTTAATTTAATTTAATTTTGTAAAACAAAACTTACATTTGATCAATAAATGCTAGACAGAATAATAGTTAATAAACAGCAAGAAAACAACTTTTTAAAAAAATGAGGCACAGTAATCTAAAGGCATTTTACAACTAATGAAAATAATATCCAGTGTTTATAGAAATAAATTAGAAAACACTGTTCAAATTTGAATAAGGTTAGTTTATTATATTTATGCAATTTTTATAAATTTGTAATTTTATTTTAAAAGTAAATTTTTTTTCTAAAATTCACCAATTACCTTATCTACAGTAAATGAAAATTGAAATTTAATTAATTTTGGCAATGAAAATAATAGATGATTACAACGTCAACTGTACGTAAATGATAGGGAGATGGAACTGAAAATAGTTTAACTACAATCGTCTAGAATTGTTAATTCATTCAACAAGAATTTATTTCTGTATTCATCGAAATTTTATTAGTGGAGGCATTTTGGCATATTCTAGTTTCAGGAGCAAATGCAATATAAAATGAAATCACAGAAGACTCTCTTTAAAACCTCATTCCCCTTGATTCATTTCAGTTCAGTAAATATTAAATTAATATTCTATATTTCCCTCTTTTTCATACACTAGCGGGTGACCGAGCTCCGCTCGGAGAAAACAGGTATCGAAGCTAACTCGAAGATTTAAATTTTCAATTGTGATTTATCAAAACAATACATGCCATAAGAAAATTTGTGAAACCATTGGTGAAAAGATAACCGGTTAAACCTCGGCTTTTCATCGTCCACCAGCGATGTCATGTCTTGATGTTCCATTGGAAATCCCCATTTGCACTGGTCTCTTCCATGTTTGCTGACCATGCACGGAGCGCTTGGGTTCATATCACCACACGGGTTATGGATCATCCATTTCGAGATCAGTTCCTTGAGTTTCGGATCATCTTCTGGAAACTTCATTAGTTAGCCGCCTTATTAGCTATAGATGGCAGCACGTTACCGCTTGAAACCTATTAGCCATTATGGCGAACTAATTAAGTTTGAAAATATCCTATCTGTAACTCCGAACTTCTCGACCGTAGCGCTTCAAAACCGGCGCCAATCGATTCCTCGTGGCCAAAAACCCCAGACCCCCAAGTTTACCGGAGTTTATTAATTCTGGGGCGATTTTCGACTTGGCAACCATTCCTCGTATTATAGTATAAGATTAGAATTCTTGAAGTTTTTATCGTAGTTTAGTTTTAACGAGGGTATTATACAATCTAGTTAATTGTAACAGGGGTAAGTTGCAACACTCATGCTACGCAGTAGTTAAAAAATTTTTGATCTGAATTTTTGCTAAACATGATTTTTATGATCTATCCTATCACATGTGGTGTCCAACTGAAACGTGCATATAGAAGTTATGAACATGTCCTCTGTTTCAGTTACTGAACGTAGAAAATATATTAGTATAGAACGTAGAAAATATATTAGTATAGAACGCTGAAAATATATTAGTATAGAACGTAGAAAATATATTAGTATAGTACGTAGAAAATATATTAGTATAGAACGTAGAAAAAATATTTCATAAATTTTGATTGAAGATATGATAGTTCATCATTTTGAAGAGGCTTTTTTTATTTATTTACTTTGTCTGCGTTTTAAATTTTTAAAAAGTTGCATTTTTTTTTTTACTAAGTGCAATATTTTATTCTAAGTCTACTAGGATGTCAAACACCATGCCAAGGAGTAATTTGTAACAAAATGTTTTTACAATTTGTAACATATTATAAATTGTGAAATTTATCCTGATTTGCGTTTGATATAAATAATTAGACATTCTGCTTTAAATATCAGCAAGCATTTTCAAGCATCGGATTTTTAAGGATATAACAAAAGTTCAAATAATAATTTTTTTTAATTAAAATTTTGCAATGGAATGCAGATTATTATGATTTGTGTAGGAGGCAACAGGAAATATTTTAATTTGTCAAATGAATTAATTTCCAATTCATTGAGCCCACCTTCAAAGCAGGTTCGAAGCTCGAAAAAGAAATATTTCCAAGTGGAATGATCCTGTTTCTTTCTTCGACTAAAAAGAATTCGAAATCGGTCTGATGACAACTTAAATCTTTGTAAAAATATAATACTGATATGGGTATAGTCCTTAAACATTTCTTCAAGTTCTATGGCTATTAATATACTTATATCACTAAGAAGTACGCCACTTAAATAGGATACCCAATAGTAATGAGATACATTTCAAAGCTTTATATATCTTTCCGACATAGTTAAAAATAAAGACGTGTCATTTGTTTCATAGTTAAAAATAAAGACATATCATTTGTTTCAGGGCGAAATGTAGGTAAAACTGTTTGTAAATCAAATCGGTTTCGAAGTAGAATCAATTTGATTAGGATTTGACAAATTTTGGAATCTAAGCTTTTCGAGCTCAAATGCTCTTTCCTCAGCAAGTTTTTCTGTTTCCAATTTATTTTCTTCTAACTTTTTCCTTTCGTCAACAATGTTATTGAACATATCAGTCACAAACTGTTTATTATCTGTAACGAATGCAGATTGAGTTATTTTATCATGTAGGTATATTATTTTATCTTGGAATGTTATATCTAGGCCTAATTCCAATGCCAAATGATAGAGGTCAATATATTATCCCTTTAAATAGAGAAGCCATTTTTTTTTTGCTACGAAATGTTATTAAAATGAAATGCGGTTAAACAAGAAAATTTGACTATAAAGGAACAGTTACACACTTTCCCTTTTGAACATACAAAAAACAATCAATAAAGAAAGGAGAACACAAATTATTTAAATCTTCAATGTTTTTAAAGAATGGAAAAACTAATAACCAGGTAGGAGTTAATATATATTTTCAGCAATGGAAAAAAATATTTATGTTCAGAATAACTTTATGCGTTTATACTTTAGATATAAGCTATATCGCACAAAGACATAAATTTTCAAAATATTTAATCTTTAATTTGAAGTATATATACACATTGAAAGAAAAAATAGCTACATGAAACAATTGTTATTACATTTGAGTAAGTACTGATGAAGAATCATCTTAAAGAATTTTTAACCATAAAATAACATTCTGAGAATCGGAAATAAAATTGTACATTTTATACGATAGAAAGATCCTATATGCTTAATCATACTCTGAACCAAAAAAATTTTTCAGAGCAGTTTTTCATAATTCGAAAGAACTGAAAAAAGAAATACTTTAGATAAATTTAGACTGATCACTTCGAGGTGACTGAGCTTATGGATACTTAATACGACTTGACGCGTCGCTGAAGGACGCATAAAATGGTATCACAATGATAACTAAGTTTTTGTTTCGGTTCGTAAACTTACGGAACCAGAAATATCTCAAGTACGATAAATTAATTTGTGCTTAAATAAAATACAACAACTTGAAAATCAAAATATAGAACACCTTAAGATTTAAAGATATGTTCTTACGCTCTTTCAGTGATTGAAATCAACTATCAAGACAACACAGATATTTCACTATATAAAATAGCAACAATATGCTGTTAAAACAGACGTAACTTAGAAATCATTAAATATTAGTACAATAAAGTCTCACACATGTCGAAGAATCTTGGTGTATTCAAAGATGAAGGAATGTTTTAACTCAACAAATCAAATTCTGGATGATGTTGAAGTTGAACAAAACAAAAATGCAAAATTGTTACGACTTTTGTCTGGGAACAAACAGGACGACGAAAAAAAAAAATGATGAATTTTTTCATGCTGGAAATTTTAAAAGCACCCCCTTTCGTCACTGAATTCAAATGCAGATTTTTGCTGGAAATGCACAAATAATTAATTCTATTATGTACAAGGATCGATGTCCTGTACGAGTAAGGATGTAAAACTGATTACTGGAGAATTCCTTAGGACATCAACGAAGCAAAGATGACAGACGTTGATTTATTTTGAGCACTGCATGTCAGGACGACCATTTTATAATTTGCTGCGGGTGGAGAGATTTTCTTGCGATGGTTGGGACGACTTTCATTTCATTACAACAGAAATTATTTCACGTTGGGTGCCATTATGGTGGAATGTTGATTATTATTATCTGTGAAGGAAGCAATAGGACATATATTTTCAGGAACATTTCTTTGATAACACGCTGACCAAACACAAAGAAAGACAAGACATTCACGTCCGCAGCTTAACAGTACAGTATCTCATCTCATTCTAATTACACTTGCAATGCGCAAGGCATTATCGGATGGCATATGGGATATCCTTATCAGACATCGCCATCTAGTATTCAAAAGAGAAGATAAGAGTTATGCAGAATATGTTGAAAAGGTCGATTTTCGCAAAACATGAGATTTTTTCAAAACTTGTACTAAACAGATTTACTTTTCCCTCTGTGTTAATTCGTAATCAAGATATCAATATTTTGATAATGATCAATAAACCGGAAGTGGACATTTAAATAAATAGAAATACCGATTTAAAAACACCAAAACATGTTTAAAATTTGTATAAACACAAATTTAGTTTTAAATACGGAAAATGTTAGGCACAGAAAAACAAAAGATGTCTGTGAGAGTTTTAACAGTGTTTTGTGGAAAGTTGTACCTAAACATGTCATTTGTTGGAATACTGAGTCAGCAGATTCATATGTTGTAACCTTGGCGCCCACGCGCTCTGCTGTCGTCAGTAGATATTCCTTCCGCCAGATGTTTCAGATGCTTGAGAGATTTTGTACGAGACCGACGCATTGCTTAAACGTCGGAGGATGGCCAAATTAATGATCATATAAGCGCGTTGTAAATAATGCATGTAAATATTATTCATTATCATATTATGTCTGTGCCCTAGAAGAAATAAAAAAGGATTACACCGAAACTGCACTCTTTTTCTTCAAACCATATTTACAGAGATGTTTTTATCGATGAACCCGTGGCAGCAAAGGTAAGAGATTATTTACCTTTTATTTTATTGATTTTGGATTAGAAACTCAAAATCTGGCATCCCGTGCCTTGATATTCTTATTTGAGATTGAGAGTGCATTTATAAGATTGAAAAATTTTCGCAAACATACTTGCGTAATTTTCTAATTTGAGATGGATATAGACGGCATTAAAAAGTTAAGAGCTCCTTTAAGGACAGCTCTTACGAGAGTGCTGAATAAAGCATCAGAATTACTAGAGAAAAAAATTGAGGATACAGATATTCTTGCGGCACAGATTGTTCTTATAGAACAAAAATACAAAGACCTTAAAGATTTAGATTCTAAAATTTTAAATATTATGCAAGAGGATAAAACATGTACACAACAAACGTTTGATAGAGAATACGTAGCTATCATAGATTATGAAGAGAAATATTTGGAAACAAAAACGAAACTAGAAAGGCGTTTGAATTTACTTGAAAAACCAAAACGAGAAGAAAATATAACGAAGGACACTTCCAACAATGGCACAAATGGTAATAGAAAAATAAAGTTACCAGAAATTGTATTAAGCCAGTTGAATGGCAACTTAACGGAATTTCTACCATGGTGGGGACAATTTAAAAAAATCCACGAAGACCCCGAAATAGTGGATGATGACAAATTTCAACACCTATTGCAAGCGACAGTAAAACACTCGCCGGCCAGAATGCTTGTTGAATCTTTTCCCCCATGTGGTGGAAATTACGATGAAGCCATAACAGCTCTTAAGCAGCGTTTTGGAAGAGACGATTTATTGATAGAAGCCTACGTTAGAGAGTTACTTTCAGTTGTAATAAATAACGCTAACCCTCAAGGCCAAAAGTATTCACTAGTGAAACTTTATGATACTTTAGAGGGCCAATTAAGGTCGCTGAAAACGTTAGGAGTAGCTAAAGATGATTTTTCTGCTATTTTGCTTTTCCCTTTAGTGGAATCCTGCCTCCCACAATATCTAAGAATTTATGAGCGCACTCAACGCGAATTAACTGCAGAATCTACAGGAAATGATAGGCTAGCACATTTGTTAAATTTTCTTAAACAAGAAATAGAAACCGAACAGAAATTAGTTATTGCCCGTTCCTCTTTCAACTTAGATAACCATAACAAAAAACCTATTAGTCATTCGCGAGAAAATAATCCAAGGTCCAGACCATCAGCCACTGATTTAATTAACAACTCTACTAGACGAAACACTTATTCAGCTGAATCGAAGTATAAGGAATGTGCGTTTTGCGATAAGTCGCATTTAAACCAAGAGGATTGTAGGTTCGCGAAGAGTTTAACATTCGAGAAAAAGAAGGAAATACTTTTAAATCGCGGAGTCTGTTTCCGATGTTTAAAATCTAAACCTAGACATATCGCGCGTTTTTGTAAGCATACATTTAATTGTTCAATATGTAAAGGGAATCATTTGCCTATAATGTGTAAAGGTAATGATGAGTTTTCGGAAAATAAAAATAAGGAAAGGAAGTCGGAAGATAAAATTGTTGCGGAGAGTTCTTTAACTAATAAAACATGCATTCGGCAAGTTTATTTACAAACATTAGTGGTTAAAATTCGCGGAAAGGATAAAACTAGGAACATACGTGTATTAATTGACAGCGGGTCAGAAAGGTCGTACATGTCAAAATATGCAGCAGAAAGTATGGATTATGAAGTAATTAATGAGGAATCTATTTTACATTCTTTATTTGGGGGTTTAGAAAAGTCTGAGAGCCATAAAAAATATTTGGTTCATTTAAGTAATGTAGATAACAGTTACCATTGTAATTTTGAAGTGTTAGATCAGGAAACAATTTGTTCCAATATTTGGAGAATAAATTTGTTCCCCTATGTAAAAGATCTTAAATCTAAGAAGATATTTTTAACTGATGTATCGCATACTTCTGATGATCAATTACTGTATAAATCATCCCCTTTAGAGATTCATTTGCTAATTGGGGCAGATGTTGCGGGTAAGCTGTTAACTGGGAGAGTAGAGGAGCTTAGTTCAGGGTTAGTATGTGTAGGAACTAAGTTAGGTTGGACTTTGATGGGAAAGACGAATGAAATAGATAAACATGACAGCACAAATACTGTTCTATCCTGTCACGTGAATGACGTAAACATTTCTGATTTATGGCGATTAGATACACTTGGAATTTGTGAACCGAGTCAAAATAAAACTCGCGAAGAAATAGAATTAGCGGCTAAAGAACATTTTTCCCAAACTGTTAGTAGAAACAAAGAAGGGAGGTATCAAGTGCGTTTGCCTTGGGTGGAGGGTCATCCCCCATTAACGAATTGTAAGGACATTTCCGAAAAGAGACTTGTTAATTGTATTAAATCTCTTAAGAAATTGGGGAAAATTAAAGAATATGAAACCATTTTTGATGACTGGTTAGATCAGGGTATTATTGAGGAAGTATCTAGCTCAGAACCAGAACATTATTTACCTCACCGTCCTGTTTTTAAAGAAAACTCTACGACAAGGATTAGGCCAGTCTTCGATGGCTCTGCCAGAGATAAAAATTCACCATCAATTAATGATTGTTTAGAAAAGGGGCCCAATTTGGTAGAGCTAATTCCCTCTCTCCTAAATAGATTCAGAATGGGAAAATACGGAGTTATTGCCGATATTGAAAAAGCATTTTTGCAGATTGAGCTCCATGAACAGGATAGGCCTTATTTAAAATTTTTTTGGTGGCAGGAAGGGAAAAAAGAGCAGTTAAGAATCTTTCAGCATAGGAGGGTTGTTTTTGGAATAACCTCAAGCTCTTTTTTACTAGGAGCCACTCTTGAATTTCATTTGAAAAATGCTTCCCCTGTCTACAAAGAAACAGCCCCCCTAAAACTTCTGAAATCATTTTATGTGGACAATTGTGTCCATAGTGTGGACAGTAAAGAAGAACTGATAAAGTTCATCGAAGAGTCACAGGAAATACTTGGCCCAGCAAAATTTAATTTGCGAGGGTGGGAGCATACCCCTTTTGAAGAATCTGATTTAATAGAAGAGAAATCCGTTTCAGTGTTAGGCTTAAAATGGAAAATAAAAAGTGACTCTCTAACTGTTGACTTACGAGATTTAGATTCCACCATAGAAGATAAACCTTTAACAAAAAGAATCATTTTATCGATTGTGCATAAAATATTTGACCTAATTGGATTTACCTGTCCGTCCACATTAATGCCAAAACTTCTACTACAGGAATGTTGGAAATTAAAAATAAGTTGGGATACTGAATTGCCATCTTACATAGCAAATAAATTTTTGAAGTGGACAAATAAACTGAAATTTTTAAATGATATTTATATTTCTAGAAGTCTAGATAAAAATGAAGCACTAAGAAATACAACTTTGCATGTATTTTGCGATGCTTCGGAGAAATCGTACGCTATGTGTATTTTTCTCAGGAGTGAAAGTGACGATTCAGTTCATTGTAATTTGATACAAGCTAGATCAAGAGTCGCCCCACTTAAAACAATTATGATATCTAGACTTGAACTGTTGGCCTGTAATATAGGTGCTCGACTATGTCAATCCGTGAAAGAGAGCTTGGGATTAGAAGACGTTGCAACACGATATTGGTCTGATTATAGTAACGCACTTTACTGGATTAAAAAGAACGAAAACTGGGCTACATTTGTTTTCAATCGTGTAAAAGAAATTCGTCTTTTGAGCAACCCAGACGATTGGAATCATATATCCGGACAAATGAACCCAGCAGATTTACCATCTAGAGGTTGTGATTTTAAAGACCTAGCCAAATCCAACTGGTGGTTAGGACCTCCTTGGTTAAAAGAATCCCCTGAAAATTGGCCCAAAACAAATATTTTTCCAGATGAAAATATTATAAATGGCGAAAAACGTAAAACAATTGTTAGCATTACGAATACAGTAAAGGAGTCTAAAATTTACGACATTTTCTCTTCTTATCCTAAACTTCTTCTAGTTATGTCCTGGATTTACAGATTTTTCAATAACTGTAAGGTAGAAAAGAGCAATAGAAAATTTGGAAGAATAACATTGGAAAAAAGGAACCTTGCAGAACTTTTATTGTTAAAGTTAGTACAACAAGAATCATTCACTGGACCTCAAGATGAGCGTCTACAAAAATTCCAGTTATTAGAAGATGAATATGGACTTTTGCGAATTAAGACAAGACTCTCATTAAAGGAAGATTTAAAGAACTTTAAATTTCCTATCGTGTTACCCAGTGAACATTCGTTAGTTGAAAAACTTGTTCGCTGGAAACACTGTTCTCTAGGCCATGCAGGTGTTCAAATAGTGATGAGCAACCTCAGAGAAGAATTCTGGATTCTGAAATAAAGAAAGACTGTCCGTAAAGTTGTCAAGAACTGTGTTACTTGCAAGAGATTTGACGCACGACCAATAGAAACTCCAACAGCTCCATTGCCAGTTGACCGTCTCACAGCTGCTTCTGTCTTCGAAATTACAGGAGTAGATTACGCCGGTCCTCTTTATTTAAAGAATAATCAGAAGTCCTGGATTGTCATCTATACCTGTGCAGTATATCGAGCTATACATCTCGAGCTGACCACTTCACTATCAACAGAAAGTTTTCTTCAATCGTTCAGAAGATTTGTGGCTCGTCGAGGAAGACCCACGATTGTATATTCGGATAATGGAACTAACTTCGTAGGTGCAAACAACCTAATCAAAAAGATCAATTGGAGTAAGATAGTTCAATACAGTACAGTCAACAAGATAGACTGGAAATTCATCCCTCCGTCTGCTCCATGGTGGGGTGGGTTTTGGGAACGCTTGATCGGGATGGTCAAGCGAATACTACGTAAAGTTCTAGGTCAGACGTCCCTCAACTTCGAAGAACTGACTACCATCTTCTGTGACTGTGAAAGTGTCATCAATAGTCGACCACTCACTTATATAAGTGATGATCCTAATGATCTAGAACCTCTCACTCCTTGTATGTTTTTGCAGGAAGTTAAAGAAATCGGTACACCTGAACTAGATCTTCTGGACTCTAAAGCCCTGAATAGAAGATTTATTTATCGACAAAAAATTCGAAGTGATCTGAGAAAACGTTTTCGCTCAGAGTATTTGGGACAGTTGAGACAATATGAGAAAAAGACACGAATCTCACCATCCATCGAATTAGGCGAAGTTGTCTTGATATCCTCTGACAACGTAAAAAAAATGGACTGGCCATTAGGTAAAGTCATCGAAATCTTCAAATCGCCCGATGGACATATCAGACTTGTGAAACTGAAAACCAAAGGTGGAGAAGTCCTACGTCCAACGTTGAGACTGTATTCTTTAGAAATTAGTGAATCTCAAAAAGAACTGTTACAACCTGTGAAACAGTGTGAAACACGAGAGAATAACTTTCCTTGTGATGATTCCTGCACACCTAAAAGTGATTCTCATGATAAAGCTGAACTTGATGAACCAACTTCTAGGTATGGTAGAAGATTAAAAAATGTAAAGAGACTCATGTTATAAACTTTTTTTAGAATTGAACTTTTACATTATACACATTTATGGACTCTAATTGAAACACATTCAATACTAAATAACTAATTTTGAATAATACTTTGGTTTATCGTGATTATTGCAAATATTTTACTTTGATATATTCTCTTTATTGTAATATTTTCTTGATTTATATTCGTTATTTTAAACATATTGTTAATTCAATTATTTTGATATATGCATTTTAGTAACAGAAATTTTTCTTGTTAATTTAAAATTTGAATTTGTTATTTGAATTAATTTGAATTTATGTTTGAGTTTCCTGTAATTGAAACTCAAAGGTGGGAGGATGTTGGAA
>JAPMOQ010022724.1:718056-750682 GCA_026543055.1 Argiope trifasciata | reverse complement strand
TAAAGTTACAACTTGATTTCCAAATTATATATTCTCTGAATTCTTACAAATTGTCTTAATTAAGTTATTAACCAGGTTTAACAAGCACGAGACTATCAGACTGCGTTCATATCGATATTTAGAAAAATTATGGTGTTTTTTCGTCTCAAAATTGGTTGAGCTCTAAAACTTTGTTTGCTAACAAGAAAAATTGAAAATAAAAGTTTAAAAAAGTTATCAAATAAAATTTAATAACAAAAACACCCAACTAAAGTAGAAACAATTTATTTACATTATATACCCAAAATAAAACAAAACAGCAAATCAAGTCCGTATTTCTTTAAAATCAGGTCCAATCCATTTTATTTATTGATTGAGATTGATATACCTGCAAATATTATACAAATAATATATAAACTTTTAATTTAAATGAAAACACAGTTGTAATCACGCGCAGACGCAGTTGATGTCACGACAATCACGCTCGAACTATGCAGGCGCCTGCCTCCGAAGCTGGGATGTGTCAGTCTTAACGCTCATTGGTTATTTAGCAATACGATTTGGACGGTTGTTTATGGACGCGAGACAAATGTTTATTTAAATACTGTTTTTTTTTAATTGCGCGTTACAGAATTTGGGCGAGTTATCCATTTCATTTTAGTAAGATAAGACAAAAACAGAAATGGTCAATGGCTATCGTTTTTTAACAAGTAATAACTTAAAAAATAATAATGTTCTCACTTGATAACTTGAAATTTGAGACAGCAGATTTTTTCTTCTTCTCTTCTCTTTCTGAACTCTAGCTAAATCGATGATTAGTGAAACATTGCAAGTGTTTTTATCCTCGAATCGTAAGTTTGTAAATTAATACAATTTTGTAAATTTATAATAATAACTTTTTTAAATTCTAATGTTGAGTAGCATTTATATTCAATTTACTAAACTTTTATTCTTGAGGGATGGAGAAATTTTGGATATCAAAACATCCTACGTATATCAAAAACTATAAATATATCTTCTGGTTTTATTATATTTTAAAAAGTATAATGCTGATTCGTTATAAAAAGTAAGTGGTAATAATGTAGATGTCATTCAATTTCCAGTTTATCCCAGAAAACTAACATAATGAGACTCAGTTCTGCTTGAAGAATGGAATCAACTTCGGAACACCAACTGCAATAAAACAAAATAAGACATTTAACAAGAGCAACTCATAAAAATCAATACCTACATTAAATATTTAAATTCCGAATTATCAGAACATAAAATAATATTCCAAATAATCCTACATTTTTTTCCCATAACATTTAAATCTCTGTGTGATTATATTCAAATGATTTGTTTTACGCGAATCTTTGCATAATGAGGAGAGTAATTTTCTTAGAAATTTTAACACCGACGTGAAATTAATTTAAATCCCAAGCAGTTATTCATGAAGAGCTGTATTTCCTGACCTAATCGTTGATTGGAGGTTTTACTCTTGAAAATAAAACATTGCTTAGCAACCGTTGCTATGGTAAAAATTTTAACAGAAAAAAGAATGCAAAGAAAAAAAAAGACTTTTTTTTATTGTTGTTGTTGTGTTACACGCTAAAATGTATTCTACTTTTTTTTAATACATCATCCGAGAAAGCCTAACTGAAAGCTACTTCTTAAATAAAATTACTTTTTGATCAAAGAACAGTTATGTGTATACGTCACCTTATTATTCTGTACTGATAAATGTTCAACTTAAGGGGCGTCAAAAAATAACATTAAAATTACTTCTGTTTAACTCCAGATATCACATATTTTATCTTCTGCTAATGAATATCATATGAAAATTGTAATAACTAAAAACTCAAATGGTGACGTAATTTCTCTAGGTATTTTCGATCTTTGCAAAAAACAAATATGTAAACAAATATACAAATATTGTTAGTTGTGCATATATAATATTCAACTTTCACTAAATAACTATTAATTCTAAATAAATTATTTAAAATTGAAATAAGACAGGGCCACAAACAATTCAAGCTTATTTCTGCTTTTCGTTGTAAAGAAATTCATTATGCACTACTCTACTTTGTCGGCTTTCTCGGTGAAATTTGCGCATGCTCTATTATACAATAGTTACTTCCTTGTTTCAACAACTTGTATCAGATGGTGATTGGTCGTGGAGAAAGTGACGTGGAGGTGCTTTGTATCGCTTTATGGGGTTGGCAGGTATGATCTAAACGCAGTTCTTGCTCATGCCGGTCCGGTCCTTGGAAGTTTGTTATGTTCGTAACTGTTGTATACTCGTGACCCTGTGTAATTATGTTTTATAGAATCATTTTGTATTTGGTTCATAAATGTATAGATTTGTTGTGTATATTTCGTCATCTATTCAGAGACTTGTGCTTATTCATACAGCACTGTATGAGCTTATTGCCTAGATTCCTACAAATTAAAGAACCAGTTAAACAGACATGGTTCAAAAAATTACCATCGCATCTCGGTATTATTATATGCGAGGATCGAATATCATTTACCGATATTTCAAATTTAATCATATGGAGTTTCTGTGTAGGAATACATCATGTGAGCATTTATGACAGCACAGGTAAAATAAACTTTGTGTGTTTATAGCGCTTCTTGATTTATTTATTAGATTTTCTTAATGCATTTCATTTAATTCTCAATGTTTTGTTCTGTAATAATTTCATACTTATCCATAATGTTTGACATGAGAAAGAATACAATCATATAATAAGCAGATTCTTCTACACCAAGTATTTTATGTTTGTCTTGGTTCATTTTTTGTCTTTGGTTTGTGTATTAACTTATGCAAATGTTTCTATATATGGTTATCAAGAAGTTGAAGAAATTTACCTTGAAGATACAAAAATATAATTGAATTAAGATGATATAAAAATTTGAAAGATTTAATGTGAATATCTTAAGTTTGATTAAGTAATAAAAATTGCCCATGTTTCAAATAATATTGTATGTTTTAATAATCATGATAGATTTATGGAAAAAATGAAAACTTTACATATAATCTGATTGTAAGAAATTAGTGTGAAATTATTGTTATTTATCGCTAATGATTTTATGAATTTGTTTTGTGAATAGTTTATAAAAAAATAATTGTGCTATTGTTCTTGTCAATAATATAAAAAGAGTACCTCCTTATTGAAAAATAGAAAGTATAAAATATTATAGAAATTTATTAATTCAAATAACTTTTTTTTCCATTCTTTGAAAACGTTAAAATATTGATGAAAGTATGCATTTTTTTGTCATCAATAAGCATTTCATATTTTGTAATGTTCTCTTAAAATAAGAGTTTTTATCATATCAAAATTTTTAATATTATTTTTTTATTGAATTCTAAATATAATACATATACTAAATTCAGATATGAGATTTATTACCATTACTTGATATGCAGATTATCAATTAGTGCAAAATATATAGTTTAAATTTAGAAGCAACACATCTCGATTTATTAGGGTAGTCTTAAAATTGAATTGTTGTCAGTCATAATATCATAATCATAGATAATTATTTAAAAAATTTGTTTGATGTTTTAAAATTATAAATATTATTTTCATTGGATCACAGTCTCAAAACAAAAAAATTGCATTGTGTATTATTTACAAATTTCTTTTTTTAATACCATAAAATAAAGAAATTTTATTTAAAATTGGCTGGCTACATACTAATTAATTGATCAAAAATAATAGGAAATATCACTTTAAAAAATTTGATTTCAAAGGTAATCCTAGTACAAATAATGCGAAATCTTGAACAATTTTTGTATATCATTGTGTATTTACAATTTCAAATTATATGCTAGTGAAAGTAGAATAGAGCAACAACTTTATATATACAGATATAGTAAGTGATATATAGCTCAAAGAAAGTCATTAAAAAATTTATGATTACTGATTTTTTTTTAAAGTAGAATAATGCAATTTTGTATGTACCAATATAGTAGTTATGTGCTGCTCAAATTAAGTCATTAAAATGAAATTTATCTTAATTTTATTTTTTTATAACCTATTGTCAAAGATAAACAATAATTAAATATGTGATTTCTTATAAGGACATTTTAATATATATTAAGCATGTATTGTTATTTCATTAGTTACACATATTAAAAGAAAATTGAATTTTTCGTAGTGATGTACTAGAGCAAAATCTGTTCAATATTTGTTTCTTACAAATTGAGATGAGAATAAATAAAATTATTAACTCAGTTTTCAGTAAATCATAGAATTTAAGTGACTGCCAAAATTATAATTTTGAAATATGTTTCTTGAGTTTAAATTTTGAAAGTTAGCTGATATTTTCAAGACAATCTTTCATGCTTCACAAAAAAGATCTCTCTTGCTTTTTCTACTTTTGGTCAGTAGCATGAAACAATATATATATTGCTTAGTGGCTGTATTTTCCCTCTGTATATTAGAATTAAAAATAAAAACCATCTTAATAAAATAGAAAAAAATTGAATTAATATTTGTTTTTTAATTGAAATAAAAACAAATCAAAAATGTTTTTAAAGAAATGTAAATATGTGTATATTGTTAAGTGTTACTTTTCCTATCTACATTATTTTAGAATTATTTTAAGAAGAATTGTTCATTTTGCTGTATTGACCTTAAAAGTTAATTTTATATTTTATAAACTGTGCTTAATATATTGGTTTCAGACAATCCTCAGAATTACAGTGTCCAGTAGTTCTGGAATCAAATTTTATCATTTTTGAAATTGATTTATTTGCCTGTGCTTTTATATACTTGCGAACAATTTTATGAATAGAATATTTGTTTCTCATGCTAATAAATACTTAATAATATAGTAAATCACATCCTATTAATGAATGGCTTGAAGTTTAAATTTTTTATGAGAAAATCATGATTTAAATCCTAATATCTCTGAAATACTACCATGGGTGTTAGGACATTGTTTGTGATGTGCTGTGTGTTAAGGTTTCAATTTTGGGAGAGTTTGGAGAATTGAGTTGTGCAAATTCTCTTGTTGTTCAAATGGCCATAATTCAAAATCACAAGATGACTTCGACTGTCTCTGGCTTATTTTTAAAATAAGATATTAGTTAGAGAAATAAAATCCATGTAAACAAAGTAGTGCAACAAAAAATAAATTTTATAATCTAAAAATTAAATTCTGCTTAAATATATGCAGTTTTGATTAGGAATATAATTTTAATTATTTATCATTTCTTTATTCTCAAAACCATTCCCTATACTGTGTTGTTCTCCATTTGTTTCTAAACTTGTATTCATGTTTAGAAACAACAAAATATTAGAAAGATATTAGGATTCATGTTAACTGTAAGGTCTTCAAAAGCAGGTAATACGTTTATTTTAATTGATAATTTTTCAGCATAAGATTAAGTGAATTCTATGTTACATTTTCTAATACCTAATATTTTCTTTCTTTATTGTTCAAGTCTGGCTTTATCTTTTTCTTTCAGGTTTTGTAAAATCAAATGGTAATCAATTATATCGAGAAGCTAATCTACGGAAAAATTCGTACTTACAAAAGAAGGCTAATAGTTTAAACATAATATTTAGTGATGGTAAAGCTCCATATTTATATAATACTATCAGTAAGTATGAAATTTTATTATTTATTTTTGTTTGATTTTTTTAAATTATATATAGTACTTTGTTACCAGAAGGCAAGATAACTGTTTGCTGTTAGGCTTGTTAAAACTGCTTACTCTTTTTGTGATTAAATACATCAATTGTTAAAAATGATCATTTATGATTAAAATGATATATTTAATGATATCTTCAGGTATCATATTATTTTACCACAATTAGATATTTTCCAGTGTATTTCTCAAGAGACCTCTACTTGGACAAAAAGTAATTACATAATATATTGTCATTTGCAAAATTATTCAACATTAGGAAAGAAGCAGAAAAAAAAAATCTCTTGTTGTTCAAATGATTTTAATTCAAAATCGCAAAATAATTTTGTTCTCTGTTTTCAATATATATGTGTATGCGAAACATTTCTTAAACCTAATTTTTCGTGATGATGAATCTAAGATACAAGTATATGGCTCCTGTAAAACAAGGGCAACTTAACACAAAACTAGAAACTCAATGAAATGTTGTGTAAACTATATTTTCTTATTGAATGGGGTAATTTCTGTCTTTAAATATCAGTTAAATAAATTCTCCAATAAATTAATCCAAATTAGATTAGTTTTCTCTTATTCGAAATCCTTTGATTTTTCTCCTCATGTTTTCAATCTTTGTTTTTTTATGGTTATTATTCTGGTTACTTGATATAACATTGAATATTATTTTCATACCTTTAATAATTAAAGACTTTTAATTAAAACAGAAATAAAGAAAATATGACAAATGTGAGTGAATAGGATGCATGGAGTAGTTTCTTCTTTATAGTAATACTGTGTGTCATGAAAAGCCATTATATAATACTACCATACTTGATAAGGTAACAATTTCAAAATATTTTTTAAGGGTAAGATATTTAAGAAGCTTATTGTTCGATTTCAAATGCTAATTATGCATTGAATGACTATAATGATTCACGGAAGAAGAAAAAAACATCCTAATTTTTATAACTTGTTATTAGGCTGTGTGCAATTAGATGACATATACTGTTATTATTATCTTCATACAAATTAACTATATTAGCTACCTTAATAATTCATATCAAATAATTTTTTTAACCCTCTGACCTCTGAACATATTGACAAATATATTTGTTATAATCTGGTTAATAATGAAAGGATTAAATTTATAAATAAATGTGGTAATTATTTTTTTGGATGGCAATTGATATTTTAAAAAGTCTGGATGGAAAAAGAATATTTAATTTTTTTAAAATACTTTAAGACTTTCTGTGTTTCAATTTATAAAAAGTCCTTTCTATCGCAACATTGACTGATTTTTAAAAAATATCTAGTTGTCTGGGCCATTATTTTCTTTTTATTTCTTTAATCCTACTCAGCACAATTTTATATCTTGCAATGCAGTTTATATTGATATGTACATAGGATTACATTACATTTAAATTTTTGTTAAAACTTTAAAATCTTTTTACTAAAATTTTAATAATTTAGTTAAAATATCTTAACTAAAAAAAATTAAGAATAAGCAAAATTAATTATAAAAAAGTATTAAATTATTCAATAAACAAATAAAACTTAAAACAAGTAATGAAAAATTTCATGAATATTGCTTACGAAATTAATTGAACAAATGTAGCAATGATAATCATACAAATATAAATCGTATTTTGTTAAAGTAAACTATCTAACTGCAATCCTATAAATAAATAAAGTGCCTCCATTAATAACTATAATTATTTTATCCTATGCAATATTTTTCATATTGCAATTCATAGTTTGGCAGACTTCCAATTTAAAAAAAGGTCCTTCTATTAAATCTAAATTTTAAGTCAAAAATTTCTGTAACTTTAAAACTTTGTTAATCTTTTCTATGATCTGAGTGCTAAATTATTTTAATTTTATTTTGAACATTTTTTTCTCTCTCTTTAGCTAAAAATGGCCACAAAACAGAAGATTTGAAAGTTTATCTACTATCCTTAGAAGATGGAAAACAACAAATTGTAAAAGCTGCCAAATTCCTATGTAAAGATGCCAGAAATAATCCAGAAGTCTTAGAAAAATTCTATGCACATAACTTTGATAGTTATGTAAAAGGTTATTTAATATATTTCTTTCTTTTATTTTTATCTGCGACTGTGAAATTGTGTAGACTTAACTTTGAATGAAAGATCATGAATATGTGAGGCATTTTTTTATTTTTTCATTCAGTAGAATTGTATAATTTTCTTTGTGAAGAATTATTATCTAGAAGACATAAAGAAGATTATTATTATTCATTATTAAGAAATATACTAATTTTTTTATTGTTTTAATTCACAAGAAAATAAAAAAAAAATGCTACAAATTTGCATGTTTCTTATTGAGAATAAATGATCTTGAATCTTATTTAGAAATAAAAAGTAAATGCTCTGTTAATTTTCTGCTGTTTTAAAAAAATGTTTGATTTTTTTAATAAATCAAGATATATCTGCTATTAAATTTATTGCCTAAATATTTAATAGCATAAATATAATTATGCTTGATTTAAAAAAGATGTTTTTAAAAGTATATTTGAGTAAATAATTTTGCATTAGCATGCATTATTATTTATGTTTTAAAAAATTCCAAGTATGTTCATTGACGCTCATTACTAACTGTGCAAATGCTGAGACCTTCATAAGATTTTTGCTTTTTCGAATGAGTGATTTGTTTTCAGATTGATAAATATCATTTTCAAAAGTTGGAAAAGCTCTCATATTTTTGTTTTTATTTCATAGGAAAATTGTTTCTAGGTATGCATTTAAATGTTTATCTTAACATTACTGTAATTGTTATTTTATGTACTAAAAAATGTTACAAAATATATTGTTTAATTTATTTAAGTATGTTACTTTAAAAGAAATATAGTTTTTAAAAATATATAATCAAGTCTCCACTCATAAAGAAAAAAAAAATTTAATGGAGAAATTAAAATTAATTACACAAATAAATAAATGTAGCTTGTTTCTTTTGTGTTTTTACAAATAAAATACAGTTTCTATTTAGCAATGATCCAAAATTGCTTTAATTTCATTATTATCAGCAATAAAGAAAATATTTACTTAAAATTTCTCTAGAAATACATTAGTCAAAAAACAAAGTATTTCTTCAAAAAATTTACTTTAATTTGGAAGATTGGTGCCAATTAGAGTATAATAATTCTCATCTGAACATACTTTTAAATTGCAGATTTTATTAAAAGTCACCCTTATATAGTTTCAAAATTTGATTGTAATCTAATGCTGGAGCAAAATATTTTACATGAGGTTTTCACAAATATTAAACTTAAAAATAAATTTAATTATTATTATATTTCAGATATAATGAATGTTTTTCTTAATGAATTGTTACTGATTGAAGATATAATAAATCAATATTGATCTTTCCAATTATCTTTGATTAAAAATATTTTAATAAATGAATATTTCTTAGATTATTTATAGATTTCTTTGATTGTTTTTAGGTGCACTTGATATTCCAGATCCTGAAATGATTGTAGTGTTTGGTAAAACAAGTGCATTACTTGGATATTTACCTTGGCACATTCGTCTGTCTGAAATAATGTGAGTATTTTTTAATTTTTATTAAAATTTTAATAAAAATTAAATATTTCTTTATGATATATTATCCTGATACTATTTAATATTAGGATAATATTTATAAGATATTCAGATACTTATTATAATTAATCTAATAATATTCATGAATTAAATTCCACTGAAATGCAGAACTAAAAATATGTCGTATTGCAGCCTATTAATATAATTTTTATGATCAAATGATTGAAAATTTGTTATTAATTTCATGAAAGTTACAGTTCTGATTAATTATAAATGAATTGATTGCGATGTACTATATATATCTAGTTCATGAGTAAATGGCTTATGATGAAGAGGAAATGTTAAATGTTCTATTGATAAAGTAGACTTGATGCATATAAGAATTTTATTTTCAGTATTCCAAGACTATCACTTTTCAATGATTCTACCTCACTAAGAGGTGAGGTGCAAAATATTGATCATGTTTCTGGAATTCTTTTACTTTGATTTCCACAATATTAGATACTTGTTCATTCAGTTTTCCCCCACATCTATGTCAGTGTCATGTTGTTTCTCGCCATATTATTTTATTTTAACTCAAAATTTCTTATTGATGAATTATATCCCTTTTTCAAGTGAACAAAAAAGCTTTCAGGAATGACAAATGAAATATTTTATTCAATATCATAAAATATAGCAAAGATAATCTCCTGTTTTTAATCTCAAAATGCTATCAAAAATTTCAATAGCAAAAAATTGTTTTAACATTTAAAAAACAATTATTTAATAAAAAAATGAATTAACAAATTTTAAGAGCATAAACCTTTTGTTTATTCATAATAACTGAATGTGTAGGTTCCTTACAGTAGAAAAAATTCCTCTGATGTATTTTATTGTGAATTATTATCTTTTTTTGGCAATATTACAAGTTATCGGAAATTTTTATGAATTCTGAGATCTCAGATAATCCAAGTTTTTTTTATTATTATTCTTATTATTAAATGTAAACATATCCTCTTTCCTTTCAACCCTATTTTGACTAAATAAATGCATCCTAATGCTGGAAATAAGTGCAGAGAACTCTAGAATCTATGAATAAACAAATAGGTATATTTCTTATAAAGTTAGTTGTTTACTTCTTATGTATATAATTTAAATACTATATACATGTTTTTTATCTTTCAGATTCCAATCAACACATCACAACATTAGCTTCGAAGAATTCCAGAATTTGTTGTGCCAGTATAGTAAATGTGAACAAAGATTTGGGAAATAGTTAATTGTGATGTTTTTATTATTGAAAGCTTCCAGAATCTGTGATGCTACAACTATGCAAATTCCTCTGTTTACTTAATCTTGAAAAATCGGGATATTTTGAATCAGTTCTTAGAAAGTGTATTTTTACATTTATGCTTTCCTGCTCATTTTTTGAAACAGATTTCATTTAAAGAACAAGGAAAGTTACGGGATAACTTCACTGTACATACAATGTTTCAAATAAACAATACGTTTGTTAGAATTTGTTGTTTTTTTATTGCTTTAAGTTTATATTTTATGCTATAAAAACTTCTGAAGCAATAAAGGCAATATTTATTTTAATAAAATGTATTAAAAAATCTAAATGGTATATCTTACTTTTGATTATTAAACACATTTAGTGGATATTTCCACATGATATAAGTCTCTAAAAGTTTTAAAAAATTATACTTAGAGTTATATATGTTAGATGACTCAACCTACTCAATGAATTTTTTCAAATTTTGTTTATAAATATTTTGAGTAAAATAAACATGTTATTATTAAACATGCACATATTTGCTTTTCTACTTGCAAATTTGATCATTATAATACATTCTTAAGTATATGATCTAATATGGCAGAAGGACTGGCCAAATTAACCCTTTAAGCGGTCAATTTTTTTACCGGAAATGCTTCCAAAAAAGACAATTTCTTCTTCCACAATTTTACTCATGAGAGAAGAATCAATGAATGTTTCCTAAAATTGTAGAACATCATAAGTGTCGTCAAATTGAATCGTGTCAACAGAAGGAATACTAGTAAATTTAAATCGAGCACACGGAACAGGTTGGTTTTTCACATCAACCTAGGTAAAAATTCCTACAGTACTCTATTCTTCATCAGAGCTGAGCTCACTCCACAAATCATCTGAGTAATAATCCAAATAATTAGAAGAAATATCTGTATCTGTATTAGAATGTAGTTCATCATCTAACAAGAAAGTATTTTCGTTTATTCCATCCATAACTTCCATAAAAAACAACAACAAGGTTTTAAATTCACAAGCGTTGAATACAGTAGAACAAAAATTTCGAAGAAATATTCCAGCTACAAAGAAAAAACTTGGATGAAAAGCATTACAGTTACATGGACAAGCCACGCCGTCTATTAAAAAATATTAATACTAAATAGTCTCTTTACTATAATGAAAAATACGGGCAAACCAGAGAAGGAAAGGAGAAAATATCGATGCCCGTACGCCGTACAGGCAAACCAGTTGAGGCCAATTTTGGGTAGCACGTACACTGTACGGGCAAACCGCTTAAGGGGTTAAAAAGGCAGATATCTTTGCTCATCAATAACAGAGGACAAAGGTTTTATATCAAAACTTAGTGCATATTTTTTTCACTTCTTATTGAGTACTAACCACTCCATTTATCCCAAGCCACTTAGAATTGTGAAAGCGGCTGCAGCATAATGAAACAGCAGTTGCTGGTAAAAGTATGGATTTAAAATACAAGGCTCTGCACTAGTGATTTGTTAGTTTTTATACTGCACTGCAAGAATTTATTAGAGATAAAGTAATGTGAATAGTCCAAATTTTTACAGGAATTCTGTGTACCTTAGTATGGTATGCTTAAAAAAACATTAATCATACCCCAAGACCAATGTACAGTTTGGGAATTGTGTATGCACGCAGCTGTTATAATCAGGAACAGAGGCAACAACAACTTTCTACTTGCAAATTTGATAATTATAATGCATTCTCGAGTATCTGACCTAATATGGCGAAAGGACTGGCCGAATTAAAAAGGGAGGGGTGAGTTCTATGAACTCATTTCTTTGCTCATCAATAACAGAGGACAAAGTTTTTATACCAAAACGGAGTTTTATGGAGTTAAAATAGGAAGCTCTGCACTGGTGATGTGTTTTGATTAGTTTGTCTAGAGATACTGCATCCGCAAGAATTTATTAGAGAGATAAACGATGTAAGCAGTTCAAACTTTAACATGAATTCTGTACGCCTTAGTGTGGTATTCTTAAAAAACATTAAGCATACCCCAAGAACAATGTACAGTTTGCGAATCGTGTATGCTCTGAGCAGTTATAATCAGGGACAGAGGCAGCAACTGAGGCCCATTACACGCTGAAGAAACAATGAGCAAAACGCTATTCTTTTCCTATCACAACTTGTATTTTGCACACGACATGACTAATGCCAAAGCATTAGAAGCTCGCTTCCAATGCCTTGGCAGTGTTGCCAGTGCAATGCCTTACCTTCTCCAGCTCCTCATTTAATTACGAAAAAAGGAAACTGAGCCGGATGCTTGGAAGTGTAGCTGTACTACTGTTTCAATTTTAAGAAGATAAAAATCCCCCAAATATTGGAAAAATTATTTTGGGATTTCATTTAATATTTTTAAATACAAGTCAACTGTGGCAATATCAGTTTTAAATGTTTTATTATTTACTACCGGCTGAAAATAAAATCCCATAAATGAAGCCATGAAATTTTGAAAATGTATTTGCACCTCTGAAAGACGATGTTCATTAAAACTGGTTTTGTGACAAATGAGAATAGCGAAACCATGAATATGCAAATCTCATTTATTTCATTTACTGGATATAAACTTCGTCAACATTATTTTCCGGATTGAGCTGAAGCAAACACAAACACACACATACAAGTTTTAAAAAAGAAATGGGAGTGGTCTCCCCAAAATTTTCTCACATATTCAGTAATAAATATGTAATCCCAGGGAATGCCTTACATGGAATTAGCGTTTACTGGTTACGAAATATTAACTTTTAGCATGAATTCAGCAATTTTTTCTGAAACTATGTGATGCTTAACTATTAATCCCTGGCATATTAATAGTATTACGAAATATTAATCTTTAGCGTTGTTGTTTCTTATGGCACTTGCTTATTAGACAAGCCCGCTGTTCGATGACAGTGATTTAAGCCGATAGGGCTCATCTCTTTTTTAGTACGGCCAAAAGTACAACTTTGCCACTCACGCATCACTCATTCGTTTGCACAACCCCTTTTTACAGGAGGGCACATTCACAGATAGAACAGAATAAGAACAACCAAGCTCTGGGGGACTCGAACTCACGACGCCCATATCATTAGGAAGACTCGCTGCCCCTATGCCAGGACGCGGGTACCTTTAGCATAAAAGTAGCATTTTTACTGAATCTGTCATGAAATCCTTGGCGATTCATTCCTGGCATGCAGTTTTTAGGATTCTAATATCTAATTTATTTTAGACATATTTCTCACAACCGATTGAAACAAAAATTGGACATAGAACTGCAATTATTGTCAGAAAATTCCACATCATATTCACTTCGTTGCGTCTCTGAGTTATCGCGTTTACATATTTCCAATAGCACAAACCGACAGCTGGCCAATCTTTTGTAGGATTTGACAAAAGTTTTAGTTATAAATGTTAATTCTGCGTATCGAACTTTATCTACATAGTTTTCTTCGTATTATAGCTATCGTGTTATCTTATATTCTAACTCCCAGTAGCACAGCATGTAACACAATATTATGCGATATTATATAATATTCCATACTATTAAACAATATTGCAAATATTGATCAGTGTCATACAATATTTGTGTGCTACTAGGGACAGCCAGACAGATAGATAGATTTCCTCTAAGCGGATTTATTTTTCCAAATTGGATAGAAATCTTCAAATTTGGTATAAAGACCGTGTACTAAATTTCGACTGAATCTCAAAGCGTTTTTAGGTTATGTTTGTCATAGACAGGCGAACATTTTCAGAAAAGCGTTTTTTTAACTGGGAGAGAAGTAAAACCTGGAAACCGTCAAAATCTTGATTTCGAATTTTTTTTTTTTTTTTTTTTTTTTTTTTGATGATTGCTATACATTTTCTATACCACATATAAGAAAACTTTTTTAAAAAATCTTTAAGAGACCAAAAAAATTGCAATATTGCTATCTTAATGAATTTGAACTGTATGCCGTGTAATAAGCTATGAGAAAGAAAATTTACCTTCAGCGATATTACAGAAAGATAATGCAGAGATTCATTATTTGTTGGCAGCAATGATCATAGAAATGTATATCTCCAAAAGACCAGAGTCCATCGTATACTAAGAGTAACTTTAGACTTTAATTCTAATCTGGAAAATAAGAAAATACCCTCCACTGACAATCCAAATAATATCTGGACATGGGAGATTTCCTGCATATTTTCAAAGATTTGGAAGAATGCAAGAAAATAAATGCATTTGTGGAGAAATGGGTGCGGTTTACCCCTATTTAATGGAATGTATGGAGATCTCAGAGTTAAAGAAGGACCTGAAGATTGTAAATAATGATTTAAGTACAGTACTGATGGTACCAGGTCATCTCAAAACCCTGAAGGATATGATGTTAAAAATTGGTAGTTTCATTCCAACTGTTTGAGAGGGTGCAGATGGGGAGAAAGACAGCTATTTACTACTCCGAAAGGAATGCTAGTCAATGTAAAGGTTGGACAGTACTTATTCAACAGTCGACCACAAGTCCTGTCGAGATTGCTACATTCAGTGGTGGCGTAGTGGTCGGCTTTATACAAGAAGTCCATCATATACGAACTGTTACTGAAACGAAAGGCTGTAGCATTTCGTCCTGAATCTGCAGCTGAAATGTGGATTTATTTCGGTATCAAAATAGCACAAAGAATGATAACAAAACGATTACTTGAAAGATAACCAATAGTGGATTGGAAGCGAAATCATATTCTTCCGGATAAGAACAGTTCCTCTCTTGGAGCCGATGATCACTACATACTGATTAATTTAGTTATATTAACGTCCCTCTTTGAAGTAACACTAGGGCTATTTTGGGGCCATGGTCAGATGACGAGGACGACACCTGTGCTGACATCCCCCACTTCTCCAAACTTCCACATCAACAGGAGGGTGTTTGGCTCCGTCTGATTTAACGTGCACCACAGCCGCTTACACGGTGGTTCTTCTGAGGAATCAGGTCTCGAACTTGCAATCCTCCGGTTCCGAAGTCGAAATCTTACCACCAGGTCACCGCGGCCCACACATTGATTAGAGAAAGGTCAATGAGCTTTAAGAATCGAACTGTTTTCGGTTTAAATACAGGAGTTATTGACTGGTGAAGAATTTCATATGATTACGAAAGAACTTCCGTAGCAAATTTATACCTTAGACTGAAGATTGATTCGGCTGCGATGCCATTTTGATCACTATTCTAAAAGACGTTTTTCAGTAATACTCATCCCTGTGCGGCTACTATAAGCACGCTTTATAGAATGTACAGTTAGATGTTGATTTGACCTACTAAATTACCAGATATTTATCCGATGAAACAATTATGACTCGTAATTAGGTGACCAATCCAGCATTATTCATCCCCGCTGATGTGATGTGGAAGTTTGGAGTGGGGGGCTGCCAGCTAAGTTGTCGTCCTCTTCATCTGACCGCGGTTCAAAATTACGAGGTCCATCTCAAAATAGCCCTAGCTTCAAAATGGGACGTTAATATAACTTAACTAAACCAGTATTATTCATAACCAGAACAAACTATTATTGATTTGACTAACAAAGTGTAAAAAAGCGTGAAACTCCATTGAATAAAATGGCATATTGCATCTGTTTAACACTTTACATAAGTTTTATAAATCTACATTCAAAATCGGAAGTACAACAGCAGTCATTAATGTATAACCATTCCATAATTGAAATAACTTGCATCTAACTTATGACCTTGAACCGTTAATTAAACAAATGCTTTACCTTAACTTTATTTCTCTAAATAAATTCCTTATTATTGTTGGGATTTCATTTTCCATCAGTGCCATTAATTTTGATAAATTAAAACAAATTACTGCCATTTAAAGGAAAGATTGCATATTAAATTCGTTCATTCTTATGGATTTAAAATAATGGTGACATTTAAAATTTTCTATTTGTAGGCTTCAACTGAGGGACTACTCTGTGTAATGTAATTTTATACTATTCTTTAAAAATTATTAGAATCAAACATAATTTTTAAAAAAAATTCGTGACTTTAATTAAAACTACATGATTTAAAAAAATTTTGATTTTTTTCCGTCACTTTTTAAAATTTAATTCTAATTATTTAATCCAAATTATGTAACTCATTTTTTAATTCCTGCTATTAATTTGTACTCTCCCTATATATCTTGTTTAAAATTTCAATCGCTTATAAAATACTTTTTTATTCGGCCACTCAAGTTCAAATGCATTTTTATAAACTGGTAGTGGATGACACTTGATGTTAAAACAGTTTTTTCTTTAATATTAATTCATTCATTAAATTTAATTAATTTTTTATTTTTTAAATAGAGTTTTAGCAGTTTGTAATGAAAATTGGAATCAACAGGCAATAGCTCAATCGGTAAAACGTAAGGATTTCAGTATTTTTTACGTGAAGCTGAAGAACGTGAAATCAATTCTTTCGAAAATCAATCTTTAATACTTAATAATTTTTTTGATAATTATTTAATAAAAAGTAACTGAAATAAAAAATTTATCCATGTTAACCTAAGTAGAAATTGAATGTTAAAAAAATGTATATTACTTGTTTTTAAAATCCTATAAAAATTTTGAATTATTATGATTTGATTACAATACTTTTTATTTTTCGAATCAGTGCTTCTAATGATAACTTCGTTGTGAAGAACGTAGAAAATTTGAAGAAAAATTGAAAGAAATTTAAATTGAAAGAAAATAAATGCTATCTCGATGGATGGACAGACTTATTCGAATTTATTTCGATGGACCAAATAAATACAACTATAACAAATACAAATTTCTTTCAATGCTGTTGGTTTTGAAATTAATTACTAATTATTTAAAAAGTATTTTACCGGTATTATGCACTCAGAGTAAAATTAAAATAATCTTTTTTAGGAAAACCTTTTTAACATCCAATAAATTTTGAGAAATCCTAATAAGTAATTTTAAAAAGCTGTAATATTTATCTCTGAGATATCAGATGTGCTATTTTGAATTATGGAATATATTTTATTCTAAATGCCATTCAATCATCTACACTACTGTCTACTATCTGCTTAATCACCTCGGAAGATGTTAACGCAATAGCAAAACGCAGACTCTTTTTTTTTTTTTTTTGCAAACTTTCAAAAAGCCCTCCATTCTGCATCTCGATTGCTCCAGACACCTTTCTTCAGTCATTGCAAGACTCCGCACAGGCCACTTTAAAGACATGAAAATAGCACCAGATAACACTAGATCCTACTCCATTTGCAAGCATTGCCCCTCATCACAATTAAGCCCAAAACACATCTTCAACTGCCCAGCCATTGCTGCTGCCATCTTTGGACACTTCGGCCCTCTTTCGAGGCAAGATGTTCTGCACAGTCTTCAGGTTTCGAGACTCGCTGAGCTCGTTCTAAAGACTTTTGCACACATTTGAATTTTTTATTACCCATAGAAAACGACAACAACATCTGCTTAATATCACCAGCATGGACTAAGATATAAATATGACAGAGTTTTGTTTAGTTGGTTTTCACTTCTTTGGTGGGTGCAAAAATGAGGTTTGCTAACATTATTTCGATGACGAGTCATATCTTCTTTTGTAAATAAGAACGCATATCGTTTCGTGCTTTGACTACCGTGTCTGTTTAAAGGTGGGTTTGGCCAGTTATAATTCGGCCAGTAGGTACCGCATGGGTAGAAAGTCTGTTTAGCCCGTGGCAAGTATTTGTCCCAACGGGACAACAACATGCAGTAGTATTTTTTTTTTGGAGCGAAATAATTGATTACTTATTATAGACTAGCCGCCTTTGGCGATCAGCTGATTCGCCATGAGTAAAGCGTTCTAAAATTTTCAATTAATTCACATATTCATTAGCCTTGAAGTAATTCCGGGCATGTATTGGCCTGAAATTAATATTTTCTTTAAGATGATGGACGGAAAGTTCTAAAAGTACACCTTTTTTCTAATAATATTCTTTAATTTTATAAATCAATCAGTTTGAACCATCGGGTATGCTTCCAAAATATTTAAAAAAAATTCGATGATGTTGCCAAAATATTAAATATGTTTTTTTTAAGAAAGCGAGAAAGGGAAAAAAGTATTGAATTAATGATACAGATATTGCAAACGATTACATAAATATGCCATTAAGTCGGGATTTCAATGCATATCCTGTCTAAATTCAATCAGGTTTACCGTAAATAAAGAAGATTTATTGACTTAATGATACAGATATTGCTTTGTTTTGCATTTATTTTTTAAAGAAAATATCACATTTTATATTTCTTTTATTTTATCCAGTCACGTGCTGACAGTTGCATTTCTGTAGATTTATTTTGCGATGATAATTTTTTATTTGAACTTCCGGCATTGTTTTCTTTTATTTTATCCAGTCACGTGATAAAAAACATAGTTAAAATATTTCTTTAAAAATTCGTTAAAAATAGTAGCTTAAGTTATACATTAAAACGCTGATACCGTTAGAAAGCTAATTTTTTAATCTTTAAATTGATATAAAAATCATGCTTGTGCAATAATATTTTCGGAAGTTATAGCGGAAAAACGTCGAAATTTCGGTTAAATTTTAATTAATTCAAATTCTAATTAAAAATTCGAAAAAAGGGCTCCAAGGTGCACATTCCGGACCTCCAAGGTATACATGTACCAAATTTGGTAGCTGTAGGTCCAACGGTCTGGCCTGTAGAGCGCCAACATACACACACACACACACACATTGAGCTTTATTATAAGTATAGATTAATTCCGACATTTTTTGTTCTTTATTCTCTCTGATTCGAGATTGTGTGTGTGTGTGTGTGCACATCACCTTTACATTTTCTTAACTGTATTTTTTTCTATAGTTTTCCAAATTTATGTGTTTTTTTTTCCTTTTTTCTTTGTGTGAATATCCATCATTTTAATACGATCCGCTGTGAAAAAGAAAAATTCTGAGACGCCAGAAACGGTAATTTATAGCCAAGTATGGAATACTGAATCCATTTTATGAAATTGCGACATACATAAATCAGTCTCTTTCTGCGCATGCGTTGTCTTACACGCCGAGTGTAAACCCTTTAATTGTATGATGATTCGGACATTCGGATTACTCGGAATAAAAAGGCAGAATAGAGCTACCTCTTTTTCGAATAACCATTATCTGAATAAAATATTGCAGATTGATAAAATAATAAACTCTGCTCAAAAAGCATGGCATTCTACCTAGAATAATAATAATAAATAGTCTAGAAAGAACTTAAATACGGAAAAAATATTTGACATTTTATCTGATGAAACTCCATATTTTAAAAGGGCCACATAGTTTCATAATTATTTTTTAGTAGAACAGGTTGCCACCGGATAAACAAGGGAATTTAAAAATCGTTTTTAAAAAAAACCAGAAAAATGCAGGGAAATTTGAAAATTTTGAAAAAAGAACAGGGGATTTTAAAGTTTTTTATTTATTTATTTATTTTCTCATCCAAATAATGTCGATCTCTAAAGATTACAAGAATAAAAGATCGTAATCATAGCTTCCAAAAACCAAAAAATATCGGCCGCGATTATGTAATGCAGAAACTCGCCCTCTTTTGACTGTTCCTTTCTTTATTTATTTCTTTTTTTTTCCGTGATCATTCCAATTTTGATTTGGGAGATAGTTGTTCTTTTCCCATGAGATTCCCGAACTGCAGCTAATGAGCATGCGCGAAACTTCTGCAAATTCGCAAAAGAATAAAATATTGGGTTGTTCGGAAAGTCATTTCGTATTTTTGTGCCAAAATGAAAAGAAATTTTCGTTTAATGAATAAATTATTTATTAAATTATAAAATTGCCATTCTGGTCTAATACCTTTTGCCATATTTTTGGTAGTAACATGATTACACGCTCATAAAAGTTTTGGTCTTTGCTGTAAAAAAAAACTGATCGAGGTGGTTTTTGGCCTCCTCATTTGAAGGAAAAATTTTGCAAATCAGTTCTGGTACTGATGTACTGTTAACACATCTTCTCCACACATATTGGCTAATTTATTTCTGGCTTGAACAGCATTTTTACCTTTTATAGCACAAAAGAAAAAAATGACGAAAATGCTGTTTATTGCTCTCCATATTTAAAAGGGCACCATCCAAAAACTACTGCGAAGAATCAGCTGCACTTTTTCACACTCACGCCTTGCTATATCAGCTCTTAAAACATAAAATGATTTTGCGGTTTAAGTATGAAATTGGGTGCGAAAAATGCAATTAAATCCTTTGTCAGGAAAAAACGAAATTACTTTCCGAACAACCTAATACATTTTTCAGGAGGGATTGGACACATTCAGTCTGAGGAAGTAGAGCAGTGGTATTTAGTCTACCAAACTTGAGTTTATTGAGTGGTTTGCTTATTATTTGTTAAATTGTGAGCTTACTCAAAGTTATTGAATATTTTCAAATTGATGAACTGCTCAAATTCGTATGTTATATGAATTAGAACAATGCAGATTTTGTTGAATGTGTTCATAAAGTTAAACAAAGCCTATTTGTTGCTTACTGCTTTGCAAAAAGATAATAAGTCTAAGTAATGTGAGAAGGCAGGCATTTATTTATCTACCAAAAGTGAAAAACATGCAAAACTGTGTGAAACTTCAAATGTCATCATTGATGTTGAACTTATTATGTAAAAGGAAAGACACGTCAAATCCGAAAACGTCATATTTAATTACCGAAAATAAACTGATTTCCAACTTTTAAGTTCAAGAACAATAATTTAAAGTAGAATTTTTATGGGCATTTAAATTTGTTGCGTCACATACGTTCTTTAATTCCCTCACTGATATATGGAACGCATTTTTACTTACGTTTACTTGAAAAATGTAGGCTAAGTCACACAGAAATGCTATACCTTATTTGTTACATATTAGGTCCATTAACTTCATGAAACTGATTGCTAAAAGCCTGCAGAAGCTGCAGAATTTAGTCAGGAGAGAATGCGGTTCACTTTTTTAACATTTTAATTTAATTTAATTGTTTTTCATTAAAGTTAGCCTCTTTTTATAATAATTTTTTTAAAAACATGATTAATTGTTTGAAAGTACAATACAAATTATTTTAATTTCAGTGTCACAATGAAACCTATTTTTAAGAATTATGTAAAAAAAAAAAATTTAATTTGTCAAAATTCAAGGGAAAAAATGCTTGATAAGTAAATTAATTTGATAAAAAAAAAACATTTTTTTTTCAAATTTTAACTTTATTTTAAAATAATTCTTACATCTTAATATATTTGGAAGTTATCGTGGATTTATAAATCAAGATATTTCTATTTTCAAAAGTATATTAATTCTAAATTTTGTAGTTCTAAATGAGTCTGACCTGTAGATTGCAAATATTTATACATTCTGTTAAATATAAGCAGTAGTAATATAAAAATAGTTTAAAAAACGATGTAAAAATTAAATATAAGTTAAAATCTGAAAATTAAATTTTAAATATAAAATATGTTTTCTTTAATGCATTTATTAGAATGAAATCTAAAATGTGCATTAAAGAATACGAAATGAAATCTAATTCAGCCAATTTGTATATGCAGTTTAAAATCTATTTTTTTGGTACATTTCAAATATGGTAGGCATTACGAGACTATGAAATAAAATTGACGATTTTCAACATCAGTTTAAGGATTTATAAGGGTTACTGTATTGAAACAATATTTTGAATCTTAATTACTTTCCAATAATTTTACTCCAATGATATTTATTAACACAGCCTAATATTTAGACAGATCACTACTAAACTTCTGACACTAATGAGCAATTGTGCTAACAAGCATTGTACATCACAAATTGCAACTCGAATCTGCCGAAATTTTGTTTTTAAGTCTATTAAAGTTAATTAATGCGATTTCAAATTTCTAAAATATTTCTTTCTTGCAATTTAAGACTTTATTAATTTTTTCTTCTGTTTATTTTAATTCTGGTTTTTCAAAACTAGCCGCAGCTGCAATTGTATCTACAAAGAATTTAAACTTCCAAATGTATCAGTGCTTATCATCAAATGTATGTAAATAATTTTTATGAGTTTATGACAACATCTTTCAAACTGTACGATAAATTAAGTCAACTTTTTAACATTTCTATTTCAATTGACTTGTTTCATGATTGAAATAGTGAAATTTTGAGACCAATTATTTTGTCACATTCTGATTTAATAAGAGATTTAAAATTTTGTATACTTACATATTCTTAATAAAAATACATTATTTTATTAATTTCAGAATTAATTATTTGTATCAATAAGTTTAATTAAAAGATGATTTTTTTACTGAGAAAACTAAACGTAATGAACTTGAGAAGAAAATTGATCAGACGATTTTATAATAATGAATTATAAATTAAAACTAAAAAGCAGACAATAATTGAAATAACAAAGTTCTCTTTTTTATTACACTTATAAAAGTGTATTTTTGAAAATGTTTTTATTTTCATTTGACAAGTACAGAAGTTTATGTCTTCTTAGTTGAACTTCAAACAAAGAAAAGAGTAATTTGAGGTAAAGCAGCCAAACAGCGAGCACACATCTCAATCAATTGATGATCAAGAACAATGGAAAAAATAAATTGTTCCCCTTCCATTTTTTGCTTTTGGAATGATACAGAAACAATTTGAAAAAAAAAAAAAAGTGCCATTTTTTTTATTATTGGTTCTTTTCTGTTAACGCATTTTATTTCTTTAAGAGCTAGTAAGTTCTGCTGATGGATTAATTTATTTCATCAGAACAATATTCTGATTTACAAAAAAGTAAATTTCTTTCGTCAGAACAATATTATGATTTACAAATAGATTAATTTCTAAAATTAAATTTTGAAAAATATGAAATTCTTTTTTATCAACTTTTTAGTCTGAGCTATATTTATTGTCAAGATTTATTAAGCAACTTCATATATTTTAATTTGATTGACATCAACAAATTTCTTGAATAAATGGCATCTGTTTTTCCATTTATTCATTGTCCTCGCTGTATTGGCGCCTTCTGGCGAAATCTTCGAACACCAAATCTGCACTCATTTCTCTGGACAACTGCTTTTTAACTTTCTTCTGCATATTGGTGACTTCTCTCTGCTTCTCAGGCGTTGGACTTGTCAACTTGAAAGGAACATCGGCTACCAGTTCTCCGCCAATGGCTCCCATGTAGAGTCGTACTCGAACCATGTATGAAATAATAATACCCAAATTCTCTCCAGCGTTTAAAGTTGACGAAGCCAAATTGGTATCACCTTCTTTTAACATCCCATCAAGAGCTACACCTCTCTTGGTCTACATAAAAATAAAAATGAATTTTTATAATGCTAATAAAACAAAACAAATAAAGATTAGAAATATCTAACACCAAAGCCAGCCAGCTGTATAATACTTGAAGAGCAAGTAATAAGAAAAGTGGTTGAAATTTAGTTTCGAGTGCCCTTCGCCTCGCCAAGGAGGCCAACATTGGCAAGAGGTCAATCAAAATGACTGACCCGATAAGCAATACTGAAAAATAATTATTATCAGCCATTTTGATTTTTACTTTAGTGACATGGCATTGTTGTCTCATAAGTGAAATGTAGGGGCAACCTAAACTAGATTTTAATCGAAAATGTTCAAGAGAAAAATCAAGAAAATTCTACAATAGTTCAAATTCTACAATACTAATAAGTTCCGTACCTTATTATCATCTGCCGATGGCAAAAGATAAAACACTTTAGTCAAAGTTGCTCCTGGTATGATTGGACATCCTTCTTTCGTTTCGATGCTGGCTACTGATTTGTGGTAATGTCCATTTATTATCGTTACTTCTGTGTTCTGAATAACATTAACTTTGATGTTCCTTAAAAAAATCAATCCAAATGAGCAATAATCATTTCGTTGAAGTACTAATAATTCTAGCAGTTACAATTTTGAATATATACAGGATATCCCATAAATGCCCCCCCTCTCACTCAAACTTTGCACAGCCAGATTTCTCGTGAGGATAACATAAAAAATCTCCAAAGAACTGAATATTTAAATCACATAGCTTTCGAGAAAAATACAAAAACAAAATATGGCGACACATCTGGTGCAAATGAAAAAAAAAAATACTTTATTTGACACATCAACAGCATTTTTTTCAAACTACAAAGGCAGATGTTCATAGTGTCCGTCGTGTTTATCGAGACAGGCTGGAGCCTACCATGAAATGGGTATATCCTCTCTGTCTATAAGAGCCTGTGCACAGAAATTCTAGTGAAATTAAACTCACTGGCCAATAACCTTGTGGTGATATCTTAATAAGCCAGATAACATCTATAGGACACGAGTAATTTCGTTTGTCGACTGGCTATGTTACGAGGCTTTTGATCAAAAGGTCCCGAGTTCTATACCGAACCAACACCACTTACCACACTGATGGCCTCAGACAATGAATCTTCAAACGCACCCTTCGTGGCACACTCTACAGGTAGCAAAAGTCGCCATAGCGCTAGGCGAGACAAAACCTTTCGTCGCCCGCCATAATACTTGGCGCGATTAAATCATTCGTCGCCCACCGTACCACCTGGCGCGATTAAAACGTTTGCGCCAGTCAAAAACACTTGCTGCGATAACATCCTTCATCTCACCTTCAACTCTCTGGAGAGGGAGTAATGTCGTGGTAAGATCATAAGCCAGATAACATTTAAGAGACACAAGCAATTGCTTTTGTCTAGTGGCTATGTTACGAGACTTCTAATCAAAAGATTCCGAGTTCTATTCTGAGCCAACACCACTTAAAACAGCCTCTCTGACCACCAGGGCATTATGCGATCTTCCAACTTCATGAAGACAGGCTTCCTGCTCTTTGCCGTCTGTCGTCCAGCCTACGAATGACTTTGGCATCGGTAGGACAGGGTGGTGGATAACGATGGTATACTCCCTAACAGTTCGTAAGATATTTCCACTACATTGGCCATAGATCAAATGCATCCTCAATAATCACAAACGGAATACATGATCGCCATGCGAAGAATACCACTTGCTACAAGATGCTACCTTTTAAAGATTAGTTAATAATAATAATAAAATAATTATAAGATTTAAAAAAAGGATTTGGTGGTTCTCCCAACTCATGATTGGTATTGGGATAGGCCTTAATTTTTCCTGGTGATAGAAAAATCCAACACTTGCTTGTCACGCCTTTCCAGTGGCCACCTTAAATGTCTTTTCTTTTCACAGGGTGAAAACTCCAAGCCTCTTTACCCGAAACGCCGCCAATATCAAGCCTCTGCTGAACATATTCTAGACAGTTTAGTTCTTTGGTGCGAAATTTATTCTTCTCCCCACCTTGTTTATGGCTTTCTTCTTGTCAACGAATTTTTGTATTTGGTCTGATTAAGTCAGATCATGGAGATTAGCAACAACAAAGATGAGTTAAACGACGACTTCACGTCATTCCATGGCGTGCGCATACATGACACGACACGATATTCAAGCCAAACATTTTGAACATCATTGATTTGAAACATCAATGATGAACATCATAGATTGAAAAACATTTTGAAAGCTATGCAAATAGTGCTATTGATGAGTCCACTACAGTGTTTTTCCCTTCCACCAGATATGACGTCATATTTTGTACTCTAATTTTTCTCGAAAACTATATGTTGTACAGGTACAGTTCTTTGGGTATTTCTTATGTATTGCCCTAGAAGGAATCTGGCTGTGCAGAATTTGGACGGTATTTATGGGATACCCTGTATATGTTCAGATATACGTATATATATGCATATAGAATCAAACAATAAAACTATTATACCCTGCTAACATAAAATGCCAAACAGCGATTTTGTAATTCCTCAAGATATTATACCTCATTCAGAAAATCAAATAACAATGTAGAGATATCGTAAAATATCTTCGATTAGAAAGATATTGTAAGGAAGATGCAAAAGTAGTATTTATGAAATCATACTATAAAATAAGTCATTTCAGAATCAAAAACTTTTAATTCATGGATACAACTTTGTATTTTGCTAATTTGGTTGGAGTAAGAGGTTAACGTGTCAAAATTTGAATCCAGAAAATTATATATTTAATTTCCAGATATCACCTTTTGGAGGTACCTACACGGTATATGAAATGCTTCTCATTTTTAAAATACTAATTGACAAAATAAATCTTAATTGGTTATTTGATGTAGCTTGGGTTCGTTCGCCTTTTATATAAAACGCTTATCCCTCCCTAAAAAAATTAAATATTTTTGTCATTTTTCTGACATTTTCTTATTTAGAGTTGATTACCATAAAAATTGATGAAATTGATTATTCAAAATTGGAATTTCGAAAATTAGGTACTAAAATTTGAAATATATTTATGGAAATTAGATATTCTTTTGATATTAGTGAAGAAAAATACCTTTTACTCACGTAACCAAAAGAAAGTAACTTAGTTTAATGGAGTAGCTAAGGTAATAAGTGTGACATGAAAAATGCCATTAAAGCAACAATCTTACTTCCGCATGAAAGAATCTTATTCAGTTGACATGTAGTGCAAATTTAAAACTGATTTATTAAAATTTTCATTGTTTGCACTTTGCAAATAAGTCTATTTTGCTTCCTTTCATATTTAAATCTACACATAAAGACAATTTGAATAACATCAAATAAATTGGAATCTAATTTAAGAATTTAGAAATTTTTCTATCATTGATTAATTCATTCACTGCCCCTACCCACGCCTCATATCAGGACCATCTACCTAATTAGATGTCCCCTTCTTTGCTATCTTTTAACTGTAGTAGAGAAGGTGTCATCAAATAACATAGATGGTTTGGTACAATTATATATTATTTGTAAGGCACAGGCGTGTTAATGGCAGCGAATTTGTTAATTCTTTTGGTTTTTAACTATTTTTTAAAACAGTTATAAGCAACGTACCTGATAGTTTTCTTAGAATGGTTGATAACCACCATTTGCACTGCAATCTTATCCCCATGAAAGTAGAACTCCTTGTCCAATGTGACTTCCAGCTGAAGTTTTCCAGGACTTAGCACAAATCCCTTACTAACCACTGAACTGGGCTGCCTGATGTTTGGTCCTGGTTGGTGGTACTGCAATTTTCGGATGGCCATGGAAACGGAATTCCTTCTGTGTGGCTTCTCTTCCTTGCTTTCCGCAACGAAAAGCTTGAGCTCATATTCCACACCCAGAGGTGCCCCTTGGTCATCATTTCCAGGCTGTAGGGTGACAGAAGGTGGGGCATTTTCAGGCAGATCAAAAGTGAAGGGAATGGCGTTGTCACCCAATTTCCTGAGGAGTTTGTCTTGAAGTTCTGACTTTTCTTGCTGGTGGTCAGTTGGGTATATCTGGTCGAGAGCCAAGTACAGTTGTCTGCTGAAGTGCAGACCCATGACTTCATCTTCTTCACGGCCATATCTAAAGATGGTGACGACCTGGCCAAATACTTTTCGATCTTTCAAGTAATCTGAATCTACTAGTACCACTCCTTCGACGGGTTCGACGGAGTCACCATAGTCACCGAAGTCTCTCTTTCCTGTAATCACACAAAGAAAAAGAAATGAGATCGGACTGTCTTGATTTTGTTGACTGATTCCATAGTCACCAAAGTCCTTCTTACTACAATCCGATATAGAGAGAAAAATGAGAAGAAGAGAGAATTAAATCGGGCGTTTTTGACTTTGTTGACTAAATCCATTATTACCAAGTTCTTTCTTACCTACAATCAGATAAAGAAAAAGAATGAAAAGAATAGAAGAATAAAATAAAATTTGACTGTCTTGGTCTTGTTGACAGACTCCACAATCACCAGTCAGATAAAGAATTAATAAAACAACTTTTAAAATAACATCTGATTGTTATTGATACTTTAAGAATCTAGCAAATTAAAGATATACGGAAGTTATTTTTAAGTAAAACGAGCAAAAACAAATCAAATAGATGAATTAATAAAAAGGATTATATTAATAAAACTAAGAACTGATACCAATTATTATGAAAATTTAAATCAAATTAATTATTATTCTAATTGAAGGTTTAAAGAGATAAATTATAAAAATAACAATAATGTGTTTAAAACTAAAAATATTAATGATCTAAATTTCCTTTTTTATAAGAATTTTAATTTTAGAACTGAATATTTTAAATAATTATTTTGTTTTGAGGCAATCAGTATACAAGGTACAGTCTAGATTTTAAAAATTATATTCTAAACTGGTATAAAAGCCAATGCATTTGTTACTAAGTAATAGAGAAAAATAAAAAATGTTTCGAATTATAATAATTTTATTATTCTTCAAATTATTTAAATCGTTTCTCTGAGTAATTTCCAAGTACTTTTGGTCAATAATGAAATGTTGTCCATGAAAAGAATTCTTCAATGAAAATCTTCTACGACTAGATAAACTATGTTCTTGAGTATTAAAAATTCATTCATTTACTTCTGAGACAAATTGCAAGTAAAACTGTTAGGCCATATAATTTAAAGAAGATAAGACCGTCTTTTGCCCCTTATATTGTAAATGACATTTCAACCCTTCAGGAAACTTAGACTAAGCTTTGCTTTTAACAAAATATTCGAATATTTATATTCTAAGGTTTAATATTATTGTATATTTATCACAAATAATTAAAGAATATTTTTATTACAAATGATTGATTTCGCGAATACCGAATAACTTCTTTTTAAATTTTGATAGAAACTCATAGTCTCTTCTTCTATTCTGTTAAATAATTTTTATTTTTCATTTCTTTATTCTAAATTAATTAAATAATTCTCAAGTAAAGTTTTTTTAATACTTTCCCGATTTATAATCTCATTTGGCATCACAAAAATAATAACGTATTTTCTAAACATTTTCATCTTTAATTAGTGTTAATGACAGTTTGATGGGCACTGAATGGCAACAAAATTCCACACAAATAAATAAAGAAGGAATAAATTAACTAAAAAAAAATTTCAATTTATAATAAATAATAAAATTTTTAATATAAAAAATTTATAAATTTTCAATTTTTTTTTTTAATTTTAATATTTTTTAACTGACAAAAATCAATTTGAACAAAAAAAAATTAAAAATTAGCAGCTGTTCGCCATGAAATGCCTCATATGAAATAGGAACTAATACATGCATCTAAAATCTTTATAGAAAACTATTTTAGCTATCTAGATGAATTCGAATATTTGAAAAACATATGCTACTTAAGCCATTCAAAAGGTTAGTTGAAAACCATTACAAAGAATTACCATTGTTAGAGAAAAGCTATTTTGATGAAACTTTGTGCCAACACTACAAATGTTTATTTGTATCGTATGACGTAGCGACTTTCATAAGGCAATTTTAATTTATCTGATAATCAAATTGCAAATATGTGTTGGCAGCTACAAATAGCTTCTAACCAGGAAATGTTTGCATTGATTCATTTTTGAGGTTGAAAAGGTGTAATTACACTGAAATTTATTGATAGTCGTATGAAGTGTATGAGAAAAATCACGCTATAGCGAAGTGGTATAACATGTTTGAGAGTAAACTACTGATTACATGAAACTTTGGGCCGCGGTGGCCTGGTGGTAAGGTCTTGGCTTCGGAACCGGAGGGTTTCAGGTTCGAGACTCGATTCTACCAAACATACGTCGTGTGAGGTGGTCTCTGGCACGTTAAATCTGTCAGGCCAAACGTTCTCCCGCTGGTGTGGTGTGGTGTGGAGAAGGGGTGCCAGTTCAGGTGTCGTCCTCGTCATCTCAACGTGGTTAAAAATTACGAGGTCCGTCCCTAAATAGCCCTCGTGTTGCTTTAAACGGGATGTTAATATAACTAAACTAATGAGACCAATAATTTCGATAAATTCTGAGAATGATGTTGGGTGAAATTTCCTTACAAAAGGCCTTGAAAAATTCAATGCTACACCATGACAAATACTTAAACAGCTAAGGTAATTACGTCGAAATGTAGCTATCATGAAGCTGTACAACATATTCGAGAATGGACGTACAGATATTGATGATTCTCTCCAAGACCTCACGTTTAACAATTTCTGAGAATGACGCTGGACGAAATTTCTTTGCAAAAGCATTGAAAAATTTTACGCCATACCATAATAAATACTTAAGTAACTGAGCTAATCACATCGAAATGTAGCTATCGCGAAGTGATGCAATATGTGGCGGTGGTGGATCTAATGCCACTTGGTCAAACCAAGCCCGAATGAGCGTAACTCTTTCGAATTAAGGCAGAAGTGTGCGCCTTTCGTTGTTAACGAGCACCATTAAAGTGAAAGAACCACTATGCTCGAATATACATGACACAACCCTTTTTAGAGGGATGTCGAACTCATTCATCCCTCCGCAATTCAAAATTGAGATCTAAATCAGAGACCGACTCATCCCTGACTCAGTACCCCCAGAGGTTATGGGAACTTGACTTTGCAGTCACAGCCTATTTAACGCGTCCCAACTGCAATTAGCCAACACGGCGGTCTTTGGCCGAGACGAGGACAAAAGTAGTTACCTTTCGGTTACGAGACTGATGCTCTACCAATCAAGCTACTGCGGCCCTGATGCAACATGTTTGAGAATGGATGTACATATAACACTGTACGAGACCAACAATTTTGACAAATAATGAGGATGACGCTAGACGAAATTTCTTTGCAAAAAGCACCGAAAACTGTTATGCTACACCATGACAAATACTTTAATAACTGTGGTAATTATATCGAAATGAAGACTTTACCTGAGATTTTAAATTGCAAATTTTTTTTTAATATTTCGATTCCATTTTAAGTAGTGCCATTCACTTTTGAACTAACCTTTGTAGTTTCTTAGATCAGAACTACAAATCGAAAAGAAACTAATAAATATTACTATAGGATCCCCCGAATTCAGACTAAGACTTTGAAATACTGAAAAAAATAGATCCTTAAGATGAAATATTTATCTGTATCTGCTCGAATGTAGACCAGAATTGAAGGAGAAATCTTATTGTAAGCATGGGCACTCCGCAAATTGTTTTTTTTAAACCTTTGATGTTTTTGTCAATAAAAATTGTCAAAACTTCAATTGTTAATAAAGGGGATTTTTTTTACCCAAATATAATTTAATATGTGAGAGAAAGTTTAGGATATGTAGGATTTGTTTTAATTATAAATTGACAGAAAGATGCGTGTTTCTTAAAGTAATTGTTTTTTAACGCCCAATCGAATATTTGTTTGGTGCAATAGTTTTCAAATACATAACAAATCAGAGTACTGAAAATAATAATAATAATTTGGTCCAAAATCACTTCAAAAACAGCATAATTTGAATGCTTATTTAAAAATCCATGTGGGCATTTTTTTTAATTTAAATAATCAAATAATAAAAATTTCAAAAAAATAATAAATGTTGTGAAACTTGAAAATTCCTAATATTTGATATTGCATGATAAATAGCCTCTGAAGAATAAAACCATTGCGCAATATATATATATATATATATATAACAAACGTATAATGTTTGTAAATATTATTATATAAAATTTCACTCGATTGTAGTCAATATAATAAATACATTCTGAACTTAACGAAGTTTGAAGAAAATGTGTTTCGTTAAAATTTAAAATAAAAAAAAATCTTTTTATTGTATCATCTGTTAGATTCATTGTTAATTTATGAATTTTTGACTTGTCAAACTTATATAATTTATTTATGTAATCATTGAAAGATTCCCCTCCCTATTTCAGACTAAAATTTGAAGAACCAATTTTTCGAAGGCTCAAATTTCCCAGGTTCCTTTAAAAAAAATGAAAAACTATATATAACCAGAACGTGACATAAATCAAACGATTGCAGAAATTGAAACATCTGCTTATCGAAGGGATAAAAAAAAACAAGAAGGGAAAAAGTGAGAACACTGTAAACACAGCTGCTGTTCAATATATAGTAAATTAAGCCACCAGCATGTCTTTAAAAAGACAAAATATTACGTGTCAGTAAATAAACGTTTTGTAGCTAATGATTCATGAATAAGCAGTAAAACTGTATGTCAAAATTGTTGTTAAGTTCTTATATTAATCGGTATCTGATTTTTTTTTCAGTTACTGAAGATTTGGAATCTGGAGCCAGTATAATAAAATAAAATAAAATATTCAAACTGAATTATTTTCAGAAAGAGATGCTAGTCGCAGTTTTTTTTTTATTCCTGATTTACATTTAGAAACGAAAATGTGTGTGTGTGTGTGTGTGTGTGTGTGTGTGTGTGTGTGTGTGT
>JAPMOQ010022724.1:666710-717956 GCA_026543055.1 Argiope trifasciata | reverse complement strand
TGTGTGTGTGTGTGTGTGTGTGTGTGTGTGTGTGTGTGTGTGTAAGCTCGTAATGGAAATTGAAATCGGCAAGTAGCAACTCAATCGGGAAAGAATTTCAATGTTTTTCCCGTGAAGGTGAAGAATGCCAGTTCAATTCTTACAAAAATCATGCATTTTTTGATAATTAAAAATTTTTTTGATAATTATTTCATAAAAAGAAAAAAAATTCTTTGTTGACCTAGGTAGGAATTGAATTAAAAAATTATACCATTTGTTTTTCCTAATATCTAAATGCTGTCTTGAAATTCAAACCATTTTCATTATTTCGTCAAATATTTGATAGCATGATTTTCTCTCATTTTTGAAATCTCAGGAAAAATCTCTTTAATATTTTTGTAGTTCATGAGACAAACACAGAAGTAAAGTTAGTTTATTGCTCAAGTCAGAAGTTCGATGAACCAGATATAGGTTTTTAATAGCTCTATGATGCCATGAAACTGCAATCCATTAGAAAACGTTTATGTACATAATAAACAAAAGATAAGTAAGATAACTGAAATAACATAATTTTGATGTCAGACTCTTTGTCGGAATCCAGACGTGAAATTGCATTTAAATTATTTAAATCAAACACCACCAATATTCCTGACAAACCAGATAATCGTCTTAGAATGTGGTGGTATCTGAATAAACAAGTAACAGCCACTAAACATCGGTGATCACTTTTGTCTTGTGAATATGTTACTCCTCTGCAAATCGTAGGATCACGAGTTCGATCTTTGGTGGAATTCAGTCTCCACATATTCGCAACACAGCAAAACAAACTGCCTCATTAGTGACCTCAGTCAATAAACACGCTCTTCGCTCGCCATAACGCTTGGCGTTACCAAAAGTCGTCAGAGTCACTTGATGCAACAACTCATTCATGCTCGCTATAACGCTTGGTGCTAAAAAAATCGTTCGTCGCTTCGCAGACTCACTGGCGGGGGAGTATTGTGGTGGTACCTTAATAACAGCCACTAAACATTGGTGATCACTTTTCTCTAGCTGATATGTTATGCGGCCGCAAGTCGTAAGATCGCAAGTTTGATCCTTTTCGGAACTCAATCTCCACTATGGCGTTTCTCTACAATACAGCCCGCCACAAGAGGACTAGTTATTGGCAATGAACGATTTAAAAATTCTATTATTATTAATAATTAGCGTTTTTATTAGTAGTAAATGCCATTATAGATAAATATAATCATCTGCCGTCATTTATAACTTTGTAGGAGGATAAAAATATCCCACATCTTCGACTGCGTCATTATAGTTTCCGAAATCCCAACTTCTGTTTTCGCACTTAGCAACTGAAATATTTTTTAATGTTTAAATTCCCTAATTTATCGGTGCACAAATAACTAAAGATGAATCAATAGTACTGTTTGACAACGGATTGTAAAACCCTCAGCACTTTTGCGCATGCGTTAGTATGGGTTTAATTCTTCAAAATAGGGATGAAAGGAAGAGATGTGTGCATTTAACAATGGAGACTCGCGGTTTTATGAGACGTAAACATAACAGATGATTAGTAATACAGAAGGAAAAAGGCACTATTGCACAGCAAAATATTTCGGAGAAATTTTTAATTTAATTTAAGGGTCATAAACATTAAATAATGAGGGATAAATGAAAGAATTATGTTCTTAATATTTGGTAATTATTTTTTTACAAAATAATAAGGATCCTTTTTATATTAAAATGCTTCTTTTTTATATGTATTATTGAATTTTTTTGGCAATATTTTAAGGATAACAGCAGAAAATTTATTCTATTTAAAACATTTTATTTTCCTTGATGTAAATGTAGAAATTCTTAAAAAATATTATTTTATTTAGATTTATTTATTTAAAAATTATCAACAAAGTTTATTTTTATTTGAAAAAAAAAAAATGCAGTCAGAAACGATACAACATTCACATGAAAAAAAAATGATCTAAAAGCATCTTATGGCGGGGGGGGGGGGGGGCCCAAGGCGAAAACCTTTTATGTGCTCATCATTCCGCAGCTCATCCGTTACTGAAATGGAATCGTCGAAATGTGGTCGTCTCTCATAATCCGTTGACGAACAGCAAAAGTTCATGACTTGAGGTCTGAGATTTTTATTATTTTACAGATTCGTCATATTATCTCTTTACGAATCAAATTTAAGATTAATACTCATTTTTTAAAGTATGTAGCTCTGGTCAGAATGATGTTTTTGGATTCTACGAACGACACGCTGAAGATGTTTTATTATATCTTCATCTATCTAGAAATGTGTCTTATTTAAATTTGTCCAAGAAATTCTATAATAAATGCGTAATGTTATCGAAAGTGAAAAATGTAAAGTCAAAATAAATTTTAAAATTGACTCTTGAAATCCAGACAAATATGAAGAGGGTTCTAAAATTAGCATTAGCTTTGAATTTGTCATTCTTCGTGCAATAAAATGTTGGCAATCCTGTTTAAAAAAAAACATTTGATAGCTAATAGTTTGGGATTGGTAAAAATTGGACATTACATAATAGAGCAGTTTGTTTCCATTGTTGAATAATGGATATTTCAAAAATAATTAAAATCTAGTGGCTACAGTTAGAAATTTTGTAAATTAACCCCCTAGATCGTGTAATTTAACACAATTGTATTTCTGTTTACAGGGTTATTTGAAGTCAAAAATCTATGCCAACAAGCCCACAAGCTAGCGTGCATTGAAGGAGGAAATTTAACGCCGCATTAACGAAATTCAGTCATATTTGTGCAAAATTGGCGGGGAAATTTCAGCAAAAGAGTGAGTATGTGCCAACAAAACCATGGAGGCCTTTGTGTTATTTAGTACATAACTCTATTCCGCGTTGTTTACATTCAATGAAAATATAACAATTTAAAGAGAAAAAAAACTGCGCTTTTTATTGAATTCAAATCCTGCTTTAACACATTGTTTTTAATGTTTAATGCTTCATTTCTACTACACTAATCTATCAGTTGTCAGATGATTTTTTTAATAGGATTGCTAGCACTTTACTGCATAAAATTTTTAATAGGATTGCTAACACTTTACAGCATAAAACTTTTTAATAGGATTACTAACACTTTACTGCATAAAACTTTTTAATAGGATTGCTAACACTTTACTGCATAAATTTTTTAATAGGGTTGCTACCACTTTACTGCATAAATGGCGACAGATTCAGATCTTGCGTTAATATTTGGACATCCTTCCTTTAAATCATTGGGAGAGGTTTCATCGATTTTTTCTCGCATATTCTCGAAAAGAGTCTGCTGTCTCTCATATAAAATTATGGACATTAGATAAGGACACTAACGTCATGAATACTCAGATTATTATTTTTTAAATTTAAGCCTATGAGAGTTTGGTGCTTCGTTGAATGACGAAGAAAATCTAATATGCATTTTAGATTACTTCCTTTCGGCTAATTGAAATCAAAATTAGACGCGGAGCTAATATTTTAGTACCAAGCTCACATACAAGATTTCATTTGCTTTAGATGCTGCAATTTTGAACTATCACGTTTACATGCAACTCGGGAAAAATACAAACTGTCCGTTACTGGATTCGGATTAAAATTTGAAACGGATTTGCAGTTTAAATGCTTTATTTGCATGCCAAATTTTATCTCCTTAATTCTTTAATTTTTTTAACTAGAAGGTTTACTTGTCCACAGATTACTAGACAGACAGTCAATTTTCCTATGAATGGATTTCGTTCAAAAATATGATAAAAGTCTACAAATTTGCTGTAAAAGTAATCTAACAATTTTCATCCATAAAGAAAAAAAATGTGTTTGGGTATTCATGAACAGAGCGAAGTATATCAGAAAATGTATTTTTTTAGGGTTCAAGGTATGTCTAATGCATCGAAAACTCTTCAAATTACAATATTTTCTTTTGTTATATGAAAATACAAGAAAGTAACCACTTTAGCTAACTCCCCACAGCTTTTTCTTATACTTACTAATAAACTTTTCACATCAAAGAACGCTTTGTATGACATTGGCGTACAGTATTTGTGAAATATTAATATTTGGCGTGAATTTAGTATTTTTACTGAAACTATCGTGTCATCCTTAGAGAATTTTTTTTTTTTTTTTTGCGATTAACATTTCTTATGTGGTTAATTGTATCCGAAGTGTATCAGAAACGTTATTCCCAATCGATTAAAATAAAAATTTGGCACAAAACTACTCTTGTAGTTTTGTAATTCAAATTTGCGTAATTTGGTATATTTAAATCATTTCGACCTTAAGTTTTCACTTCTATATGTTTATGAATGTACAGATTGACAGACGGTCAATTCATTGTTGTATTGGGCCCAAATTTAACAGGTGTCTACACTGTATAATGTTAAATGTGTGAACAAAATCTTATCTTTCTAGAACTCTTAGTTTCATAAATACGATATTAACTTTTGTTAGAATAGCCAGGCAGGCTGATTCTCCCTGAACAAATTTTACTGAAAATTTGATAGAAATCTGCAAATTTGTGTGAAGACTATATGCCAAATTTCAACCATCTATTTCAAAGTGTTTTTGAGTTATCTTTATCAAAGACAGACTGATAGTCGAACTTTCCCACAGATATATTTTTCGAACTCTTATCTTTCTAGAACTCTTAGTTTCATAGATGCGATATTAACTTTTGTTAGAATAGCCAGGCAGGCTAATTCTCCCTGAGCAAATTTTACTGAAAATTTGATAGAAATCTGCAAATTTGAGTGAAGATTGCATACCAAATTTCAACCATCCATTTCAAAGTGTTTTTGAATTACCTTTGTCACAGATTGACAGACTGACTTTTCTACAAATATATTTTTCGAACTCAGTGAAGCCTAAAACGTGAACATTTGTTAAAATCTCGAATTCGAATTGTTTGAGGATCACTATACTTTTTCTATACTTCTTACAGGATGGATGGATGGACAGTGGGATTTAGTGACGCAAGAATCATATATGACTATTTTGTGCCAATCATATGGTTTGTATTTGTTTGGAGTTTGTGGCGCAAAAGCCATTGATAGGTCGTATGGTTAAAATATAAAAAGCCTTTTTATGTAAAAATCTGAAAATTAGGAACTGATTAATAAAATTTTAAACCCATGCACCCAAACATTGTAAAAAAATGGCCACTAGGAATGTTAAATAAAATGATAAAAACCAATGACTTTTAAAATTTTAAAAACGTTTTTGTGTGGACGTACCCACACCAGCATTTGCATGTCCACTGTTGAAGCATAAATAATCGTAAACGAAGATACTACTTACAGGAGGAAGCAAATAATGAAGCTTGTTTTTGAGACAATTTTGTAAAGTCAGAACTTGAACTAATGGTCTTTATTTAATTGATATGAAAAAAAAAAAAGTTCCACTCACCCAAATATACAGTTAACTTTCCATTTGGTGCTGTTTTTTTGAATACCTTGATGGCTACCACACACACCAGCCACAGGAGGGGAAACATGCTTCTAGTTACGTTACGATCTTTTTAATTGGTTTGAAGGATGGTTATCTCTGAACTTCGGGGCATCGATGGAAGATGACCCTTTTGTACGGCTTCGGGGCTATTTGGGAAGCCATATAAGCTCGTTGTGAAATGGATGACGCAGGTATTAAGGTTGCAAAGACAAACAATAATCGGGATGCAGCAGATTAACGCTTGACATTTCGAAGGTTGAGAAAAAGATTTGAAAATTCGCTGTTGTCAACAATTTGATATTACTTTATTCAAATCTGTAATTTGAATCAACATTCAAAACACGCGTGAGCACGATAAGATAATTGTTTTTCTTCTGCGTCATAGAAAATCTTACCTTTTATAAATTCTTACAATCTTTTACTTAAGATATCTGACTACATTCGAAGGGAATTTTTCGAAAAATTGGATTTTTTCAACACAATTTTAAACTATGGATTTTGGATACATTGTCAATTATAATACAAAATACTATAAATACAGCCAAATTATTTGAAAATGTAATATATTTTAAGAAATAGGAAAATTTGTAATCAATTTTAATGAAATTTAACCAAAACGGTTAACACTCTTACATAAAATGGTAATGCAGCAATCCTATATTTCTATATAAGCAAGTTATAGAATATAATGATTAATGAAATGAACCAAAAGCTAAGAAACATTTTGAAATGCAAAGAAGTTATGGGTAAAAATATACATGTATGTGCATTTTTTCCCTAAATTTACAACTTAATTTTTCTAAAACCACCTATAAATGGAAAAGTATTTTACCAATAATCAAACCTTCGGTTCATTTCATTATCCATACTATTTAAATCCCACTCTGAAATTTCTATGAAAATACCTTTATTAGTTTTTGAGATATCATACTAACGGTGGATAACTTTTATGAAAATTAAAGTTTTGAGAAAATTTAAATTAAGACAAATTTTAGCTGAAGAAACATGTGACCCTGGAAGATAGGTCAGGTTTTCCTTTTCTTAGAAAAGATAAACTGTTTTGGGAAGAGAAAATCCTGAACTACAAGAAATAACAATAAAAAGATATTTGCCAATGTGGTTGGTAACCAGTGTTTATAATGTAGTCGGATACCTTAACTTGTTCCAATACTTGTGAAGATGAGATTTTTAATTCGATTTTTTTTCAATCACTTTAACATATGTGGATATTTCTGTGCGTTTGATATATATTAGTCAGTTGTTTTTTAAATATTTGCTTTTAACTAATTGATTAATTTAAATTAAATTTTTATTCCATATAAGATGTATTATCCGATTTAAGAAAAAAATATTGCAAGCTTCCATAGTATGTACAGGGTGTTGCCAAATTGGACCGACAAATTCAGTGGGGTGATAATATATGCATATATGGGTGCATTTTCGTTTTCAGTAATTTACGACCCCCTACATTATCAAATGTTATCAGAATGAAAAAAGAAGGAAAAAAAAAGACCAATAAGAATGTTTTTTCATTTTTTAAAAAATCATAGTTGAAACATCATTTATTATTTTTTTACAGTTTCCAACAGTTCCCTATATTTTTACGATTTTCAGCTATTAAACGTCATTTAGGATCCTATGTTGTATGGTGATTCTTTATCCTCTTGATACGTTCTGTCACCGTACTATCTGCATTTGTTGGTCGAATTTGGCAACACCCTGTATAATAATAAATTTTGAAATATAAAAGCCTTTTTTTTTAATTCACTGGATTTTAAGAGAGCTACGAAAGTTTATATCTTCAAAGAGATAATTTTTCAATTTTGATCTGATAAATAATGGGCATTTTAATGCACTAAATGTATGATTACAGAAATGAGTATTTCTATACATATGAAAAAAATCTAAAGCTTATAAATTATCCTTTAACAATGAATTCAACAAGAATTCATGTGATAGAAAATCGAATTTTTTACCTTTTTTCGGAAATTTCGGTAGGCTTGAAACACATACTATTCATTACAATAATAAGAAATTGAATACAATGATATTTACAATCATTATGCATCTATTAAATATATTTTTATTTTTTCTTGGCAATAATCTTTAGAGATAATTTATCTCGCAAAATATAATATAAATTTTTGGATTTTCATGACATTTTTTTTTTTTTTTGAAATTTTTATTATTAGCATATTTCAATAAAAACAAATTCATTGTAATTGTTAAATAATGATCTTGTATAACATTAGATTCGGAGTGCTTTTATTCAGATTTTTCTAAATCCTGTTAGAATATCCTTCTGTTTTGATTTGAGGTTTTTGAAGCCTCAAAATGCGTAGGTAACAAACTGAGGATTTATTCCTTTTGAGACATCAATTTTTTGCTTTTAGGGAAATTAGAAAATAATGCAGAAGGTTACCTCATTTGGCGATTTATTGACAATTAAAGTTATTAGTTGATTTCCAAATTATTCCTTTTCTGAAATATGGCGTATTATCTTAATTAATTTAAGTCATTAAACCAGTTTAACCAGTTTAAAACAACCACATAACTGTTAAATTAAGCAAGCTTCAATATTTAGAAAAACGATGGACTTTTTTAATCTCAAAATTGGTTGAGCTCCAGAACCTTGTTTGCCAGCTAAGAAAATTGGAAATGAAAGTTTTAAAAAATTATCATTGTATGTGTGTGTTTGAGTGTGTGTAGTGTAAGGGAGGGAGAGAGATTGAGACCAGTAGAGAAGCCTCATGATTGTTTAAAACTGGTTTAAATTGGTTAATTACATAATTTAATTAAGATAAATTATGACAATAAAGTTCTCACCTAATAACTTGAAATTTTCTATCGTAGATTTCATTTTTATTATTTTTTAGCGTACTGATTCGTGGTTATGAACTTGAAAATTGTCACAACACAATACATACTCTATTTGCCTTTAAAAATATTATAATATATATATAAAGTATTTTTTTTACTATTTTGTAATTAAAATAAATCTTTCATTCTCTGTATCCTAAATTTTTGCTTAGATATTAAATTTTATTTGGGCAAAAATCCTCTTTATTTACAACTTATATTTCGGTAATTTTCATCGTTGAAAATGTCTCAGTTCTCTTAAAAAAGGCGAGAGATCGAATAACTTTTTGTTTCAAAATCCCAAACCTAATTTAATATATTTAAGTCCCTGCATTTTTTATATTACATATATCAGATTAGGTTTGGGATTTTGAAACTACAAATGCAGCTTTGTTTTAATCGATGAAGAAAAACATGTTCTTAAGAACAAATTCGATTTGCAGTTAAAATTAACCACATGCCAAAGATTAATCGCCAAAGATGAGAAGATAGATTCAGTAAAAAATATTATTAGGTTGTTCGGAAAGTAATTTCGTTTTTTCCTGACAAAGGATTTAATTGCATTTTTCGCACCCAATTTCATACTTAAACCGCAAAATCATTTTATGTTTTAAGAGCTGATATAGCAAGGCTTGAGTGTGAAAAAGTGCAGCTGATTCTTCGCAGTAGTTTTTGGATGGTGCCCTTTTAAATATGGAGAGCAATAAACAGCATTTTCGTCATTTTTTTCTTTTTTGCTATAAAAGGTAAAAATGCTGTTCAAGCCAGAAATAAATGAGCCAATATGTGTGGAGAAGATGTGTTAACAGTACATCAGTACCAGAACTGATTTGCAAAATTTTTCCTTCAAATGAGGAGGCCAAAAACCACCTCGATCAGTTTTTTTTACAGCAAAGACCAACACTTTTATGAGCGTGTAATCATGTTACTACCAAAAATATGGCAAAAGGTATTAGACCAGAATAGCAATGTTATAATTTAATAAATAATTTATTCATTAAACGAAAATTTCTTTTCATTTTGACAAAAAAATACGAAATGACTTTCCGAACAACCCAATAAAATCATGCCAAAATTTCATGCTTCGTAATTAAAAGAAGTCAATGCCATTGCAAGACTTTCTTTGGCATGACAAATTTGTTAGAGAGTAGGTGAGATAATTTTGGCGAGACCACTTCTACTGATTGAGTTCTGCATTCCGCTTTGCAGTATTTTTCTGTTAGTAAATCACTAATTGTTTCAATCTGATTTTTGAGATTAGTTTTGATTTGAGTATTCATGAAATTATGGATTGAGAAGATTCCAATGCAAGGAAATAAAATGTTTGATGGTAATGCATACTTACATTTAAAGTGTGTTGTAAATACACATTTTTTTTTTTTTTTGTTAAATATTCTACCATTGTGCATTATATTTTCTACTACAACTTCGTTAGTGAAATCTAAATTCATCAGATCTGAAATATTGAAAATTAGATAACAAGACATCTAGACTAAGATATCTTCTAATAATATTAAGAAAAATCTATCCTCGCCATTTTTGTTTCAAAATCTCGGTTTCTCTTGCTGAACTTTCTTGTGCTTTCTTCATTCAAATTTTCGATAAATTGAATTTATTGTTATTTGTCAGTTTCAAATCAGCAAAGTTCATTTGCCTTTCGTCATTTCACTGTGCTATGTTTCATCAATCATTTGTCAATAAAGATTCTTGTATTTTAATAGATATTTGAATGATTTGTACATGTATGCAAATGTAAAATAACTAAATGAATGTTTACTATAAATTAGCAAAACGAAAATTCTGAAATGTTTCTACGAGAATTAAGTATTTATTCTACTTGAACATTTTGAGCATAATGTCAGGTTTATACTCGGCTATTTATAAAATGGCAAGTAGGAAGCGCATGCACAGAAAGGGACTGATTTATGTTTGCCACAATTTCAAAAGATAAATTCAGGCATTCTAAGCTGGATAAGTTAAGTGTAACTAAGTTAGTGTTGGCTAGAATTGTGCCAATGTGGAGGGTGAATTCCGCCAAGGATTCAACTCGCTACCTAACGATTTGCAGCCGCGTAATATATCCCCTATACAAAAGTGATCACCAACGTTTAGTGGCAGTTACTGGCTTATTAAGATGTCACCACAGTACTCCCCTATCAGTAAGTCTGTGAAGAACGATTTTACAGTGCCAAGCGTTATGGCGTGCGTATGAGAATTGTTGCTACTGCTGCGTCAAATGAATCTGACGACTTTGTTTTTGTTGCGTTTGTTGCGGGTAGAGGGCGCTACGACAACTGTTTGAAGGTTCATCATCCGAGGTCAACAATGTGGCGATTGTATCGACGGAATTGTGCCAATATGTAGGTTGAATTCCGCCAAGTATCGAACCTGAGATGTTTGGGTTTGAAGTACCGGTATGGGAGTCCTGTGGTGACATCTTAATAAGCCAGTAACTGCCACTAAACATTGGTGATTACTTTTGAAGAGGGGATATGCTACACAACTTCAAATCGTAAGGTCGCAAGTTCGATCCTTGGCTGAATTCAACCTCCACATTGGCTCAATTCCAGCCAACACCACCGCCAAATTGGTGACTCCGGACAATGAATCTTCAAAAAACAGCTGTCGTGGCTTACCCGCAGCAAACGCAACCAAAGCAAAGTCTTCTGACTCACTTGATGCAACAATCACGTCCGGGTCAACAATTTAGTGACTGGTTGGCTAGAATTATGCCAACGTTGAGGTTGAATTCCGCCAAGGATCGATCCTGTGATTTTTGGGTTTGAAGTTCAGTAACTTAAACATTTGACAAAAGCGATCGCTTTTGTCGAATGGCTAAGTTAAGCGACTTCAAATCCAAACATCACAGGCTCGTTCCTTGGCGGTATTCAACCTATATATTGTCACAATTCCAACCAACACTATCGCCTCAAAAGTTATCTCAGAATCGGTAAAATATGTTTTTGATAAATGTCAAACTATCTGTTTGTTTGTCTGTCTGTTACAAAGATAACTCAAAAACGAATTAGTGTTGAAGGAATGAAAGTTAGTATACGGTTTTTATATCTAAAATATAGGACTCTATCAAATTTTGAACAGAATCAGCTCAGAAGGCGTCTGTCCGGCCGACTGTTTGAATATAATTTAACATGATGATCACCAAACGGAAAGATCATGACAGATAATATTCGATACATAGAATTGACATTTACTTCCTAGACACTTTTCAAATTTTGAGTCACATCCAACAAGGGATTGATTGTCTGTCGTTCTACACTTTCAGAAACATGTAAATGTGATAATTCAAAGACGCAATGACAAATATATCGAATTTGGTATGGGTTTTGTGACTAGTGTAGGTTTCTGCCAAATTTTTATTTCAATCAATTGGGAGAAACGCGTCTAAAACACGAATTCGACTTTAGGATGTTATTAACCATATGCCAAGGATTAATCACCAAATAACTCGTCAAGAATGGCATGATAGATTCAGTAAAAATTATATATTTACGTCAAAGATTAATATTACTTAATTATTGTACGTCAATGCCATGAAAGACAACTCTGGGATAAAAGAGAGTATGAGAGAAAGTTTTGAGGAGACTATTCCCTCTGGTTACATAAAGCTCTGAAACTGATGTTCATAGGTTCGAAAAAGTCGTTATTGCAAGAAATCTTTATTTTTACAAACAATAAAGAAAAATGATTGTAACAATATATGTTGTCATGCTACAAGTCAGAATGTTTGAGTTAATTAACTTGAATTTTTGCCCTGAGTTTTTGCAGTTTTTTAAAAGATATTTTTTGAATAATTTTTAAACCAAACACTGAACACTGGACAGAAAAAAAAAAGAAAAATCAAAGTGTTTTCATTTTCTCATCAAATATTTAATATTAAGGTTTTTTTCAATTCCTATTATTAGTTCACACTCTCTCTATATATATTTATTCATATATCTTTTTCAAATTTTCAGTCGTTAATAAAACACTTTTTATTCATCTACTCGAGTTCGAATACATTTTTTTTTTAACTTATGGTGGATGACACTTGATGTACATTAAATTTTTTTTCAAATATTGATTCGTTAATTAAATTTAATTCATTGTACTTTAAAAAGAGTTTTAATATTTTGTAATGAAAATTGAAATCGGCAGGCAGTCGCTCAATCAACAAAATGTAAGGATTTCAGTATTTTTCACGTGAAGGTGCAGAATGCGAGCTCAATGCTAGCGAAACGTTTTGATACTTAACGATTTTTTTTATAATTATTTAATAAAAAGTAACTGAAATAAAAAATTTCTTTGTTGACCTAGGTAGGAATTGAATTAAATTCTTCTTATATATATTATTAGTTCAGTATTTAAACAAAAGAATTATTCTGTTAATTATTTGCACAGTTTATATAGGAAAATGAAATTACAGTAATAAGAAAGTAAATGTTCATTTAGAAGATAGATAATGTAGATTGCATGTTTTTAATAGCAATTTGATACGTAAGACTTGACTGTATTTAAAAATGCATTTTTACTCAATAAACTAGACAGCTTTAAGCTATTAAAATCATTCAAATCTAATGCCCGTCACTATTTTATAATTAAACTATCAAGAGAAATCAAACCCTCACATTCGCATTCCCTTATAAATATGTTCCCCCAAAATATGTTGAACCTTGAGCAAAATCGTAGAGTGACACATGAATGTTTGTTCCGTAGTAATGTAAAGATGAACCGAATACAACCAAAATTTGACACAGAATTAAAATTTTAGTACCGATATTATACGTCAAATTTCATTTATATACATGTTTTCGTTTTTTTGTTGTTGTTGCTTTGTTACAAATTGATAGAAAGCCGATAGACAGTTATCATCGTAAACGGAATTTGTTGAAAACCCAATGCATATTTAAACTTTAAATGCTAAATTTGTATACTGTTACGTAAAAAAGTGGGTACGCTTATAGTGGGTATATGGTGTGAGAACACAATTATCAGTTTTCAGTACAAAACAGCAACGATGTTTAACATCGATGTTTAACAACGATGCACAACAATTCAGCACTCGATCTACCCAACGCTAACATTCCACCGTTCCTTCACTGTCCACTCGAAGGCTCGTTCTTTGTTTACGACTACGGCTAAGCTTCAATGCAGTACCGTCTTATTATTGCCAGTCTTTTATCGCTCCCGGGAAGTGGACCGAGAACCTTCTTGGTAAATTAGGGCATATTTCAGTTTTTATTGGATGGATCATGAAATTTCTCGATGTTTTCAACATTATCCTTTTTTTTTTCTCGCCAGAGTTGTCAAATTCGAGACGCCAAAGATCGCCAAGTGTAGAGGTCAATGACGCGGCACCCGCTCAGTCTCCATGCGACTGATCATATAACGGTCTTTCCCGGTGACTCAATTAACCATGTGTGGAAGCAACCTTACAGGCTTGTAGCAATACGGAACTTTATCCGTCTAAAATTACATGTTTTGCGGTTATCATGTTCACCAGTACTCGTATAAGCCGATTGACTGGCTTCCAGTGATTATATTTATTTAAAAATTGGATATAAATCTGGAAAATTGGTGTAAAGACTCTATACCAAATTTAATACTTCTAATATTCAAAAAAAATTTGAAGCGAGATAACTCAAATAATATTCTGAGTAATCTCATTCATATATAGAAAGAGTGTTAGACTTATTCGAAAAATAAGCCTTACTTCTCCAGGAGATTTAAAAATTAGAAAATCGTCAAAATTTCGAGTATAAACTTTTGCTTTCTCGTTTACGGAGCCCAAAAAATGTATAGTAATCTCCAAAATAAAAGTATTTATATATAACTCGAGATTTTGAAGAATCACCAGGTTTCAAATGTTCCTGGATTAGAACAACACATTTTTAGAAAAGACTTGTCTGTATGTCTGTAAAAAAATTATATCAAAAACGCTTAGAACTAGAAGGTGTGACATTTGGTGCATGGTCTTTACACCAAATTTTCAGATTGCCAGCAAATTTTGAACAAAATCTGTTCAGAGGAAGTCCTTCTGTCCTATTCAATATAATTTAACACCGTCATTACCGAACGAAGAGAGCTTGATAAATAAAACTTGGTGCATAGATTCAATATCTATAGTGTAGATAACAATCACATTTTATGCTATATTCTACAATGGTTTGACTCTTTGTAGCTCTCAGTGTTCAGAAACGTGCAAAAACAATAGTTCAAAAACGCAATAATCCAAATTTATCAAATTTCTTATGAGATTTTGTGATTGCAAGTGCTGTTTTGTATCAAATGTTTCATTCATTCTAATGAGAAAAACGCATCTAAAGACCTTATTGCATGTTGAAATATCGTTCGCACTTTTCGTCAGCAAACGACAATGAAAGTGACGTCACTTCAAAGTTTCCCATGATTGGTTGAATTTCGTTTGCAGACAATATTTCTGTCATTATCGTCAACATTTTCAAGCCGGTTAAAAAAAGTTGACGAAGATAAAAAACTTGCTTGACCGGCTCTTGAGGATAGAAACGGATGAAAATGATGTTGAGGATAGAAAATGATGTTTTCTTTCTTTTTTTTTTTTTTTTTAATTTCAATTTTTCTAACTGGCAAAAGGTTTTGGAGTTCGAACGATCTGTAGACGGAGATGAAAAAAATTGCTGTTTTCTAATTAACTACGCATGCGTAATCTGATGATTTCGTAAATGTTTAAAACAAGTTTAAACTAGTTTTTCTACACACAAAATTCTGGTCCCGAGAAGAAAAAAATTAAGATTGATTTTGAGAATATTGTGAAATTTTGAGAATTGCTCTTTTCTAAATGTTGGCAACTGCGCAGTGTGAGTCAGGCGAAAACATGATGTTTTTCTGTTCGGATTGACACCACATGATTTTAAAAATAATAATGTTCTTACCTGATAACTTCAAATCTACGTGCAGATTTCATTTTTTTTTTTTTTTTTACTTTTATTTATCGCCTATTTGAACCAAAATTTGATACAGAACTACAGTGCTGGGAAATGAGTTGAATGTTGACAAGTTCATAAAATCAATTTCATTTGTTAAAATCATTGCATTTTGCTTCCTCATGCACAGAATTTTTTTTTTAAATGCATTGTCATCATCAAAATATTTTAATACTTGATTTTGATGAATTTCTACTTTTCAGACCTTCATGAGTTCGAAAAATACCTTTCTGGAATTTTATAAGTCTATTAACCTTCCAGCGGGAGTGGCTGTCGTACCAACATGAAAGGTCCGCGTATTTCCCACATACGTTATAGAAAGTTGCAAATTTTCAAAAGCGTAATTATTAAAATTATATTGTAAATAGCTTAGGATTAATAACTACAATCACTTTAAATATTTTTTTACTTAAAAAGAAGCAGAAACGATATAAACCTAGATTGCAATAACAATATTGAATGACCACAGGTTAACTGAATGGATTTAAAAATAATAAAAATGAAATTGCTAATATTTCGACAGAACAATTTGCATATAAAATATAGAAGTGCAAAAATACAGAATTTAGGTATAAAAAGGAAAAAGTAATTGAAAGTTAGATATGAAAAGGAAGAAAATAGTTTCATTGTTATTTCATTGCAGGGTTGCAATTTGAGCAAATGTGTTTAGTGTGCACCAAACATATAAATTTCTGGAAAATCTCATAACCGAACCTCCTGATTTTAATCCGCTTTTCTTTTTGGCAAGGTTTTTCCCCTGACGTCACATCTTCCACTTCTTCAATACCTAGTTCGGCTTTTCTCTTTAGCACCTTTAATTTTAGCGCACTTTTTAGAGATGTGGGTGCTTTTTTTAAACATTTTCCTTCGTAAGTGGATTTGCCAGCTGTTGCCAGTCTAAAACAATACGTATTTATTTGTAAAATCATACAAAATCCGATGTGACAAAAAATTACGAGAACGGTCGAGCGTATCTCTAAAATAAAAATATCTGATTGACCGAGACCTATTAACGCCACAAACTTACGACGACAACTGCAAGTAGGTCAAAGGGAGGGGGACAAATAGCCAAAGACAGACGTTCCCAGTGCCACCAGACCTGAAGGTATAAAACGAAATTCATCTCTAGTGTATCTCTCACATACGCGCGCCTGCTGGAAGGTTAACAAGTTAATTCAAAAACGCTTTGAGCAACGTGGATGAAATTTGGTGTGTGGACTAAGCACCAAATTTCTAGATTTCCAACAAATAAATCACAAATTATATCAATCACAGAGAGCCATTATCTGGTTGGCTGTTCGAGAAACGATGAACACGATAATTTCAAAACGTAAGAAAATAAAAGGTTAAAATTTAGTATACAAATTTAGCATCTAAAGAGAATCATGTAATCATAAACAGCTACTCTGATTCGCCAAAGGTGCACGAATTATTGAATGTTCGAAATGCTACGACTGCATAGGTAGAAACTATAGTTGATCCTAAGAACCATCTGCGGCCACGATAGAGCTCTTTTATAGGAGGTATGTCCCGTCCTCAGTAGCGACACCTACACCATACTGGAAACTTCTTAGCCCCATATTTGTTGTTCATCCCGGAATATAGTGTCGACATGTATCAAATTTCGAACTAAATACGACAAGAAGTTGACTGTCTGTCAGTCTGTGCATACTCATATTGATGTAAATCCTATAATTGAAACACACAATGATTTTGATAAATGAAATTTAATCACCGTTTTAAAATTTAAAGTATTAATTTGTATCAAAGTTTGAAATCAAAATGTGTTAAAGGTTAGAAGAATTTCATCAGAACTAATTTAAGATTTTAAATCGTAATTACAGTAAAATTTTAACAAGTTTTTTAAAAACATATTTAAAAAAAAACATGCCCCTCATAAAAAAAAAGAATAAACTCCATCTTCTGATTATCAGCATCAACAATGATAGAAAGATTCAGGAAGAAAATATTTGTATCAATAATGAAGATGATTTGACTTAATAAAAAATATTTATCAAAATAGACAAAAAAACTGCTCAAATTTAATTTTAGTTTTTTTTTAATATGGCATAAAACTCATTTTCTGCTATTATACTTTCAGCTGTTTATTGGGTTGAACCTGTTATTGCATTTTCTGATGCTTATTGAAAGGATTTATGTATATTCAGCTGTGGCTTGATTTTAGTTAATAAATATTTCAAAAAATTACTCAGAGGTGTACATATTTAGCCTGAAAGTACATATGTACCAAATTTAATTGCCCTAAATGTTTGTCCAGTTGATGCCTTAATACACTTACTATATTTACTTTTATCAGTAGTCATCAATGTTAAGAAACTCAATCTTAATACTTTTATGAATCTTTTTACACCAGAATCTTTGGGCATCTAAAAAAAATATTTATAAATCTAATGATATTTGACTCTTTGTGATCATAATGACCCAAATAGTAAAAGAAGTAGAAGAAATAAATTATACAGTGTCTCACAAAAGTGATGGGACACTTGTGCTTTACTAAAGGAAAATGTAATAAAACAAATAAATAAACATGTACAAAAAATTTTGGGGTGTGTTTTATATTTAAAGTTAGTAATGATTATTACATTATATAAATTTTGTCAAAATATTAAAATAAATTTAATAAATTATACAGTTATTTAGAAAGGAGCAAAAAAATGGCTCACATAAGTGATGGGACACTTACGTTTCCGTCAAATATTTATCCAAAAATTTTACTTTTTAAGAGGTTTTAATATTTTGTTGGATTTCCTTTTACTTTTAAAACATGATTTAATCTTCTTGGGATGGATTTGACTAATTTTTCTGTGATTTCTGGACTGATTTTACCCCATTCTTCTTGAAGCACCGATTTTAATTGTTGTTTTGAAGAAATGGTGTGTTTGCGAATTCTTGATTCCAATTCTTGCCAAATATTCTCTATGGGATTTAAGTCAGGAGATTGTGGTTGGGTTTTTATTATTTCAGGACAGTTATACAGCAGCCAGAGTCTAACGTTCAAAGCAGTGTGCTTGGGATCATTATCCTGGTAGAATTTAAAATCGTTATGAAGGTTCAATTTTCGTGCTGAAGGTTTCAAATTTTGCTTTAAAATGTCGATATACTTGTACTGATCCATTATACTGTCAATAAGAACAAGATTACCGACTCCAGCGGACGACATACACCCCCATACCATAACTCCTCCTCCACCATGTTTTACTGTTGGCACCAAGTTCTCTTTACGAAATTCTTCCCTGGGTTTTCTCCACACCAAGATTCTACCATCAGAACCAAATATATTAAATTTACTCTCATCGACAAACATAACTTTATTCCAGAAATCAGAATTCTTATTTATGTAGGATTTTGCGAATGCCAGTCTGAGTTTTCTATTCTTTTCACTTACGAAGAATTTTTTCCTGGCTACTCTACCGTGATATCCAGCAGATCGAATTACTCTTCTAATAGTCTCAGGATTAACAATTACTCCATATAATGCTTGTAAATCAGCAGCAATTTTAGGAGCACTCATTCTTGGATTTTTTATAATAATTCGAACGATAATTCGCTTTAATCCATTAGATAGCTTTGATGGTCGGCCAAGTCTTCTTTTATCCTGAATCATATGATTCTTTTTATATCGTTTAATAATGTTGAAAACTGTTGAATGACTCAAATTAACTGTTTCAGCAGTTTCTCTAATAGATTTTCCACGTTCAATACGCAAATTAATAATTAATTTTCGAATTTCAGGCGAAGTTTCTTTTTGTTTAGCATTCATGGCTGAGCAGAGCTAAAAAACACAAAAATTCCAAAGCAATCTGGAAAGAAATACTGCAGACGATTTTATAAATTATTGCCAATTGCTTTTGAGTAAAAATAAAACCCCAAAAAATATTTTTATTGCTTATTTCAGACAATTTTTGTTGCATATCTAATGGTGTCCCATCACTTATGTGAGCTAATTTTTGCTACGTTCTAAACAATTATATTTTAATTAAATTAATATTTTAATATTTTGACAAAATGTATGTTATGTAATAATTGTTACAAAATTTAAGTATGAAATGCACCCACAAAAAATTTGTACATGTTTATTTATTTATTTTATTACATTTTACCTTTTGTAAAGCACAAGTGTCCCATCACTTTTGTGAGACACTGTACTTCATGTCTTTTCATCAAAACTGCAGATTTCTAATAAATTTTGCTTGGTATCTGTCCATAGCCAGTTCTATTTTTCTATTCATCCTTATATATGAAAACATAATAATTTCAAAATGTAAGATGTTAAATGGATGCAAAGGAATCTAATAGTTATCAACTTTTGGAGATTTGCATCAAATTTTATATGAAATTCAGCAATGTGTTATTGTCTATCGGACTGTCTGTTCATGTACAGCTGAAATGGGTAATTTAAAAATGCGCATAATTAAATGATTACACCAAAATTTATATCTATACGAAAATTTGACCACATTTAGTGAAAATAAAAATAAAAATCCAAAATGCACATTTGATTCTACTCACAAAATGAGTTTAAGCACAAAGTGTGCCAAAAGTCATCAATATAAGTTATACTAATAAAAAATTGATTGAACGAATAAATCATAACTAGATGTCAACAAATCAGGTTTCTGGCCCGGTCAGTCAGAAAATGCATCTTTTCAATCTTGATAACTTGAAATTTATTCATTCAGTCCTATGTATGGTTTTTTTAAAAAAATGTCTAAAATTAAAGTCTTTAATGAATACAGAATTATGCATTTTTTAGCAGAAAATTCAGATTAGATTTTTCTACTTTTCAGAAACAGTTGTTTTTCTTATCCTTGAAGAATTGAAGAAATCAGTATAGGAAAAAGTTTTTATTTGCTCAGTTACGAGAATTTATTTAATTTTCTGAGAAAAACATAGTATAATATTTTGAAGCGTAAAATTTTTAGGGGTCTAATGAATTAAATTATTAAGTACATGAGTTTTTAATTTCTTAGTAATCAATACTCTAGTGCGACAAGAAATAAAATATTAGAGGCTTGAAAACTAAAGCAGAAAGGTAGGATCTCCGATTCTAACTGTAATTGGAAATGTTACCATAGTTACCGTGCCTAAATTTTGAAATTGAATGTTTGAATTTAAATAAGATTCACACTACAAAATACATTTAGTGTCGTTTTTTTCCCTCAATTATATCCTTTTTAAAGCTTTTGTCTTTTCTTTTTATTAATTATGGTAAAATTACATGTTAAAAAGGGAGATCAGAGCTTATTTTGGTTTGAAACCCAAACTAGTGACAACATACGCGATCTAACCAAATCTCTTGTAGAAATACACAATGGGAAACTGAAAATTCAGAGACTATGCTATGGTAATACACCTTTTTCTGTTGAATTTTTACTATATATATTTTTTGAAATAAACTTAACGGGAGGTATTTGTGAAAGTTAAAGATGTAAATCGAGTTTTGGCGAAGTCTAGTTTTTGAAAAGTTTGACGTCATGTTGAACGTTTTTGTGTCGCATTTTTAATAAAACTCTACATAATTACCGTCAAATTGGATTAAATGTAGTCAGTAGATTCAGAGGAAAGAACAATGGTTTCTATAATTTTCAAAAGAACTAGTGCGAAGAAAGATAGGAAGAATGATATTACAAGTATATACAAGAACACTATTTAGCAATATATATATATCATTTTCATTTGCTAATAATAACGTGTCTATGTTTTTATGAAATTAAAGGGTCTTTGTATAAACTTGCCTGCATAATTTCGTTTTTGAGGAAATTAAAAAAATTCTTGACTAAGATATGAAAATATGTAGAATCTTTTAAAATTATTTTCACATTTTATGACTTGCCTTTAAATTTTGTGCTTATATATGTATATTATACAGTTTTTCAAAAAATTTCTGAAACATATTTAGAACTTAATAGAGATTTTGATTTTCATGGGTATGTTTTATTGTATACGAGGCATTTTTATACTTAAGTAAATGCAAGGGTTCCTTTTATGGCTCAAAAATGTCATGAGAATTTTGTTAAAGTTTCTAACAATTAATATATGAGTGTTTGCTACTATAACATTTATAGTATTTACCTTTAACTACCACCTTTGGAAACAAGCCTGTTCACCAAACTTAATGCTCGTTAAAATTGTAATAATTAAATATGGAAATTAGTTTGTGTAGTTTAGAAGAGAAAAGAAAATTTTGCTACCACTCTTTTTTTGTAAATTTTTTATGATTATTATTATTTGCAAAATTGTATATAAAAACTATAAAATAATTACTAAACCAGCTTATTTTGTTTTAAATGACTTTGATACTTCAAAAAACATGGATTTTTTTTAAATAATTATTATTGACTTAACTATTTTGTCAGTAAATATAATAATCAGTATAATGCATCAAATTTTGGTTAAAAAGTTATGCAAAGAATATATGATTATAGTAGTTATGTTTTTTTATTTGGAACTTCACTAATTAACTCTCATAATTTCAGTGTAATATTTAATCAGTAAATGTAGCAATGTTTTAAGGCCATTATGTTTGAGAAAAAACATCAGAAATCAGTTAATATTTTTATTTTATTATATGAATACAGAATCAAGACGCATAGTTGCATAAATAATTTTTTAATATACTGCAATGTATTTATTTATTCAATATCTACCTTATGCATTATTTCAAAAATATCTTTGCAATTTTTTTATTATTTGCAGTCATTGAATAAATAGTCTAGAAAAAAACGTATATCAGAATATATTTTCATGTATATTATATATTTGAAACTTTAATTATTTTTTTTAAAGATTTCGAAATTACTGTCATTTACACATAAACTTTAGCAGTGTAATCCATTTTTATTGCAATTAGTTCATCTGATTTAAATACAATTAAAAAAAGGAAATAATTCACTAACAAGTCAAATATTTAACATGTTTCTGTACAGTTTAACAGGTTTATAAAAATTGAAAATTGCTGTTATTTTTTATAATTATGATTTTTCTATTCCATAATAAAAGCTAAAAATTTTTAACAAAAAGTAAATATTATAATTTTCAATCTTGTTCCATCTTGTATGTAATTGTTAATTTTGCATTTTTGTGTATAATGCAAAATTAACAAGGTAACTTCAATGTTATTAATTTAAATGTGATTTTATTTATATATATATATATATGATTTTTGTTTTCAATGCAGAAATTGAAGAATTGTCAAAATATGGCGTAAGCCTTCCTCCAAATATGCAAGGTTTGACAGCAGGGCAGATATCAGATTTGGTTTTAAAGGATGAATGGGCTCAAAAGAATCTTACTCCATCTGAATATGTAATTAACCATGACCCTATGGGAAAGAGAAATGGTTTAGGTAAAATTTCACATTTTTTTTTTAACATAAATATTAAAAATAATTGTGACTTCAGTCATTGTATATATAATTTTATAAATTATTTTTAGATGAAATATTTCAGTTCTTTTATATTTCTGATTCAGTCATGTATATAGTTTTAAATTCTTCTTTTCTAATAAACACTATGATGATTTCAATTCTGTTCTTTTGGTTTTGATTGAAGGTCAATGTCTATACTCTTGTTCTTGCTATAAAATTATTAAATTGCATCAATATTTATGAAAGAAACTATAATAAAAACATGGAACATTTCTTTTACACAGATTATTTCTTATTTACATTTATGTATGAGTGAGATAATTTCATTACTGGTAAATGCTCTAGTTAAATCCTTATTTTTGATTCCTTCATGTATAATATTTTTAAACCTTATTGTCAAAAAAAATTAAAATCATAAAAAACTAGAATAAAAAAAATATTTTTTGTTATTTTGAAATAAATAAATCTAGCCTTATTTGTCTTTTATTCTTATAAATCTTATAAATAAACACTATCATTTCTCGCTTATGCATTGCACTTTCTTTTTCACGTTGAACCAAGCTTTCTTGAATTTTAAATTTAAAAGAAATAGGTGATAAATGAAAAAAGGTTTTCACTTCTTTATGTTAAACATGAAAAAAAAAAAAAACTTTTTGTAAATATATATGATTTTAAATATATTTATAGTACTATTTATTTTTAAAAATCAATTTATTGTTAGATTAAAATAAAATTTACTTTTAATCATTAGATTCTTCCTAGATGTTGAAAAATTGTTATTTGTAAATTTGAAATATCAAAATCCATCCACATCCACAAATAATGGAACAATGTTGGAAAACGTAAACTGTCATATTATATATTTACTCAATTCTTCTCGATGCTATTATGCTTAAACTTGATATTTGAATTTTCTACTTATGTAAATTAAATGTTTTTAAAAAATTATTAATATTATTTTGTTTTGAAGGCATTTAGATCCATATTTAGAAATATAAATTTTATTTCTCTCTCCTTCTCCCCTCCAAACATTATTTGTGTACATTAATTCATTGGAAATTATCAATATATATTTTTAAGGATATTTTTAAATAGGATTATTTTTATTTAATTGTACTGATTACATTTATCTTTCTCTGAGTTATTTCGCATAATCAAATGAATTTTTCAGCACCAAAAGAAAAGCCTGCTGAAATTCTGACAAAAACCACTGCTGAAGCTAAAACAAGAATTTCTCAGGTTAAATATTTTATGTTTCATTTTTTATTGCTTATGCTAAAATTAATTCATTATATTTAGTGTTCAGTATTAAATAAAAATTTCTATTTTTTATTAATCAATCGTATATAAAACTATATCTATGAAACATTTTTATTGGAGGATTTATATATGATGAATAACATGTTAATAAAAGACTCAATGAATATATTTTTTCTTACAGTTCATGAAACAGTTTAATAGGCCAAAAGTAATATGAATTTACATGGTACTTAATATAATGATAAAATATTCTTATAATTGCCATGTAATAAAATTTGGATATTAGCTCCTGATTTCTATTCTAATTTCACACTAACCAAGAGAAGAAAAAATCTTATCCTTTCTTTGTTTAGAATTAAACATTATATGTTATAAATCATAACATTTAATATTGATTCCATTTGGAATCTTGAAATATTTTCTAATTATAAATTGTTGCAAATCAGTTTTATGTGAATTAATGTAAACAATACTTAATCAGGATTTCCATACTAAGGGATGAACAGGGAAAACTTGGGGAATTCAAAAATCATCTAAAAGAACCGAAAAATTGCTGGGAAATTGGAAAATTTTTGAAAATACATGGAATTTTAAGTTATTTTTTTCCCATTTAAATAATGTCTATCTCTAAAAATTACAAGAATAAAATAATTAAATAAATAAATAAAAATAAACTGTAGTCATAAATTTTCTCCCTTTTTTTCTGTTTACATCTGTCCATTTTCGATGTTCTGTGTTTCTTTTTTCTATGAAATTCATGAATTGTAACTAATGAGCATGCACAAAACTTCTGTAACTGCATGAAAGAATAGAATACATTTCGCTGGCGGAATCATTTCAATCTGCGGAAGCAGCGCATTGGTGTTTAGTATACCATACTTGAGTTTATTGAGTGATTTCTTATTATTTGTGAAACGGTGAACTTATACAAGATAGATTAGAGAATAATTTTAAATCAAGGAACTGCTCAAGATCCTTAATACAAATTGGACCGATTAAAAAAAATCAATCTGATTTTGATGAATGTATTCAAAACCTTTCTGTACCTTGTACTGCTAGCTTTGTAAAAAGATAATAAGTTTAAGCAATATGGGAAAACAAGCACTTATTAGTTATGCCAAAAAAGGGAAATATGCAAGAGTGTTTCAGTTTAAAAGAATCATCATTATTGCTGAACGTAGTATGTAAAAGGAATGACATGTGAAATCCTAAAACGGCTGATTTAGTACACAAAAATAAACTGATTTGGAACAATCATTCAAGGACAATAATTTAAAGCTGAATTTTTATGATATTGAAATTTCTAGTATGACATTTGTCCTTTAATTCATTCAGTGTTGTATTGGAAATATTTTCAAAAACGTTCACTGAAAGTGAAAGTGCTAAAAATGTACATAGGCCATACAGAAATGTTATAATGTTTTTTTCTTAAATAAACGTTAAATTATTTGTATCGTAATAACAAAATTGTTTGTTTTTTTCGCTCAATCTTTAATTTTGTGTAACTTACAGTTTAAGAACATGTGAGATAATATATCCTTTCCCTTAATATATGAATTTTGTTTTGCTAAATTCTAGATAATAAATAAAGCAATTTTTTAATGTAAATATAAAATATGTTATTCTTTATTGCCTTTTAATATGTTATTATTTCAAACAATTTTAAATTGTTGCATCTTTGCTTTCTTTTTCCATGACTTAAAATCATATTTCATTGTAATTTGTACATGAATGTTACTCATACATTTTCTCTTATCTTGAATATTCATACAGGCAGTTTTTTCTGTAGATTTGAGTGGAAATCCTGATTATTGCAATTGTTGACACATGAGCTTTATTTAGTTGATTATTTATTGTTTGTATAATGGTTATAATTTTCTTTGTGTCTTTGACTTTTGAAAATGTAGAGGAATGCTTAGATATGTTTTTCTGTTTAATCATTTTATTTGTTTGATTTTGAATCAAACAATGCATTATTTTATCATGGTCTAGTTATTTACTGTAATTTTTTTCTCTTATCTTTTGGGATAAAGGGGCAATTTTTTCCCCCCAATTTGTTGTTTGCATTGAATTTTTTGCTTATTTCATTCAAAGCTTCTTATGAATTATTATTCAAATTAGATTAATTGCTTGCTGTTTCAGAAAATGATAGATGCTGGAACTTGTTTGTCCATTGCTGACATTGAAGACACCTTAGATATATTGCGTGGTGCAGTAAAAATCTGCTATCCAATGGGACTACCATCATATGAAATAATAAATCAAGAACTTGAAGGGAAAGAAGATCTGTCAGGAACTCAGGTATGACTGATGTTTCCATCATTTCAAGCAAGAATTTCTCTGAGAATTATCTTTGAATAATTTTTAGAGATAATTGAAAAGGATTCTAATTTATATTATTAGTGCTCATTAAAATGTGAATTATTATTTTTGACTAATAAGTAGAATTTGAGCTCTGTGTATAACAGCTTCAATTGAATTAAATTTAGAAACAACAGTTTTCTTAAAAATTAGATTAAATAAGTAATAACTTTTTTTAGTTTTAAAAATGTATTTATAATCAATGTTTTGAAAGATATTTAACTTTACTAGATAATTTTAAGGTATAAAAATTTTATTGTTTTTTTATTATTGCTGAAACAGAATGGACAACTAATTAAAATTTGTTTTCTTCTCAACTTTTAAAATATTTATATCAATTTTTTTTTATAAAATTATCAAAATTTTCAAAGGAAAAAAGAATCAAAACATTACAAATAAAATTACTCCGGTTTTTGTTTTGTTTATATAAACAAGCAGTTGGTATTTGTTTCTGTGTTATAATATTAGAGGATGTTTTACCTTTCATTTCTTCTATATTAGCACAATATGGTGCTTTTTAAGTTAATCTTTGATACAGATTCAATATATAGAGATATATATTTTCAATATAGGTAATGAAGCATGTATTTTAAAATGAAAACTCTGTTATTATCCACTATGATCCAAAGTTTGATACAGATCTACAATTCAGAATTTAAGATGATATATAATTTCAACCATCTCTCTCTTTCTGTTCCTTTGAACATTTATGTCCACATACATACAGAAAAAAAAAACATACAGACAGAACTACAGTTTTTAAAAAATTATTATTACTAACCATTTTTAAGACATAGAGTTTGATCCAAATTTTGTAGTCAAATTATTCGAACATTAAAATATTTTCTCTTTGTTTACTTCATATGTGGGGAAATAAAAACAAAATACTTTGTCTAAACAAATTTTTCTCATGTAACAAATTTTTATATATGTTGTTAAAACAATCAAATTCTTCTAACTCAATGAAATTTTTTTAATAATAAATGCTTAGAGCAGATTCGCTAACTTTAAATAAAATTATGTTCTTTTCTGCATACATAAGCCCAAACATATACCAAATGCAGTAACTGTAACCAACTAAAATTTTGATATTTCTCTAATTTTCTAGTGTAAGTTTCTGCTGTTGATCAATGATAACTCCAGAATATAACAAATAGAAAATTACAACAAATATATAATATAATATCATACTTTTTAAGGTATAAAAAGACATGCAATTTTAAATAATATTTTATTCAAATGGATTGAATAACCTATTATAAAAGAAAAAATTTTACTGATTTCAAATAATTTATTTTTTTAATAAAATTATTTTAAATCACCAATACACTTTAGTACACAAATAAATCTTGTATTAACTTTGAGAATTAAAAAAAAATTTAGAACATATTTAAAAGTTTCATCAAAAATCTAATTTTGAATTAAAAGTTATACATCATGTTGAAGTTAAATACTGGTAGAGTGAAGGAATTATGGCAAATTATCTCATTTATATAAATGTCCTTTGTTATTTTTTTTCTTCATTTCATTTTCTTTTTTCGCATTCCATTTTTTAAAATTTAAATATGGAAGAAACTTAATACAGGAATTTTAAATCAGCTGATTCCATATAAGAGCTCTGAAATTATTATCTTAATTTTCTAGCTTTTAAAACTATTTAGAATAAGGTTTTTAGACTGAATTTAAAAAAAAAGAGGCAATATTTATTTTCTTCAATTTATCACCATAATCAGAGTTTCTATACTTTTTTGTTTTGTTTTTTCTTTCTCATTATTCATTTAACGAAAAAGACTGCTAGTAGTCATTGAATGAATTTCATTCGTTGATTAATGTGGTTTTAATAATTCTTGCTCTGTCCTCATCTAATTAAGCTGTGTTGATTGTTTTCTGAGTTAAAAAGGAAATGAGAAATGCATTAATTTTCTCATAATTTTCCATCTTTTGGAAGGATGAAATATATAAATTATAATTTTAAATGAGAATGTTACCTTTTTTTTCTGTCATTTTTTTTTAGGGAATATGAGAAATTAGATCGGGGGAGGGGAAGCAGTTTTATTTTCTTATTAGTTGTAAATCTTTGATATATATTTTTTAAAAAGCTTGCAAATATAAATTTTCTTATTTTTTATATTTAAAAAAGCATATTTATTCTCTAAAATATTCATTTTTTTAATGTATATTTCCAGGCCAGTAAAGAAATTCTAGAACCAGATGGAACCGAGCTATGGTGGGCTAGTAAAAAACTTGATCCCAGTAAAATTCTCAGTGATTATATTGGCAAAAATGAAAAGAGTAAAGTTATTGTGAAATTGCAGAAGGTAATTAATTTACTTTAAGTTAGCTATCTTAGTAAAATTAATTATTTCTATGGAACATTTTCTTTTCTTTCTTTCTTTCTTTTTTTTTTTTTTTTTTTTTTGCTTAAAAACTACTGTTGGAATACAGGATATATGAAAGAAAGTCAGAAAGAAAAAAGCAGTTGAGAAAAGGTGCATTTGCTCTAATAATAGAAAACAGAAATATGTATTATTTTTCTCATAATCACCTTGAACTATGCTCTTTTCCCAACGTATCATTTTTAAAAATTCCATTGAAAAAAAATTATGGTTATATCTATAACTAAATTTTCACCCAATCAGTGACTTCTTCATCAGTTGCAAATCTTCCCCTTAACGCTTTTTTCAATACTCTAAACTTATGAAAATCGAGTGGAGTCAAGTCTGCACTGTATGGCGGATGTTCCATTCCTTCAAATTCCTAGTCATTTATTTCTTTGACCGTCCGTGTGCAGAATATGGCCCAAGCGTTATTTTGAAGCAGGATAATACCTTTTCGTAGTTTCCCATGACGTTTCAATTTAATTTGCATCACATCACAACAGTTCTCGATTTTCAAATTGACCTTAGTAGTTGATGCCGATGGTCTTCTCGAACTTTAGCTGTTATATAAAAAAGTTCTTTCCTGTTTGAAGCGCTCTAACCACTCGTAGATGTTGCATCGTGATAAACAGCTGTCGCCATACTGTGGTTGCATTCGACTAATAATTTCAGCAGATTTAACACTTTCGGAAAACAAAAAACGAATCACTGCTCTCATTTCCTCCATGGTGCAGATCCGCAAAGGAGCTGCCATATTTAACGATCTGCTACACTAAAGAGACCAATGCCGGAATAAGAGTGACATGTTACATATAAGTGTTGCCAGCTGTAATGATTCATCACTGGATAATGATATCAAATCCTGGATAGAGAGATTGTAGAATTCCCTGCACTTTTTGACATTCCCTTGTAAAAATGTTTTTGAGGAAAAAGTCATTTTGAACAATATAACTGATATGCTCATATTCTGATTTTTTTATTTACATTGTGGTGGTATCTTAATAAGCCATAAAAAACCACAGGACTTTGGTGTTTACTTTTGCCTAACAGTTATGTTACTTGGTTTCTAACCCTAACGTCGCAGGTTCAATCCTTGGTGGAATCTGCCACATTGGTGACCTCAGACAATAAACACATTCTTCTCTCGCTATAATGCTTGGCGCTACCAAATCATGTTCTTCGCTCATCATAACACTTGGCGCTACCAAAACACGTTCTTCGCTTGCAAGAACGCTTGGTGCTACTAAAACCATAATGTTTGGCTATCGTAACACTTGGCTCTAAGCTTGACATTATAAATTTATTCGTCTTTCCACGACTCACTGGTGGGGAAGTAGTGTGGTGATATCCTAATAATCCAGTAACAGCCATTGGACATTGGTCATCACTTCTGTCTTGTGAATATGTTATGCTGCTGCAAATTGTGAGATCGCGAGTTCGATCCCTGGTGGAATTCCATCTCCACATAGATGTTACAATTCCATCTGCCTCATTATCTTTTTAATTATTAATGTTAAAATTGGTAAGATTCAGTTCAATTGTGTTCCCAGTTCATATTAGCTAGAATTACAATGAACTGGATGTGACCATCTGTTCTTATCTGGTTTAGTTGCATTGTTTTTTCTGTTTCATACATATTTCCAAAAGAATTCTTTTGCATTTATGCCCGAAAATAAGCAAGAGTGATCTCCCCTAAACTTTCCAATGTAGTCTCTTGTAAAAATATCATCTCTCCAATGACATTGTACTGAGAGCTCAGATTTTTATTTTCTGAATCCTGCTATGTTATATATTTCATTGCATAGAAAAGAAAACTTGAATTTGTATATTATAAATGGATGTCATTCACAAGCAATACTATTAGCATGTGATCTCTGGAAAAAAATTCCCCGCTAATCAGTCACTTAGTTGTGGTTAATAGACAAGAGCTATAAAATCGACTATTTATTTTAAGTGCTGACTAATTGAAAATCAGTGTAAATTATAAAAAACTGAATGAAATCAAAATTTGCTACTGAACTACAATTACAATCACGAGATCACATATACCTAATTTTCATATATTTATTTGTCATTTAAATTTCGAGTTTCTTGGATTTACTTGCATGTGAAACTCAAAAACAACAAATGGTTAGTCCTTTTATGGATTTGGCTACAAATTTTGAAACAGATCTACATTATAAATAAATCTGTGTTCTAAATTTTACTTACTTAGTTCTTCGCATTTGTAGCTATCACATTCATTTGTTCTTGGTCAACCATGCAAATAGATTTCCTTAAAAAGGATTCTTTAAAGCGAATCCGCACATTTAGTGTCAAGGTCGTATACCAAATTTCATTCATCTAGCTCAATGCGTTTTAGAGTTATCATACACACAAACAAATTGACATAATTCTAGAAATCTGTTTTTCAGAGGTCAATAACATGAATATTCATCAAAATATCGAGTTTGATTTTTTTTATTACAGTTCCTTTTCAATACATGCGCCATGCACAAGAAAATATTGGACATTTATTAACTTTAGTTCTTTGAAGGCGTTATATAGTTTCATGGGCATATTGTTTGTAGAATGCTCATTTTGTTAAACCGTGTATATGTAAACATGTTTTTACTGATGCTGGGCTGAGAAAATGAGCTTTTGGAATTGTAAACGATTTATTTCATTATAAGAGTCATAGTTTATACAGAGAAAAAGCCGTAGATGATGCGCTAGTCTACTTCGCGACACAAGAGCAAAAGAAACCGAAATTTTTCTCTTCGGTGTTTTTACTACAGTAATTTGATTAGGGGCTTCTTTGACACGTTCAGACTTAGGAAAGGGAATCTTTCTTCAGATAAATTTGACCTAATTAATAAATTGTAATTATCTATTAACAAAGAGATCCACACAAGATGACGATTAACCAGAACGTAACATCCCGTAACCAGAACGAAAAATAAAAACACGCTTATCGAATGACGCAGATCCACACAACGACAAAACATCTCAAAAGTTCAGTCAATCTTTCTATCTAACACTCCAACATTTGACTTCTTATTTATATGTACGGCGACGAACAAAAATTATTCTTCAATGATATGCAAATAAGAGTCATCTTATTAGCATATCGTTTTAGATTTCTGTTCTTGTGTGACTGCATCGAATTAGCTGGATTCGAAAAATTTGAACCCGATTGCGGATGCTGCCGATATAAATAGGAGAATTTTGACTAATTCCCAACAATCTTAGATATCTTTAAAAGAATATTGTAAGCGTTAGGGAATTTTATCCTTTCTTTTCGAACATGTAAAAATAATGAAGCCATCCGTTTTCTGGAGCGTGTGCTAAAAATAATCAAATAAAGAGTGAGAATTGGATCAAGAATTAAGACATTTTGGAATGAATTGGTTATGGGCTAAATTAAAATAAATATTAAGAAATCAATTAAGATTTAAATTAGATTTTATATATAATATATGTTTCACAACTGGGAAATCTTAAAAAATATAATTAGTGCTCCCTTATGTAAGTAAAATACAAATAATTATTGAATGAAAAAAAAATTATTCAATTTCTAGAAATGAATCTTAGAAATAATTAGTGTGTTTTATTACTGTATCGCTAATGTTAATTGTTATTTTCCATAACAACAATAAAAAAACTTCTTAAGTAGTTTGTTTTTTAATGATAGATTGTATTATAAAGAGAATCTGGAACATTTGATTTATATCTATATATAAAGTATCAATAATTATGAATTCTGCATATAAAGAATACTCAATCCACATTAAACTTTGATCTTCTAGAAGGGCTGTGGCGCACCAGTTAAGGAGTCGGCTTTAACTGAACAACAGAGGAAGGATTTGATGATGGCAGAATATCGCCGCCGTGAAGAATTAAAGGTACTGAAGTTTTGGGCAAATGTGAATATTTTATTTTATTACTATGTTTTATTAATAGCTGTCAGATTCTATTCTCATTCTGATATCTTTTCGGATTGGTTAAGTATCAATATATTTTCGATAGGAAATTGTTAAACAGATAAAATTGGGGATAATGTGGAATTATCGAGATACTAGTCACCTTTGCTGACATTGATTTACCCAGATGAATGCTTGTTAAAATGTTCAATTAAACCTAATGGTGTGTAAAACTTAAGTAACAATGTAAATTTTAGGTAGGTAGTAATTGGGTTACTGCTATTAGTATAATTGTGGTGGTGTCTTAATAAGCCAGTAACAGCCACTAGACATTGGTGATCACTTTTTGTCTAGTTGATATGTTACGCAGCTTCAAAACGTAAGGTCGCGAGTTTGATCCTTGGCGGAATTCAACCTCCACCTTGGCACCACAAATACCACCCGCCACATTGGTGACCTCGGTAAATGAACACGCCCTTTGCTCACCATAACGCTTGGCGTTACCGAAACACTCTCTTCGCTCACCATAATGCTTGGCGGTAACGTGTAATGTCTTGAACTCTAGAGATCAAAGAATACGCAGAATTTTTAGACACTTCTTTATTTTACAGCCCTATATATATATACAAAGAACCACTCGTTCTTATCTTGAGTAAATAGTTGCTATTTACATTACAACATTCCAAGTTGAAGGGTTTTACATGATGAACAGTTCTTCATTAGATAGTAAACCCAACACCACTGGGAATTCACGGGTTGGTCCGCCAATCATCATTTCAGGCGGCGCTCTAAGTCTACCGGACTCGTGGGCGTACTCTGGCTGCCTCCTAGAACCCCCTCTCTCCTTTCCAAAAAACTCTGCGTATTTTATCTCAGCGAAAGTCTCCGCCTCCTCTTCTTCAGTGGTTATTGATCCTCTCTTCCGGCCAATCATGTCCAGCAAAGGGCCATTTCCAAGGGCGTCAGCCTGTCGTCGGAAGGTAATTAAGGCGCTCCGAAAAGCCTGGAACACGGGGTCCACTTACAGTAGGGAAATTTGGCATCCAGATATTTGGATGTTCCATTTTCTCTGAAAGCGCTATCTCTGTCTTCTGGGCGAGGAATTTCCACGTGTGTTCTTTCAGCTATAGATGCCTCATGTCCCGAAAGGAGACCATCTGCAACATATGGTTATCTCAAGGTGTCTAGTAAATACAAAGGCAACACAGCTGGAGGAAATATTTTATCACTTAAGGGGGACGGGGAATGTTATAACCAAAACACTCTCTTCGCTCGCCATAGCGCTTGGCGCCATCGAATCGTTCGTCTTTCAGCAGACTCACTTGTGAAGGAGTATTGTGGTGGTATCTTAATAAGCCAGTAGCATCCACTAAACATTGTTGATCACTTTTGTCTTGCGGGTATCTTATGCAACTGCAAATTGGAAGGTCGCGAGTTCGATCCTTGGCGGAATTCAACCTCCACATTGGCACATTTCCCGACAAAACTATCGCCACATTGGTGACCTTGGACTATGAACACTCTCTTCGCTCGTTAAAACGTTTGGAACAGCTGAAAGACTCTACTTCGCTCGCCATAATACTTGGCGCTAAAAAATCGTTCGCCTCTTTGCAGACTCACTGGCGGAATAGGAATTGTTGTGGTATCTAAATAAAGGTGGGTTCACACGAGTCTTATTATTACCCGCAAAAGAAGATCACGAATACTTCTTCAAAATCACGTGACCACAACGAGACAATGGCAAATAATTCTTTCGTCAGGACTGACGTTGTCCGCGTTATCTCAACTGTTCACACGAGGACAATGCTGGGACAGCAGCAGAGAGGCAATGATTGCGGGCAATAATAAGCCTCCTGTGAACCCTCCTTCACTCAGTAACAGCCACTAAACATTAGTGATCACTTTTGTAAATGATCATTTAATCACTTTTTGACATGTTATGCGGTTGCAAATCATAAGGCCGCGAGTTCGATCCTTGACCGAATTCGATCTCCACATTGGCGCGACACCACAGTTCAACCCGCCACACAATGACTATGCAGTTCAATTGCAAAATAATGCTTATGCAGGTGTCAGAAAAAAAGCAGCACATACAAATTGAGTGTACGCAGAACGCGTACAATCGGCTTGCGCAGCTCAAGACTACAAGTAGGCACAATTAAAGACATTCGCTGTAAGTGCAAGTAAGTTATTTCTAGAAATATGGTTAGAAGAAATCACCTGGAAAGCTTCACACGTAGAAGAACGATCGCAAAGCTGTTGGAGGGGCACAGTTTGATCGATCAGGTGTTCAGAACCAACAAATATGTCGTTTCACTTGTTTGGAAAGCCTTCCAAACAAGTTGTTAGAAGGGCTGCTGGTAGCTACCCTAAAGAAGCAACTGCAATGGATGACCGATATATCGTTCTGCAGGCGAAAAGAGCCCGATACCAGACAGCAAGCCCCACTGCTCAGTGACTGGGCACAGCAACAGAGCGACACGTGTCTTGGTTTACTTACAAGTGTCTTAATTACTTGGTTTACTTACTTGGTTTTGAAGGCGTCTATGGCCAGACGCCTTCACAAAGGTGACTTATTCACCCACCGCCCTGAATGTTCATCCCTTTGAAAGTTGTCCATCGGTGGCACCGTCCAATGTGGTGCAACGAGCACAATAACTGGGCATCTCATTAATGAGGTCGTGTCCTTTCTACGGATAAGAGTCGTTTCAGTGCTGCAACTGATTCTCAACATCATTTGATTTAGAGAGAAGTCGTTACAAGGTTTCATCCCAGTAACATCACGGAAAGAGGGGTGACAGCATAATGTCATCAGGGTGACATTATGCTGACCGGGCAGACTAAACTCCACATTTTCGACAGAGGTTCTGTAACCCAAGATTGCTATTGCATGGGGATGTGCGCTTGTTTCGAGGTGTTATTGCATCAGGCATCGTTTTTATGGATGGTATTGGACGGACACAATAGACTGCTGATATTCAGCAGCTATTGGAAAATGAAGATATCACTCAAATGTATTGGCCAGTATTCTCTCCTGATTTAAATCTCTTAGAACATGTGTGGGATGCTTTGGAGAGACGCCTTGCGGCACGATTACATCCACCGGGAAACACCCAACTTAAACAGATGCTGATTGTAGGAATGGGTAATCTTACCTACAGAACTTTTGGATAATCTTGCGCTGAGTGTAGAGACGTGGCGAAGCAATTATTACAGTAAGGGGAAGGCACCCATACTAAGGAATATTTGCTTGTTATTCTTCCTATTGGACAGGCAATTATGTTTAGCGATGCTATGACTTCAATAAAGCAATTTTTTGTTTCATTATGTAATACATGTATTGTATTCATGTAGGAATTGGGTGGGACAGAATGCCCATCCAACCACATTTAGTTCAGTGTCTAGGGTCACTGAATGAAGAAAAAAGAAACTTTTGAACATGAAAGAAATTTATTTACAGTAAAGAAAAAGACATTTACAATTGCGACAGGACTATTTACAATAGAGAAAAGAAAAAAGTAAACAAGGAATTACTTTATAGATGCCGCTAAGAGTTTTCATGGCGTTTCGTTTTCTAAAGATACATGTTCGGAACGAAATGACTCTCTCTCTCTCCGTCCGGCGAGGATGCGACCTTCTCTGGTCCACGTCTGGTGAGCGAATGCGCAGTTCGCCTTTTCTCGAATTCTTACGTCACGCGTTTTGGACTTTGGTTCAGCCATATCTAGCGATTCTCGTAGCGACATCTATTGCAACAAATTGAAACTAAATATTTAACAGCAATGGCCGCTGATTAAATCTCTACATTCATTTTTGCGCTACTATCATCATCGTTTAAATACAAAATGCAGCCTCTCATTTCTGAATTTCGTGTCTAACAGATAATTTCTAGTAAAATTATGGGAAAAAAAGAAAAGAAAAACACCCTGTCATTTAAGTTTTGTATACTAATGTATTTTACATAGCTTGTTCTTGATGGATTCTACAGCAATGTATTTTAAAATAATAAATCAATAGACATGTAACATATATCAATTAAACGCTTTCTGCAATTCTAAAGATCTCTACCAGTAATAAAGAAAGTGTGTCTGTATGTTGCCTCACTACAAGCCAAAATTGTTTGATTTATAATTATCAAATTTGGCACATGTATTCCTTAAAAGATGGAAATATTCACTTTGGGGCCATTTTTCAAAAATATTTTTAATAGAATTTAAACTAATTAAACGCAAGTTAGATTTTTGCGTTTGTCCAGGATAACTCCCGAAAATATTCCTGCAAGGAAATGAATTTACATCAATTTAAATTTCAAAAAATCATCTTTTCAATAAAATTAAGTAGTAAATTTCTTTATTATAGAATTAATTGTTTTTTAATTTTTTTACATGGATTTTACAATATTTTTATTGTTGGAAATGAAATATTGTTTTCATTGTTGCTGTTATTATTTTATCTTTTTTCAATTCCATTGCTAAGTATTAGGTTGGTGCGTATGAAATGTCGGATTCTCTTTACATGCGGACGTTTGTCTCCCTGTTTTCGTTATACTTTTGTCTTTGGCATAACCTCATTCATAGTCGTATTGTCCATTGCCAGAGACTCATTTCAGCAAAATAGGTTTTCTCGAAGGTCTTCCCTTTTGTTATTTCTTTTGAGTTTATTGCCGATATGAATTCTGCCGACATTCGCGTCATTTTCTTATATGAGTACAAACTTGGTAATAGTGCTGCAAAAGCTGCACGCAACATAAACCAAGCGTTTGGGGAGAATACGGTTAATGATCGGAAAGTGCAGCGTTGGTTCGAAAAATTTCGGACTGGCGATTTTTCACTGCAAAATGAGCCGCGCGGAAGACCCAAAACGTCTGTGAAGAATGATGACCTGAAGGCTCTAGTGGAAGCGGATCCAGCCGTATCCACGAGGGAACTTGCTATCAGGATGAAAGTTGACCATACAACGATATTGAGACACCTTTCTGAGATTGGCAAGGTTAAGAAGATGGACAAGTGGGTACCGCACGCACTGACAGAGCGAAATAAGCTGGAACGAACTGGAATATGAAGTTTTTTTGCATCCACCATATTCACCGGATCTCTCGCCGACCGATTTTCATTTTTTCATGCATTTAGAGCTGTTTTTAAGGGGCAAACACTATGAAAATGAAGACAGTCTAAAAAACTCGATATCAGAGTTTATTAATTCTAAAGACCAAAATTTTTTTAAGACAGACATCTACGCTTTAAAATCTCGTTGGGAGAAGTGTATTGAAGCGAATGGAGCATACTTTGATTGAATAAACAGCTTTTGAAGAAAGATATGCAGTTTTATACAATCACTTAAGAATCCGACATTTCATACGCACCAACCTAATATCATTATACTTAACAATGGAATTTTTAAAAAATGTTATGTAGATTCAGCTTATTTTCCTTTAAGAAGTAGGTTACTGTTTAAATTAAAGGTTTGAATAAAATCTTTATATTCTGCGGCAAATTGTAGCTAAAATCTAACTTTAAAGTAAGCAATGATGACTTTGAAAAAAAAAATCGAGCTTTTTTTCCCAACACTTATGTTATCACCCTTCTGACTTTATATTTTGATTTCTTATTGAAATGTGTTTTTTTAAGTGATTCAGAAAAATTTGTATAAAATAATCCTATGACATATCACAGAAATCATAAAATGTATTCAATAATACATTCAAAGCTTTAATTTGAGTGATTTTACGTTCGCTTCTTGAATAAGGTTTAGAAATTTGAAAAAGAAAGGTATTAATATCAGAAAATCATATATATATTTTTGAGCGCCTTTTCTTGCACCAATTAATTACAGATACATGTCAAATTTTGGCTTCTCAGTCACAAAACCATATACTAAATTTCATTTTTTTAGTCATTTTTTTAATTATGACAATTACATGCATACCAAAATAAAGATTAGCAGACAATTAACCTTGTGACAGATTTAGTTCAAAATTTGATACAAATTTACTCTTAAGACAACAAAATTGTGAATCAAATTTCATTTGCTGAATCTATATGACTATGAAACTTAATATATATGACTATATAACTTTAAAAAATTGGTATTAATATTTTTGAAAAACGATCGAAAATTTTTGAATATATGCACAAAAAAATATTGAAAAAACATCTATGAAATGTTTAAAAAAAAAATTTTTCTAAGAAAAGGTGTCCAGTTAAGAGGTTTGAAGTGATTTGCTTAAAATTTTGTCGATAACTTAAGGAATATATTATCTAGTACCCAAACTAAAAAAATAATCTGTGTTTCCTTCCATTCTTTAAATATTGCCTTTCAACTGACAAATAATATGAAAATTTTGAAATTTTTGTGTTATGACACACTAAAACAACTATAAAATTTTTCTATTACTTATTTACAAATTTATTTCAAAATGTATTATAAATTTACATTTTAGATTATAAGTAAATGAAATTTGTTCACAATTTTAAGTTAAGTTTTTTAATTATATAGTTTCCATATAAACTGAAGTACATACAGACATCATCCTCTTGATTGTTTCAAATTTTTTACAGATCTACATTTTAATATCCAAATTTCATCTGTATAGATATTTAAATTTTGTAGCGGTCATATTTATTTGTACTTGCACAGTCGGACTTCCTTCAAAGCATTCCATTCAAAATTTGAAATAAATCTTCATTAAACCAAATTTCAGCTCTTTAACCCAAAGCATTTATAAGTTATCCTGCTTACATATAGACATAATGACAAAAATTGAATTTTCAAACTGCAGGAAATCTGAAATGTCTTGAATCAGTGGAGTCTCAAATTTTACAAGGTTTAAAAACTTTCTGTTTGTACATGAAAAAGTAAAAAGGCTGACATAGTAATTACTAGAAGCTTATCTCTTCCACAAAGCTAGCTAAACTTAGCAATTATTAGTGTTAATAAGTGTTTTGATGAGTTTGGAATGATGTAAAAAATATGTTATCTTTTAACAATTTTTTTGTTTATTTTGCTAGAAACATTATTTTGATATATGTATGCATGTACTTATGTTTACCTATTAATGTTTTGAATTATTTAAAATTATATTGTTTTTTTACTCTTCATTAGTTTTCAGAACTGTCTTTAATGATGCCATAAGAATTCCCTAATAAAAGCAATTTTTTTTTCTTTCCAGAAATTGGAAACTGATGATGACGATTCACATCTGGATTCACAATGGGCTGACAGCAATAGTTTAAAAAAATCTTTCCTCGGTTTGAATTCTATAAAGTTCAAATAATTTTTATAAGCTGGGTTTTATTTTAAAAAAATGTAAGATCGTCTAAATATTATGTTTAATAATATATGTATATAATTAGTTTGTTTAAAAAAATAAAACTGAAAAGTGTCAGAATAATATTTCTAATTTATTTTTACTAAATCCTTGACTTTTAAATCATTTTGATCTAAAATCATATTTTTTAAAAAATCTAAAATTGTAACCCTAGCTCTGTAACCGATGGAGTGAAAATACTATTATGATTCACTTCTACAGATTTCAGGTTTTTCAAAATAGCCTTTCCAAACTTCCAAGTCCTTTTTACAATATGGTTAAATTTCATTTATTTTTATTAAATCAACACATAAACTAACAAAAAAAAATTTATTGATTGTTTCAGTAAAAAACTCATTTAATAAATTACACTTTTTAATTGCAGGTGACTAATTATTGTAGTATGCAAAATGCAATAAAATTATTATGACCATAATAATATGTAATCTCTAAATGATTTTAATCAATAATTTGACAGAAATTTGCTTCATCCAAATGTGTTATGGTATAATGAATGGGAAATAGAATTATCTTTCGTAACAGTAACAACTCTCCCCAATAATTTGCTTTAGCTCTAATTCTACACTTTATCATTCTTTAGTAATATTAGCTAAAAGTTGATCATTCCTTTCTCATCAGCAATGGAAAGCTATCTATGGCAATATTAATTTTATACCCAAACTGCGTAATCTAATTATGAATTTCAATACAATGTAAATTATCTCCAAAAATCATTCTATTTTCTAAATGCCAAGATTACATACAGATTACCCTTATTATATATTTAACTTCATTCTCAATATAAACAACTAGAGTTCCAAACTGAACATGAATAACTCTTATACTATTTTATTTAAGAGCTAATTGTTAGTGAAATTAAATCAATTTATCTTGAAATCCTTTAGACCAGAGGTGTCCAAACTTTTCACGGCACGGGCCGGATCGAAATTAGATCCATGTTATACGGGCCACATGTATATACAAATTGAAAAATATCATTATGAGTAAAGTAGCATTAAATACTATTAATTAATACTATTTTATTGTAACTTAAAAATACAAAATACTAAAAAAACAAAGTAAATTATATAATTATTTTATATAAATGGAAATATTTTCTTGCAACTTCTAATGCGAATGATGATACTGTTTTTTTTTTGTTGTTGAAGAATGTCTTTATAGTTGGGATCAAAATTTGTTACACCAATCATAAGCAATGACTGCAAATGATCATCAGATAAATTTGCTCTATATTTTGATATAAGATACTTCATTCGAGAAAATTTTTTTTCGCTTTTGCGTAAATAGTCCCAAACATTGAAATGAATTTACGAGCAAATTTCTTCAAATTTGGAAACTCTTTTGCATCCAAATATTTATAAAAATCTATTTAGTTTCCCTCCTTGTATTTGTCCTTGATTTGTTTGTTTGCTTGAAGATCAATAATTTCTATTTGAAGCTGGCTTAAAATTTCAGCAACGTTGCAATCAAATGGATTTTGGAACAGCCGAATTTCTTTTGAATTCATGTTCAAATCAGAAAATCACTTTTGAAATTTTTCTTTTAAATTGGTGACGATATTTACTGCAAATGCAATTGGAAATTGTTATTCAGTTTTTTAGTACAACAACTCCGTTTTGTTGGCCACGTAGTTTTTCAATATACCTTTATGAAAATGAAAAGGTTTGGGCGAAAACATCATTATGTTTTAAAACCCTCCGCGGGCCGGATAAAATCACTTGGCGGGCCGGGTTTGGCCCGCCGGCCATAGTTTGGACACCTCTGCTTTAGACCTTAATTTGCAATATTGATGAAAACGAAAGTTTTACAAATTTGTAATTGTAGATTTGTTTTATAAGAAAAAAATCCAATCATTTTTGTAAGAGAGGGGAAAAAAAGCTTTATTTGCACTGTTTACAAATATAAGCCAGCTATATAGATCTACATAGGTAAGTAAGTAAACATACTACATAATACATTCAAGTATACATAAAGTAATATAAACAGCAATTATAATAATATAAACGTTGCAGCCAAAAAAATTTGAATTTCAATTGATTCAAAATAGCAATGACAGATTTTAATTGAAATTAATCTGAAAAAATATGTATCTTAAAGAGTTAAATAACATTACAATGTATTGATGAGAGGAGAACAAGAATTAAATCTAAAACAAATTTACTATTCCACATTTACAAAATTGAATGTAGCACATTTAAGTTACAAGTGTTTCAGTAAGAAATTATTCAAATACTGTGCATATACAAATTGAATATGCTGGAAATAAAAAAAAAATATATCAACTAACATCTAGATTAATTAATGAGTTGTAGTCCATGCACAGTATTTTCTGAGAAATCCTGAGTGGTAAATATCGTCACTCAAGGTTCACTTTAGGAAATGAACATGAAATGGAAGTTAAGTCGAAAATAAAGTGACTGCTGTGCTTCGTGATCCTATGCCACCATTCACTGAACGAGGCTTGTACAAATCAGAGGTATCATACGATTTCGTAGAAACTTTCGATCTATAAATATTTTCATTACATTAGTAAAAATGTCATCATTTAAAAAAGAATTAAACTTTTCATAGTAATACAGATTATTGTTTAATTATTATGGCCAGCAAAACATATTTAATTGAAATGACTTTAAAATACTTTGTTGCATTTTTAATTATTGACAAAGATGAATCATTCTTTTATTAAACTTTAAAGTTATAAAAAAATCATCGTAGTCAGTGATGCAGAATTTTAAGTAAATCAATATAAGTCATTAAATGTTAGATGCTAGTATACTTCCAATATAATTTTAAAAATACTATATACATTATAAAATAAGTATAAAATGATATTAATATTAAATTATCTCAAATTTCATTTAATTTTTAACAGTTGCTTTTTTCCATAGAAATTACAAGCTAATAAATAAACTTACTTAGGGGAGTTAATTGGCTTTCCACCCTTTAATGCTGAAATGTTTCGAGCTGATGTAATCTTAGGAGGACTAGAGGTAGTTCCTTTATCCAAGCTTGACCTTCTACGCTTTCTCTGGACTTTAGGGGGTCCAGAAGTGTTATCCATCTCATCTTCTGAGCTTGAAGGTACTGCATCAGCATGTGGTAATGAATAATCTTTGGCATCACAATACATAGTTTCAGAATTATACTTAGGATTAGGTTTCCTGACTCTTTGAGGCAAAACTTTACGGGCTGAGAAACTGCCATTTTGAGCTAAAAAAGGGTAAATAAATTAACAACATTTTTTTAAAAGCAAGAATAGTAAAAAGCACAATTTCTTTACAGGAATTAAAAATGTTTACAGCAACACAACACGTTTGACATAAATACTTTTTTTATACATGAGAATGTTTGCAACAAATTAATTGATAAAAAGAAAAAGTAACAGCGTTTTTAAATACATTATTTAATATTAGATACATTACAAAAATATTAATATAAATGTAGTGATAACTTTTAAACAAAAAAAAAATATGTCTTTGTATTAAATTTATGTGCTATATAAAAAAAATATTTTCTAAATCAGATATTTTTTAATGTAAAATTAGAAGATAAAATGCTTAAATAATTTTTATAAAAGTAGATATTATTTAAAACCATGAAAAAATATCACAAAATAGCATTGAATAATAGCATTTACATGACAATAATATAATTTGCATTGGTATAAATAAAATTTGAGAATTTTCCTAACCAAATTATCAGTTGCCAAACATTCTTAACTTACAATGAAGAGAAACATAATTACTTATATGTAACTATGAAATGGATCGTTTTACCACTAGCCCAACCCAATTCGTTTCCAGCCACCCAGTTCTATACTAATTAGCCATTTTTAGACTGATTTCTGTTCTAAACAGGAGAAGCAAGATGTAAAACAAATAACTATTAAGGATGCCCTTTTTTTACAAATTGAATTCCTCCAGTGAAAAACAAAAGGGAAAGAAACAGCCCAAACATAACCCATTAATGCAGAACTCACACGGCCAGGTTAGTAGTAAGTAGCTTAAACCACCTCATTACAAACAGTCTGAATTGAATGCTTTTTTTATTTGAAGTCATTACAGTTTTAAAATTAATCAAACTTTTATCATTTCTTCTTAAAACTTTATTTCAAGTGATTGCTTTTTAGCTCCCTTTCAAGAATTTTCATTCAAATCTCTTTTTACATTCAAGTTGAGGAAAAGCACACAGTCAAGCCTCACTTAATGAGCACTTTGAATATTGAGCAAATCAAAATATTTAAAAGTGACTTGTTTAACGATCAGTGTTTTACAAAACAAGAGAAACTGCAACATTGTAACAGACTGTGTTAAGCACTTGTTTGAAAACAGCACTTATATCTACAAGGAAGAAGTTTTTGTTGGATAGCATTTTTAAACACGATATTGAGAGGTTTGATCGTCTATGCAACCTAAATAGACAATTTGTCTCTCACCGAGATTATGAGGCTAAAGGTGTATGGCAATGATATCAATGAGCTGATAAAAGAAAACATGCAGAACTTATAGAGCTGCATTTCTTGTCACAACAAAAAAATTTGAAGGAGGAGAGGAAGAAATAATAAATACAAGAACATTCCAGTAAAATAAGGAAGATACTGAAAGTGTATGTTAAGAAACATCATCTAAGCAAGGCAATAGCTATGTACACTACAAATTCATTTAGTAATAGCATTGGATTACATTTATCAAATCTTGAAGTTAAGCCAAAGACTAAACAATTTTGTTCTGAAAAATGTTGCATTGTAAATAACTAGCCGCCTTTGGTGACCAGCTGGTTCGCCATGAGTAATGCGTTCTAAAATTTTCAATTAAGTCACATATTCATTAGCCTTGAAGTAATTCCAGGCATTGATTGGCCTGAAATTAAAAATGTTTTTTTTTCGTGATGCTGCCAAAATATTAAATATGTTTTTTTAAAGAAAGCGAAAAAGGAAATAAAATTGAATAAATGATTTAGATGTTGCAAACGATTATAGAAACCTTGGCTTTGCATTCATTTTTTTAGAAACTATCACATTTTATAAGGGGAAAAAAATTATTGAATTAATGATACAGATATTGCAAACGATTATAGAAATATGCCATTAAGTTCGGATTTCAATACATATCCTGTCTAAATTCAATCAGGTTTAACATAAATAAAGAAGATTTATTGAATAAATGATTTAGATATTACCAACGATTATAGAAATCTTTGCCTTGCATTTATTTTTTTAGAAAATATCACATTTTACGTTTTTTTTATTTTTTTATTTTATCCAGTCACCTGCTAAAAGTTTCATTTCTTTAGATTTATTCTGCGATGATTTTTTTTTTTTTGAACTTCCGTCATTGTTTTCCTTTATTTTATCCAGTCACGTGATAAAAAAAACATCCTTAAAATATTTCTTTAAAAATTCGTTAAAAAAAGGAGCTTAAGTTATACATTAAAACACTGATACCATTAGAAAGCTAATATTTTTGTCTTTAAATTTATGTAAAAATCATGTTTGTGCAATAATATTTTCGGAAGTTATAGCGAAAAAACGTCGAAATTTCGCTTAAATTTTATTTAATTCAAATTCTAATTAAAAATTCGAAAAAAGGGCTCCGAGGTGCACATTCCCGACCTCCAAGGTATACATGTACCAAATTTGGTAGCTGTAGGTCCAATAGTCTGACCTGTAGAGCGCCAACACGCACACATTGAGCTTTATTATAAGTATAGATAAATTAAATTATAAATTTGTTTGGGAAATGTTTTCAGGATGGAATGCATTGGCCAATTTTACATGCTCTCCTGAATGGCAAGTATGGGAGGGGGGATTGTTTTGCTTAATGAGTGTTTTCCCTTATGAGTAAGATTTGGAAACCAATTATGCTCATTAAGTGCGGTTTCACTAAATATGCTTTTGAAGAAAATAATAATTTTGGAATTTATATATCAGTTTTTATTTTTTAAAAACAAATATTTTTACTCAACAAAATTATGTAAATATTTCTCTACTATATTAATGTATTTTTCTAAAATTTTTAAAAAGACTCAAATAAAAATTATGACAGCAAATACTAAGCAGGAGTTTTAATAAAATAACAGTAAGTTGTAATTAAAAAAAATATTTATACTCACAGCAAATTGAATTGTTTATCTTGGTTGAATTCTTTGAAACCTACAAAATAAATAATTATACTTACACATTTATTTAACATTGGTATTTATATACACCAAATAATTTCATAATGGAGTAGTTTGTTTATTTATTTAGTTCCTTTTACAAAGATAAAATTTAAAACCCACAGAAGCAGATACCTTATTCACTCGTTTCCCTCTTCTACTAATTAAATCCTTTGAAACCTGCAAAATAAATAATTAAATTTACACATTTATTTAACAATGGTATTAATATATAGCAAATAACAAATTTCATAATGGAATAATTTATTTGTTTAGTTCCTTTTACAAAGATAAAATTAAAAACTCACAGGAGCAGACGCCTCTTTCATTTGTTTCAATCTTTCACTGTTTAAATCCTTTGAAACCTGAAAAATAAATAATTAAATTTACATTAATTAAACAATGGTATTTTTACACAGCTAATCAAAATTTTATTATGGAATAGTTTATTTGTTTATTTTCCTTTTACAAAGATAAAATTTAAAACTCACAGAAGCAGATGCCTCCTTCATTCGTTTTAATCTTTCACTGTTTTTTCCAAATTGGTAAATCTGAGAAAGTTTGCCTTGAAGATACATTTCATTTGCTGAAAGAAAATGTAAAAAAAATATGTGACTCACTACACTCATCATTATATATATATATATATATATATATATATATATATATAAATTGTCATTAAAACTTTCAATTATAATACAAAATAATTATAAAACAGTTTCTATATTCATACCTTTAATTAATCCTTTATTTTATTAAAAACCAATGATAAATTTTATACCTTTAATGTGATACTCAAATTGCCAAACATTAAAACTACTCAAGTCAACATGTTTTTAAAAATATAAATGAAAGTGAAAAAATCATATGAAAGTGAATCAAATAATATTTTTATAGGAAAAATAATCTAGTGTCTTATTTTTTAAAAAATAAGGAACTTTCAAAATTGGATTAATTTTTAACAGTTTATATTGTCAGCAAAAATTACTTTATTCCTAGTAAAATCTAAATCAAAGCACTTACCAACTTTCAAAGGAACATATTTCTTTTCTCCTTCATCATCTGAACAAATACTAATATCGTCTTCAAATGATGATAGCTCACTTGTGTGCACTGAGCTCACTGAATCAAGGGACATGTTTCCAACAGATACCTCTGATTCAGCATCACTTACTGAAAACAATATACATTTCATGTATAGTTTAATTTGTTTAATTATTGTGTTATTATATTGTTCTGTTAGATTGAAATCTCATTTTGAAGTCACAGGAAAAATATTTGAATCTCAAAATAAATAGCTACAATTCGAGCAAGTCCTCCCAAAACTTTCTTGCATACTATCCCAAAGATGGCACAGCCACGAACACCACAATGGCTCAGGTTCTTGTTTTCAGAGATACAGATATATTAACCATATATCAATGATTAAGAATACTTGCTTTCAAGATTAATTATTAATTTACAATTAATATTCAAATATTAAAAAACTAAATATGTAATTTGGATGTCTTTTTCTTTGACTGATTTAAATTAAAATTTGCCACAGAGCTACAATTGTAGTCACAAGGTCATATACGTCAAATTTGAAAAATTTTATTGCATCCTTGAGTATCATATTTTAAATGTATATAAAATTATGGACACATAAACAACCAATTCCTTAATAGATTTGGTTCCAAAATTAATAAAAATCAGCATATTAGATACTTAATCTGTGTATGAAATTTATATGAAAACTATTAATCTAACTTCCTTTAAATGGATTCCATTCAAAATTTGATGAAAAGGCCATATAACAAACTACAAACATCTAAATTCAAGAATTTTTGAATTATTCCATTCTTAAACAGATATAATTGCAAAAGTATCTCCTCCCACCCCCCACAGATTTAAGGAGATTTGAGCCATAGAGATTCATTAAATTATCAAGTTTGAATTTTTTATAATAACAATATTTTCTCTTAACATAAAAGAAAGTAAAAAATAGGTTTAAATGAAAATCTTGCATTTCAAGTTTACTACAAAGATTGTTAATTGATAGAAATCCAAATGATAAATGGTGAATTGTGAATTTCATATTTGATATTACTATTCAAATGCAACTATGAATTATACAGAAAGTATTATAATCGTCAAAAAATTCAATCTTTAGATTTTGATGAATCACCATGTTGAAGACCTCTGACAAAAAAGTGCATTTTGGGAATTAAATCTGATACTCAGTGTATCTTTAAACACAGACAGATGAAATTTGGTATGTGGCAATCAAATTCCAAGTAAAATCCTTTCAGAGGAAGTCTGTCTGTCCGACTATCTGAATAGAAGTTAAAACAATGATTGTAAAACAAAGCTAAATAAAATATTAAGATTAAGATAAATAAAATTTAGCATACAGATTTAACACATTCGGATTGAGCCAAATCCAACAAAGGATTGAATGTATGTAAGTTTGGTATTTCAGAAGCATGTAAACATGCTAACTCCAAAAAACAATTACATGAAATCCTGTATATTATTTAGATAGAATAATTTTAAATAAAGATGAGAACATCTCAGTTGGCCCCTCCTTCTCCAAACTTCTACACTAAACCAATGGAAAGATGGTTGGCCTGTAATAAAAGATTTAACATGGACCAATTTTACATAAAAATGGATCATAAGTAGAATCAAGTTTTATAATTGAAGTTCTCATGCTTTAAACTGAGCCTTTATCACTTAGACCAGAGGTGTCCAAACTTTTCGCGGCACGGGCCGAATAGAAATTAGACCCATGTTATACGGGCCACATGTATATACAAATTGAAAAATATCATTATGAGTAAAGTAGCATTAAATACTATTAATTAATACTATTTTATTGTAACTTGAAAATACAAAATACTAAACAAACAAAGTATAATTATATAATTATTTTATATAAATTGAAATATTTTCCTGCAACTTCTAATGCGAATGATGAAACTGTTTTTTTTTTGTTGAAGAATGTCTTTATAGTTGAGATCAAAATTTTTTACACCAATTATAAGCAATGACTGCAAATGATTATCAGATAAATTTGCTCTATATTTTAATTTGAGATACTTCATTCGAGAAAAAGTTTGTTCGCACACTTAAGTAGTCCCAAACATTGAAATGAATCCACGAGCCGGTACCGGTCCGCACCGGGCGGCACATATTGGGGGCGGAATTTTCTATACTTCTTGTGCTGCACCGACGGGCGACGAGCGCCTGGCTATACGCAGCAGCAACGGGACCGCCCCGGGCGGCAAAAGTTCTAGGTACGCTACTGTGCACATGCAATAATTTCATTAAAACGATATTTGTTTATTTATACTTAAGTGCTTTTTTAAGCGAACTACTCAAAATTGCTGATGCTTTATTTACAACAAAACAATAAGACTCTGCTTATCGTCAAAATTCACATGCGTATAAAATTTCTTTTACGTTTGAGTTACCGAAATATATATTTTTATTTAGACTTATAACTTAACAGCGCGATAGACATTTGTGTTTGGTCAAGTACAACAACTCCATTTTCTTGGCCACGTAGTTTTTTGATATACCTTATGAAAAGGTTTGGGCGAAAACATCATTATGTTTTAAAACCCTCCGCTAGCCGGATAAAATCACTTGGCGGGCCGTAGTTTGGACACCTCTGACTTAGACAATACAGCTAAGAAAAAGTATACAAAATTAAAAATTAATATAAACAATAACATATTACTAAGTTGCAACAACTATTTTAGCAATCTTAGACATCAATATTAAAAACTGTAATTCTTAAAAAACAATAATGCTACATGAATTAAGCTGTCAGGAATTTTGATTAGTTTTAACTGAGATATATATTTTATTGGGTTTTTTCAAAAAAAAAAAATTCAACAAATGGTGTTTGTAATAATAAAGACAAATTTAATTTCTAAGATTTACAGGAGTAGAAAAATAAAGTTGATGCATCAAATATAGAAAACATATGATAAGAATTATATAAAATTTACATATTTTGACTTGGGGTGTTCTTAGAATTTTTTTACAACTTCTGTTTTCATAGTAAAATATATTTCATGATAATATTTATACTTCATGAAGGCTATCATAGAATTAATAGAAAAGAACTGTATAAAAATATTTATCTTGCTATAATAAATCTGACATTAAATATTCAATATCATGCAAAGATAATTTAAATAAAAAATACAAACTAAAAGCTATACAGTATTCTTTTTGCAACTTAAAATAAATTACTGAAGTGAATAATTAAACTATTTTTCAAGAAAGTTCTTTATACATTTCACTCCCAATATTAATAGTAACTGATTTCATAGACATTTATATTCCTTAAAAATGGTATAAAGGTGAATAAAAAATAAATTTTACAAATTTTCTGAAATAAAGCATACCTTCATCAGGGACTTCATGTTTTAGTTCCTCATTAAAACTTGCAATATTTTTATCTGAAGCCACAGGTAGGCTAATCTCTTTTCTTTCAGGAAGAGCAATTCTGTTTTCAGCCTTTCCTTCATTCACACTTGTTTTCTTTGGTCTTCCCCTCTTACGAGCAGGAGCAGCCTTGGTTTCTTCCCCATCTTTAGAGGAATTCCCATTCTGACATTTGTTAGCATCAGTGACTGTATGACCATTCTCTCCATTATCTTAAAGATGCAAGAATGAATGTATATTAGAAATTTATACAATTAATAAATATGTACTTATACAGAATATATAACAGACAATAAAGTTTATAAAATTAATAGATTAAAAAAACATTCATATTGTCTTGAATAATAATATAAAGAATGATAGTTAAAAGTAACTAAATTAGGAGATGATTATAAAGCAACGACAGTTGAAATTTTGTAACCATTGAAGTTGTCTTTAAATCTAGATTGTGAAACAATGCAGATTTATATTTTGGCCTCTTTTCATTATTGTTTAATAACTTAGTATTCAATTAACAAAGTAATTTCATTAATTTATTTTTATATCTATTTATAAGATTTATTACAAGTATTCCTTGGCAAAGCTCACAACATTTCTCTGATTAATGGCTACTAATTATTAAATTTCCTAGCTTTCTCTCTACTCAGAATCATTGTATATACAAAATGTACATTATTAAAACATTTTTACAAGTTATTTAATATAAAAAATATTTAAAATTAAAATTAAAATGGAATTAAAATAAAAATGGAATTAAAAATAAAAATGGAATTAAAAATAAAAAT
>JAPMOQ010022724.1:628272-666700 GCA_026543055.1 Argiope trifasciata | reverse complement strand
AATAAAAATGGAATTAAAAATAAAAATGGAATTAAAAATAAAAATGGTATTAACACCCTGAAAATATCTATTATGATAGTATCTATACTTATAATAAAGCTCAATGTGTGTGTGTGTATGTGTGTTGGCGCTCCACAGGCCAGACCGTTGGACCTACAGCTACCAAATTTGGTACATGTACACCTTGGAGGTCGGGAATGTGCACCTCGGAGCCCTTTTTCCGAAATTTTTAATTAGAATTCGAATTAATTAAAATGTAAGCGAAGTTTCGACGTTTTTCCACAATAACTTTTGAAAATATTATCGCACAAAGAAGATTTTTACATCAGTTTAAAGATTAAAAAATTAGCTTTCTAATGGTATCAGTGTTTTAATGTACAACTTAAGATTTTATTTTTAACGAATTTTTAAAGAAATATTTTAACCATGTGTTTTTTCTAGCACATGACGGGATAAAATAAAAGAAAACAATGATGGAAGTTCAAATTTAAAGAAAAAAAAAACTATCATCGCAAAATAAATCTAAAGAAATGCAACTTTCATCACGTGACTGGATAAAATAAAAGAAATATAAAATGTTTCAGTTTCTAAAAAAAATGCAAAGCAAAGGTTTCTATAATCGTTTGCAATATTTAAATAATTAATTCAACAAATCTTCTTTATTTACGGTAAACCTGATTGAATTTAGACAGGATATGCATTGAAATCCCGATTTAATGGCATATTTCTATAATCGTTTGCAATATCTGTATCATTAATTCAATAATTTTTCCCCTTTTTCGCTTTTTTTTAAAAAACATATTTAATATTTTGGCAACATCACCTAAAAAAACATTTTTAATATTTCGGAAGCATAACCGATAATTAAAACAGACTGATTTATAAAATTAAAGAATATTATTAGGAAAACGTGTTCTTTTAGAACTTTCCGTCCATCATAAAGAAAATATTAATTTCAGGCCAATCAATGCCTGGAATTATTTCAAGGCTAATGAATGTGCGATTTAATTGAAAATTTTTGAACGCATTACTCATGGCGAACCAGGCGGTTAGAATTGCATATATCAAATCTAAAAATGTTAAGAAAATTCGTTTCTTCAAGAAACTGCAAAAGAATTTCAAAAAACATTACAAATATCCCTTGAAACTAAGATTAAATTATATCAACAAGAAATTTTATGATTTTTGCATAAGTAAAATACTAGAATAAAATGCTGCAGCATAAATATAAAAAAAGCATAGTTATACATATCTAATAATATATATGAGCAGAGGTTTAAACAAGAGGAACTGCCCAAATATTGCTCAAAAAATCTTCATTTTATAGTTCATAAAAATTAATTGCACTAATAAGAAATTTATGTTTTTATCAAAGGATATATGTTTTTAAAATCCCATAATTTATTACAAATAATACAAAACATAGGATACTAATTATAGATAATAAAAATTAATGGTTACTTGCCTATTATACTTAAAATGTAAAATAAATGAATAAATAAAAATAATAATCAATTATTAAAATATTAATAAACAAAACCTTTAGTTTTAAATAATTAGTCTGTTTTAAGAAAATTTTAAAAGCTTCATTTAAAAAAGTTTGAGGTTCATAGTTTATTTCTTCCCCAACTTTTAAACTATTTAAATTGCCTCAAGAATTTTAATTCACCCCTCCTTCTTATTTCTTGAAGCTGATACTTAGCTTCCTTTTCACTTTTCTAATTTTCACTTCACACCTCTTCACTTTTGAAACCTCAAAATATGGAGGCAATAAATTGGCAATTTATCGTTTTTTTTTTTTTAAGCGGCTTTCACTGTATAAATTTTGAATTGTCTATCATCTGCTGTTGTATATTTTCTTCCTATTGGAAAGAACAAAACTTCATTAAAAATTCTGATTTATCAATATCTTCTAGGAAATCGACACATCTAGATTCTATACATTGTTCTTAGAATAACATCTTCCCATTTGATAGATTTATAATTATATTGAAATGCTGAATGGATTAAATATTGTCTACAAATAACTCGATCTAAAAATATACACTAATTTTTGCACAGAAATTCTTTGATGTGCATTAAAAATTTTTAATTTGCATTTGATCTATCCATACTAATTCGTAAAAGTAACTGTATGTCCAAATTTTATAAAACTTCTTTGAAATTCTTGAACAGCATAATGTCTTAAAGATATTGAACTCGAATATTTTGGGGAGATCCTATTGTTAATTCATGCCAATATCTTACTGTAATTTATGAAGCTTGGTATTTTTGTAAAATACATTTCAAAACTAAATCAGAGCATACTACAAATTTGTAGTCTAAAAATTTTTTAAGAAATTGTTGAAAAAACGGAACTAATCCGTAGCAAATAATGTACGACATTTTTATACGATCTGAAGTGCACGTTTTGGCTATCTCACTATCAGTGAACATATGTGAAAATATTTTCGACATATCATTGAATACATTAAAAGACGAATGTAATGGCCCAAGTTTTAATAGCAATAAAAATTCAGCATTAAATAACTTTTTCTTGAATTAATAACTTTGGTATCGGCTTGTCTCTAAATGTCAAATTTCACGTGTTCTCTTGTTCTTTCTTCTGTATTACTTTTAGATACAAAGTTCAATGTCAATTATAACTTTTTTGAACAAGCACGTCATTTTACATGTTTTTTTTTAAATTCTTTTGTCATAATTAATATCTGGCTGTATTCCTATACTAACCGCCTTTGGCGACCAACTGGTTCGCCAAGGGTAATGCGTTCTTCACATTTTATATTTATTTTATCTTATACAGTCACCTGCTAAAAATTGCATTTCTTTAGATTTAATTTGCAATGATAGTTCCTTTTTTTATTTTATTTGAACTTCCGTCATTGTTGAATTAATTATTTAGATATTGCAAACGATTATAAAAATCTTTTCTTTGCATTTTTTTTTTTTTTTTAAAGAAAATATCACATTTTATATTTCTTTTATTTTATCCAGCTGCATTTCTTTACATTTAATTTGCAATGATAGTTTTTTTTAAATTTGAACTTCCGTCTGAAAAAACCTAATTTTTCCCCCCTTGACGTGCTCATGAAGATTAAATTTTATTGTTTTGTCCGAAATATATGGTTGAAAAACATCCTTAAAATATTTCTTTAAAAATTCGTTAAAAAAAGGAGCTTAAGTTATGCATTAAAACACTGATACCATTAGAAAGCTAATATTTTTGTCTTTAAATTGAAGTAAAAATCATGTTTGTGCGATAATATTTTCGGAAGTTATAGCGGAAAAACGTTGAAATTTCGATACAATTTTAATTAATTCAAATTCTAATTAAAAATTCGAAAAAAAGACTCCGAAGTGCACATTCCCGGCCTCCAAGGTATACATGTACCAAATTCGGTAGCTGTAGGTCCAACGGTCTGGCCTGTAGAGCGCCAACACACACACACATTGAGCTTTATTATAAGTATATAGATTACTTAATTTTACTATCTTCTTAAAAAGCAAGCAGAATACAGCACGCACATTTTGCAGAACGTTTCTCACCCTATCATCATAGTTTATTTTTTTCCTTTAATCGCTCTAATCAATATTAAATACGAATTTTTAGCAGCTCATTGTTTTTAAAAAAGTCTCTAATCCACACTGAATAATCTCATGATTTCTCAAATAATAAACATACCATTCAATAAAATCGCATGTCAATGACTAAACACTACCGCGATGCTTTCGCATATTGAAAGTTGATGTTATCGCCAGAGAAATTTATTCCATTTTCTTATTCTAAACTGATCTATGCATAAAAAAAAGTTAAAATAAAAAAAGAACTAGTTTTTCGGCGATTACAAAGTTGTTTCATTTTTGATGCTGTAATTGTTTTCTTCCAATCTTGCAATGTTCAGAGATCGATATTTTTTAGAATGATATAAACTAAGCTTAAAATCCCTAGCGGTTTTTTTTTTTTCTTTTTTTAATTGAAAATTTTCAAATTGTGCATGCACTTTTCCTGATATTTTTCTTTCTTTTTTTGGATGACTTTTCTCTATAGTTTTTCGTTTCTCTATATGCCATAGCAACCATAAAATTATTCCATCATTTGCTTAAATTCTGTCAAACTTTTTTTTCAAATTATTTCACAAATAATCTTTATTGATTGAAATTCAACTTTGCTGTTACCAAGGAAAAGTATCATCATCCTTAGCACTAACTAGCATCAAGATTTTGATTAGAACCAAAATTTATTAACTTTCTCTCTGTGTGTGGGTTTTTTTTTTTTTTTTTTTTTTTTTTTTTTTGAAAAGTGAAAAACCAATTTGTCCAGAAGTTTCCTTTGTGTTGTTTTTAGTTCAATTCGTCAACTTGTTCTTTTATCATAATGAAATACCATAAAGTCGCTTTACTTTCGAAAAAAGGCTACCCCATGTTGATGCTGTAACAATAATTTTGGCTTTGGCTTTGAATTTTGAGAAATGATGGTGCAAAACCAATGAAGTTTGTTGCGAAGTAATTCAGCCAAACTAGATGGCAGCCACACACTGCTTATATTAGTTCTTAAAATAAATGTTTGTTTTTAAAATCCAAATCAAAATGAATTTTTAATTGAAGTAAAAATAAATAGAAACAAAATTACGCTTTTTTTTTCCGAGCGACCTGTGGCTATATAGCCACAGATTGCCTTTCTCTGAGTTAGAGTGTGTCTGGTTGTTGTAGTCCCTTAAGATAACAATCTCAATTTTCAGCATCTGCTGTTGTATTGAAGGACTTTTTTTTTTTTTCAGGTTTTTCCTCATTTAATAGAGTTAGTCCATTTTTATTTCCATTTGAAATAATTAAATTTTAATTTTAATTTAAAAAAACTTTTCAAGATTATTTTTAAATTATATTTCCTCTCTTTCTTATTTTATATCAGTACAACTGTTGATGAATAACAAAAAAATTGCACAACAGAGAGTTCAAATAAATAAGAATGTGAAAAGATTATTCATTTTCAAAATAATAAATAATCATTCCAATAATACAATAAAAATAAGCACAAATGAAGTTATTAGAGCTTTTAGAGGTTATTTAAAAATAAAATATAATCGTTTTGTTTTGTTTTTGAATAAAAGATCAACTCTCATCTTGATACTAACAATATTATTGAAAAATATTTTAAACAAACTTAATTTATAACACATGTCAGAAAAATATTTTACTTATTTTTCACTGTTGAAATTCACAGTTCAAGATCTCTTAGTGAGATAGGAATTACTAGAATTAAAATAGATTAATTTATTATATTCGGTTGTTCGGAAAGTAATTTCGTTTTTTCCTGACAAAGGATTTAATTGCATTTTTCGCACCCAATTTCATACTTAAACCGCAAAATCATTTTATGTTTTAAGAGCTGATATAGCAAGGCTTGAGTGTGAAAAAGTGCAGCTGATTCTTCGCAGTAGTTTTTGGATGGTGCCCTTTTAAATATGGAGAGCAATAAACAGCATTTTCGTCATTTTTTTTCTTTTTTGCTATATAAAAGGTAAAAATGCTGTTCAAGCCAGAAATAAATTAGCCAATATGTGTGGAGAAGATGTGTTAACAGTACATCAGTACCAGAACTGATTTGCAAAATTTTTCCTTCAAATGAGGAGGCCAAAAACCACCTCGATCAGTTTTTTTTTACAGCAAAGACCAAAACTTTTATGAGCGTGTAATCATGTTACTACCAAAAGGTATTAGGCCAGAATGGCAATTTTATAATTTAATAAATAATTTATTCATTAAACGAAAATTTCTTTTCATTTTGACACAAAAATACGAAATGACTTTCCGAACGACCCAATATTATATTATATTAAACTATATATTTACAATAATTATATATGCTAATATAAATATTGACATTCTTCAAGAAGCTGCACACTTTTAAACTATCCTGTTCTATTGTAGGTCAAGGCTTCTTAAACTAGGAGCAATGATTCCAAATAGAATTGAATTAAATAATGTTAAGTTCATGGGAATTTTCTAAGAATCTATTTTTTAAATTTCCAATATTTGTTAAATTAATAAAAAGCGTTTTGGTATAAAAAAAATCCTCTATATTTTACTCTTAAGGAAAACGAATTTTTTTCCCCTTGCAATTTAAAGAGAAAAAAAATGACATAATTTTTAGTTATTAATAATTAACACTTTCATTTTTTTTTTCTCTTAAAATTTTTTAACTTGTGAAAAAATAATTCCACTAAGGAAAGCATTACAATAAGGAAACATTTAAAATCACTGATCAAGCAAAAAAAAAATTAGAAATTCAATAAAAGAACTGCCTTTATTAATCAACTTAATAATATAGAAGGGAGGAGGGGGACTTAAATTGTTTCTGACTAATCATGGAAGATTAATTTGCTATAACAAAAAACTGCTTTGCTTCCAAAGTGTTTTCAAGGATGACTTTTTTTTATATGTTTGATTACTGCAGATGAATAAATATATATAATATTTATCACTATTCATATGTAAATAAATACCATATACATATAAATAGTGATTACATTCATAAAAAAAATTTAGCGGTTCTGCAGTTTCACAAAATTTATAGAATTATCTCCGGTAAGAAATTGTGAGGAATTAAAAATTCTCGATAAATTCTAATATTTACTACAAATATCCCAAAAAATATTGAAAATATTAAAAAATTTTAAAACATTTGAGTATAGTACTTTTTATTTTCCATTGCTAGCTAAACTAAATCATGCATTTCTGATTTCTTGAAACATAAATTTTATTATTTTTTTAAAATTCATATTCTTATAAAAAGAAAATTGAGTAGATAAAATTAATACAGTATCTACTACACTCAGTTTTCGCTCCAAATCATCTATGTAATTTATTTGTTTTTTAATTTGTATATAATAGTTTCATTATATTACAAACTAGCCGCCTTTGGCGACCAGCTGGTTCACCATGAGTAATAGGTTCTAAAATTTTCAATTAAATCACATATTCATTAGCCTTGAAGTAACTCCGGGCATTGATTGGCCTGAAATTAATATTTTCTTTAAGATGATGGACTGAAAGTTCTAAAAGAACGTGTTTTCCTAATAATATTCTTTAGTTTTATAAAAATTTTATAAATCAGTCCATTTTAATGATTGATTTAGAAAACTGATTGATGTAGCAACTTTTATTTAAAATATTAATAAAAATATTTTGTAAAATATGGCTCACAGAGCAAAGTATGAAGAAATCTAAAACTCATTATTCATAAATGCATCGTTTGACTCAAACTACATAAAATGTAATTATTCATTTAGATCAAATTAATAGTATTAAACAATATATATGCCTATTAATAATATTTTACAAATTGGCCATTGGAAAGGAATTTGACTGCATATACTGTATAAATAAAGATAATTTATTCAACTAATGATTTAAATATTGTAAAAGATCATAGAATCCTTTGCCTTGCATTTTTTAAAGAAAATATCACATTTTATATTTATTTTATTTTATCCAGTCACGTGCTAAAAGTTGTTGCATTTCTTCAGATTTAATTTGCGATGATAGTTTTTTTTTTTTTTTAATTTGAACTTCCATCAAAATGATGGCAACATGGTGATAAAACCTAATTTTTTCCCTTTCACGTCCTCTTGCAGATTTTATAGAAATCTTAGCTTTGCATTTATTTTTTTAGAAACTATCACATTTTATAATGAAAAAAAAAATATTGAATTAATGGTACAGATATTGCAAACGATAGTAGAAATATGCCATTAAGTGGGGAATTCCAATGCATATCCTGTCTAAATTCGATCAGGTTTACCGTAAAGAAGATTTATTGAATTAATTATTTAGATATTGCAAACGATCATATCCTTTGCTTTGCATTTATTTTTTTAGAAAATATCACATTTTATATTTCTTTTATTTTATCCAGTCACGTGTTAAAAGTTGCATTTCTTTAGATTTATTTTGCGATGATATTTTTTTTATTCGAACTTCCGGCATTCTTTTATTTTATCCAGTCACGTGATAAAAACATGGTTAAAATATTTCTTTAAAAATTCGTTAAAAATAGAAGCTTAAGCTGTTTAATAATAATTTTTTCATCTTTAAATTGATGTAAAAATCTTGTTTTGGCGATAATATTTTTGGAAGTTATAGTGGAAAAACGTCGAAATTTCGCTTATATTTTAATTAATTCAAATTCTAATTAAAAATTCGAAAAAAGGGCTCCGATGTGCACATTCCCGACCTCCAAGGTATACATGTACCAAATTTGGTAGCTGTAGGTCCAACGGTCTGACCTGTAGAGAGCCAACACACACATGTGCATTGAGCTTTATTATAAGTATAAAGTATAGATAAAAGCAATTCTTACCTGTTGATCGAGTTTTTTTATTCAAAATTCTTTGACTGCTTCCAGACACTGAATTATTTTTAGCAGAAGTAGAGGCTTCTTCTGCTTTGGATTTTAGAACATCTCTAATGAGATTCTTTACAATGACCTCAAGCTCATTTTGATATCTTCGATACAATACTTCAGAAATGACAGTATCAAGAGTATAAGTCATTATACTAAGTCTAAATTGTAAGAAAAATACATTTAAGAAACATTAATAAACTTAAAACAGAAAATGTTGCATTCTATCTTCATTCATATGATACAAAAATACTCCCTCCATTTAGGTTTAAAAAGTATATGCTACAAATGACACTTCAAAAATTAATGCATAAATGGTGTTTTCCTGTTATAAGGGTGCAAGATGTTGCCAATATGAGCCAAATGGGAGTCAAGTGAAGCACATGTCGCCAATGTGAACAGTGTGAATTTGGACATTAAATTTACTGTACTAATGCATGTTTATGTGACTTTTGGGGGATTTTTCACTTTTCCTGATCAACGATATTTAACTTTTGGCAAATTTTCATTACACCTGTATAACGGAAAAATGCTTCGTAAATATAAATAAACGTAAGCTTATCATATTTATAATTACTTATGAGACATACTTATGAACACATATTGAAACAAAATAACTGAATATATATATAGATAAATCTTGCATTTTGAGCCATGAGCAAAATGAACTGTAAAAAAATAGCTCCTTTAATAAATGACATTTTACAAAATGAGTGATGTCAAGACATTATAATGTCACATGCAGAATTTATTTATCTCACTTATTAATCAGTGTTTAGCCCTTTTTAGGGTTTTTTTCCCCCAAATTATAAGCATAAATGTAAAATGCAGTTAACTGAAGCTTCAAGAAATAAAATTGTGAGACAATTCAATAAGTATCATGTGTTTACATTAGAGGAGTACAAAGGAGAAGTATTTCAACAACAAGCAAGCAAAAATACAGGCACAACTAGGAGCTGCATTCTGTATCACAGCAATAGGTTGTGAAAGAGAATTTGCCAAGAGAGGAAAAGACAGAAGTCTTAGTATAACATCAACTTGCCACTGACAGAAAAAAGCTGGAAGCATAAAAGTATCATATATACAAAAGAATCCTCTAAGAAACCAATAGCTTTGCTTTTTACAAATTTGTTTAACATTAATGCTCTCTCATTTTCATTTGATTTTGAAAAGTAGGTAAAAAGCAAATGTTTTTAAATAAAGTTCTGGTAAAAAAGTATATATAATAAATAATTTATTATAGTTTTTTTTGAGTAATTATTCTGGATGAAACAAATTATCCTTTCATTACACTGATCCTATGGAAAAGTTGTTTCACTTAGCATTTATTTATAGTAGTATAAAAATTATGTTCATTAAATGAGATTCCAATGTATTAGCTAATTATCTCATCTAACTATATGTTCCATGCCAATTGCTGAATTGGTCCAAATTAAAGGGGATTCTTCATGATATAATAAGAATATTGAATAGATTCCAACATGCAAGTATATTTTTACTATAAATGAAACATTCCAAACAAACAAAAAATTCACTCACAACAGGGGGCGTGGAATTGAAAATTCAGTTCAGGATATTTAGTATAAAATTTTTATTATTTTTCATCTAGAAATTAAATTATAAATTCAAAAATTAGGAGAAAACATATTAATTAAAAATGTTTGTAAATTGTTTAATTAATCTGAAAAAAATTAAGCAAAAAATGCTAGCCCAGGATTAAACCCGTTCACTTGAATGTTACATCAGTGCCTTAACCATTATACTTTTCAAATTTCAGCAATGGCAACACATTATTAACACATAAGTAAAGCAGAAAGGTTTAAGGCTATTTTCTCAACATTGACTGGTCATTGTGCTTTAATATTTTCAGGAATAAATATTCTAACTGCATATTTATTCATGAAAACCATGAATAAATATTATTAACTACCATTATACTAAATCTCATTCCAAACTTGTGTCTTTCCTTGTAAAAATAATTATTATATTTAAGATATAAAAGCTGGGCGAAATTTAATCTTCTAACTAAAATACAAATAAGTACTTATAAAATAGTAATATTTCATAAAATCAAAATAGATAATTTTGATATCTGACATCAAAGTAGAAAAATCCTTGATATCATACAAAAAAGAAATCTAAATAATTTTTCTAAGTATTGTATAGCTAAGACATTTTAAAATATTTAAGAAAATAATAATAATAATATTCTTAGGAATAAAAAAGAAGAAAAGCATACTAATGCTGCTTTATAAGTTATCACAGTTTAAATTTATTTTTTCAAAAAATACGATATCATTTTACAGTTTTAAAGAGAACAAAATTCCATAATATTTGTAATACTTGTTCACAAGTATTTATTAATTTATATCATATAAAATTAATGACGGGCATGAAAGAGAAACTGATAGGTTAAAGAAGAAAAAGATAATATTTGATATTGAAATTCTTATTACTTTAAAATAAAGTAAATATTATCATTCTGAAATCCTGATACTTTTCCTAAAATAATGTGAAGATCACCATTCTCAGCAATTTTCAAAGAATTTTTTAAAAGACACAAATTTTCCTATCAATTCTAGATTTCAAAGTTTTTTAATGATAAATTTAAAAAAAAATTACTCACAAAAAATTTATTATATTTAGATAATGTTTCTTTAAAGCTACAATTTGAAATATTACTAAGTCATACTTACTCAGTTAATCCAGATTCCTTTAGTCTCTCATCTCTTTCATCAACTGTTCTGGCAGTTAAAGCTGACATATTATTATTAATCACTTCATTGACCATAGCTTGTAAACGTTGATATGTTGGCTAAAAAAATTGAAATCAGGAATTGATTTACAAATGATTTGAATAAGATATAATGTAATAATATAAATATGATAATATATATTGAATTAAAAAACATTCAATTAATAAAAAATTAAATAGTCAAATTAAAAGTAAATAATTTTAATAAACATCAACTAAATATGCAATTTTCCATTTTAAGCAAATATTACTAGACTTTTTTAAATGCCTCATTCACATATTTAGGTTTAATAATAAATTCAGAGTCTATTTTAAACATATAAAATAAAATTATTGGTATCGATGCCAATCAAGGTATGGAATTTTCATGTAAACGCAATATTCTATTTATTTCATAAATTGATAAGAGATATTTCGCTTACACAAGTGTATATTGTTTTAATTGTTTTGTCAAATATATCCCTCCCGGTCATTCATCATTTAGTAAATCTACCAGCACAGCATGTAGAAATAAGAAAATTTGAGCTTCCAAAACAAAGAAGGAATTACAAGCAAACAATGAAGTAGATCACTTATGAATAGCAAATTTATGTATTTCAGAATTTCAAGACCAACATGTTGCAAGAATCATGGCAACTATTCTTAATGGAAAGTAGAATGAAGCAAATATGCTCATTCCACATGTTTCTATTATTCCTGCCAACATGTCTTTCGATTTCAAATGACTACAGTTCCATGATCAACTAGCATTCTCATTGAAAATCAACAAGGCCAATTACTTCAAGTGTGCAGATTAAATTTAGAAAATCCCTTTTTTCACATGATTAGTTGTATGTTGGATACTCATGAATCGGAGAGCCAAGAAAATTTGTTTTTGTTGAAGAGAGAAAAATAAAAAATATTGTTTACCCTAAAGCATTTAAATAATAAAGAAAAAATATTATTTCTTTATATATCATTCAGTTTCACGGAACACATATTCAGTTTCATGGAATACATTCATTGTCGACAAGAAAAGAAATATTCATACTGTCATTCCTTATTAAACAAAATTATGCAGTAGTAATATATCGGGTAATAGCTAATCAATAATAAAAAGTCATACTTCATCTATACAATACATAAAATTCTAGAAAGTTACACAGGCTTTAAATTTGATACAAAACATAGTTTTGCTACTTCAAGAGAATTCTTTTTATGAAACTTTTTTAAACTCATATTATACAGATTTCCTAGATCATAAACAGTATATTGTTACACAAATTTCAGTCATTTTTAAAAAATTAAATACCAAAATGAAATTACAATATTAAGAATAAAGTATTATTTTCATTCTAAATGAAAGGGCACAGAAACTAGAAATTTTTAATAATTAAATAAAACAGACTTCAGTTAGATAATTAAAAAAATTATTAAAAATAGATAGCATAAAAGGAATTTCAAATTCAAAAACTCAGTGCTAATACCAAGTGGCACTGTGTTTTGAAGATAGATCAATATTGTGTTCTCACTGTCCTCAAAATGGTACTTTACTGGGAATATAAATTTCAATGCAGGATATAATTTCCCATATAAATGAATATCAAATTCAATTTATTTGCAGTGCTATAATATTATCAAATGCAACTCATTGAAATGCATTTTAGTATCTGCTTCGGTAACAGATAAATAGTGATCGCTTCTGAAAAGGTTTGATCCAAGAATTATAAGAGCTTAAATCAGAGGTTCCCAACCTTTTTTGAACTGGCGCCCCCTTTTCTAATGAATATTTCAATACCGCCCCCCTCCCACTCCAGATAAATAAGAGCGAACATAATGCATGGTGAAAACAAGAATTTAGAAAAATTCTAATAGATAGAATATTGTTGGAATTGAAACCCTCCTGAATTACCTGTTTATTTAAAAAAATAGGAATGAAAGCTTTAGCTTACTGTCATAAGGACAGGCAAGGATTTTGATGATACGAATTCTTCATAATAAACCAATCAAAATGCATACTTAATTATATTAAAATTTAAAGGCATCGAATTTCTAACTTAACTAATGAGAAGGCTGAATATGATGTGTTTTAAGAAGCTTGTTAATATCACGCTCAATTTCACTTAAAAACAATCGTGAGTCACTGCGTTCAGTAATATGGAGCTGATTTCTCTTTTTCGTAACCAATGTTGCCTCAGCACTAAATCCACATTCTGCTAAATATAAAGAGGGGAAAGCTATCAAAAGTTGTTGAACAATTGACATAATCCTGAATGCAATTGCGAAATAGACCAAAATTCTTGATAGCCATTCTTGAATTTAATTTTTAGATCCTCATTTGTCATCAGTTCTATTAGTCCTTCTTCTAACTGAGGTGATCCTGCTGTGTTGACATAGGACAAAGGATCCCAAACCCAGTCTTGTATGTCATGTTAAAAATGTCCTGGAGTCATTCCTTGAAGTTATTGTACACTATATTTGGTTAATCTTCTAACGCCCCTTCGTGCCATATCAATGCCCCCTAATTTTCTCTGGGTCTTTTACCCCCCCCCAGAAAGCTTCAAACGCCCACAAGGGGGGTTATCCCCCATATTGGGAACCTATGGCTTAGATTGATCTATTTGGGTAGTAAGAAAATGGTATAAATCAAAATTTTGTAAAGTCTGCATTGCACACATTCAAACACATGATTGAAAATATGTCAAATATTAATAGTAAGAAATTTACACTGATTTCAATGCAATTATATGTACTTAATAGCCATGTCAGTAATTAATTGCCAAAACACTCCCCAAAATGTTATGTTAACTGTGATTAGTTGTCAATGATCTCAAATTAGTCTATTGATTATGTTCACTGATATCATGCAGTTAAGCCAAAAGTTCATCAATGACATGTAGTTAATACACATCCAAATATATTTATGATAATTCCATTATTTTTCATAATTTGCTCTCTGCTTCCTACTTACTCCCTTTAAACAAATATGTTAGTTTGTCTGAATTCAAAAACATGTGCTAAGCTCTTAGCAAAACCCACTATATACCAAACTTTTAAAAATTATGAAATTTTAATGTATATGCTTCCAAAAATTTTATTAATAAGCCAAAGTTATTATAATATTAAAATGATACTTGTATATAAATGTATGCCATTTCTGAACTATTGGCTCAACTACAGACAACTGACAAACTTTAAGTTTAAAGTCATATCATTGGTGAATATAGTCGATAGACTAATACAACATATATGGTAATTAAATGCTGATCACAATAAATATTACATTTTTGGCAATTAAGCATTGATATGTGATTACACTAATACCAAAAAAGATTTAAGAAATTTACAATTAGAAAACGATTTAAAAATTTACCAAGTACCTGCACTTATCCTTCTTTAATGAGTGATAAAACAAATACAAAACTTTAGTCCCCCCTCCCTTAACACCCTCTCTCTGTCCTTGCTAAAAAGGGTTTATGTATAAACACTGTCCAAATAGGCTTGATTTTAATTATTTTTGCAGTCACTTATATTAAAACCATCAGCGATTAAATTTAAGGATTTTTGTATTTTTAACAGTGATAACTTCCTTTCTTGAAATCTAGCTCACTGACTTAGAAAAATATTTAGGGAATCAAATCATTGAAAAGAAAAAAAAAAGACTTTAATTATCTGACTTCCCTTCAATTAAATATTATTTTGATTCATTCGTTCATTAAGATGAATGAAAGAAAATGATTTTCATCATTTCCTTTGTTTATTAAAGATGAATAAGTATAAATAAATGCATAGCTTACCTTATTCAAAAAATAAATACACAATAGACAAAAAGGAACAAAATATTCTTAACATTTTAAACTCAACAACATAAGTTATGTTGTTAAATAGAAATACTGAATTTTATACATAAGTAGTTTTGCAACATTTTTTTTTAATTGCTTGTAAAAAGTACATCATATAGGGCAAATAAAATACGTCAAAGGTAATTAATTTTCCAGAAATAAAACAACAGCCCAAAAGTTTGAAAAAAAATTATAATTCCCAGCTATAAAAACTAAAAAATATATACAAGTATTTAATTTTATATTGTTTAACATCTCGCATTACAAAATTCATTGAATTTATAAGAAGGAAATTAGAATACTAAAAATGCCATGAGAAAGGAAAAGAAAAAACCTCAAACAATTGAAAATATGAAGAACACTTCAAGATTTCACTCCAAATGTCCTTCATTTAAGATTAATGATATTAATTTAATTAATGTTATTATGAACATATTATTAATTTCTATTTATTCAATCAACTTAAGTGAATAGCGATTTTTTTGCAGATATATATATATATATTTAAAAAAGCCCTTTAATGAATGAAAACCTAATAAATTGTAACTACACACACAAAATAAATTTTTATTGTCTAGAAATCTGAAATTTATATTTTTACATTCTTTCATTGGTTTTACAGATTGTATTAATATGTTTAAGTTACATACTGTGACAAGATTATGATAGCTTATTTTGTTAAATGGAGAATATTTCATGAATTTAAAAAAATTATGAAACCAACAAATTTGTCACACTAAACTGAAGCATTTTATTGCATATGATTTTAAATCCTATGATAAAAACAACAAAACGTGAATTTCAGTCAGATTTCAAGTAATCATTGATAATTTTTTGATTATTAAGATATCAAGACTAACTAGTATTAAGAAACATTTTTAAAAATATAAAATTTAATATAGTAAAATGAGACATGTCTACCTTTTGTTTAATATCAAATATAAGTTCCAACCATAATTCTCCAAGGTATCCTTTGGCTTGAATCGTTTCATAAATTTTAGAAACTGTAATGGGCTCAGTTGGTGTTTTTTTCTTCGATGGTTTCGCCATAGTTAAAAATCACTTTAAACAAAAACAGTAATGAGAAAGATTGTTTTATGCAGAATTTATACAATTTATGAACTAAACTAATAATATATAAAAGATACGTACAATTTCGAATTATGCGAGAACAATGTTTATTCGGTATTTTTACGAAGTCAAACGCTTCTGTCTAATCGGTGGAAATCTGTTGTGGCTGGTGATGCTTAAGAAAACAAAATATGTTGAGTTAAATATGCAATTCGACCGCGCGGTTTAAAATACTAAATAATCCTTTATTAAACTATTTTTACTTAAATTTTAAAATCAAATATTTTCTACAAATAATTAAATGACTATTAAAGTTTTTTTTTGACCAAATATTTTTTTTAAATTTAATAATGAAAATCCTGTTAAAGAAGTAAAAAAAAATATTTGCTCTTATTAGTTTGTTGAAATTAACTAAATTTTGGAAATTGCGACATTTAAAGGAAAATCCAATAAATAAAATTAGTTCATTATGCAAAATATTATTTAATGGCAAGAGCCTTCACTTTGATTAATGATATTTTTATAAGGGCAAATAACGACTTTTTAATTACTTTAACAAAAACTTATGAAATTTTTACATATACTCGTAAATTTTAAAATGCAATTTTCTATTTCTAAAAAATATAATCATTAAGAAAAATATTGTCTTATGACAGTATAAATTCTTTTCTAATATGAGTTCCCTCTGTCCCTTACTACTTAAATGTTTTTGTTGAATAAAATATAATTTTAGGACAATTTTAAGAAATTATATGAAAATGTACTAAAAAGAAACATCTTAATAAAAGTATATTTGATATTAATGACTGAGTTTGATTTATAAGCTGTCATTTACAATTTTAGGTATATTCTTTTGCCAATTTTAAGTCAATCAATTAGTGCATATTCTTTTGCTAATCCTCTCATTGATTGCTGTTTTTGAGACATGAAATACTTCATTTTTTCAAAAATCCTTTTCCTCATTTGGAAATTCCACAAAAAAAAGTTTAATTATTAAATCTAAGTGAAATCAGTTGTAAAAATAGCATCATATTCATATTTCAATCTGAATAAAGCAGAAGTATTGAATTAAATAACACCATATTTTTCAAAGTTGCTACCAAATATTCAGAAATTAATTAAATATTCAGTGATTGCATAAAAAAATATATGGCATACATTTCATTGTATTATGGCCAAAATACTCACATGAAACTTAATTTTTATCTTTGTAAAAAGTGTCTTTTAACAATAATTCTTCTGATTGAGCTAAAATTACAAATTTGAAAATGTGATTAATTTGTTTCTCAGACACTAGGATAATCTTTTTGTTTTTTCAAATTTTTGTAAAAACTGGATAATGAGGGATTTTTTTGGGGGGGGGGAGGAGATAGCTTAATTTTTTAAAAATTCTTTTTTAACACTAATTTAAGGACTTCACATATGAAATACAAATTAAACATATTAGCCTTGTTTTGAAATATATGTTTATTGTTTAAAAAAATCTTTAATCTCATTTGAAAGCCAATAATTGAAGGAAACATAATTATAAATAACTTCATTATAAACTACAACTTAATTTCATTGCTAATTTCTCATCCTACCTGTTAAAATTTCAGTTCATGTTTAGGATTTCTGCTCCCCCCCCCCCAAAAAAAAATCACTTAAAGTGTTTTTTTTTTCTAGATTCCCTTTTCATGCTGTAGTATTCGTTAGTTGATCTGTTTATTCATTATTTGATTGTAAAGGATATGAATTCTAATCTTTGATTATTCCATTTCAAATCGAGTTTAAACTGTAAACTCACTATTTATTGCATGAAAGTGGTAGACTATACATCAATTTATTTAATTTCATCACAATGGTTATTTCTTAGGGCTTTGCTTCTTAGCTCTGATGGTCATGAAGACAAAAAATTAAATTTCATAATATAACTGAATAGTTCTGAAATTCTATTTTTCTCTTATTTTAATTAATTGCAAAAATATATTCTACTATTATGCATCTGAGAATAGCTTTTATTAGTTAATACAAAATTTCTGAATTACTTAATATTTTCATCTCCCTTAATTATCTGACTTGGTTTTAAATTAAGTATCACTATTGTTACTATACAAACATCATAACAACTGATATTATCAATAAATTACTATCTATTTAGAAAATAAAAATGAGCTAATCTTATGTATAGATATATAAATTACTTCAGTTTCAGTATTACATTAGTGCAAGTTTCTTTGTGGCAATCGAATATAGATCAAATTGTTAAGTTCATATCTTGTAAAGACAATTTCAAGCATTAATCATGACAAGGTGAATTTTAATAAATTCGAAAAATAAATATAACATTTTCAGCCCATCAGCATACACACTAGGTCTTTTTGACACCATCATTTCTGTTTCATTTAATCATTCCAGAAAATTATAAATATTTACACATTATTACACATGCTGGTTTCTACATTTTCATGGGGTAGTTAGAAGAAAAAAATTAAAAAAGCAGAAAACAATGAAAGAATTCATCTTATCTTTTACAGAAGTTCTGAGATTAATTTGACCCTTGTGTATGCTAAGATTTCAGATTCTTTTAATGTTATGGCTATGACAGTGAGAAGCACAGACTCAGTGTTTTTTCACAAGACTTCTTACTGATAGACAAATGATAATAGTTCAGATAAGTTATATAGGGATGAAGTAATCCAAGAAAGTGATTCTGGTACAGAACTGGAACAAAATGCAGATTCTGAGTATAGAAAATTAGACCGAGTTCTTTCCAGCTCATGAAAAGTGTAGCAAATTCTTATATAGCATGTATTCTTTTAAAATATGAATAAATTTTTAGAATTTGTGTTAGTAATTCATTTTATTTTGAATGAGTAATAATATAAGCATTTTTTTAATATGTATCTAAAAATGAAAGACAAAAGTTGTGAATTTTCAAAATTGTATGTTTAAATTTCCTTTTCTAAAAATTTTTTTAATATAAACTAAATGTAAAATAGATTTTCTCATTCTTCCAATATTTTTATACTGGAAAACTACTTACATTAAAAATAATTAGGGTTATATGAAAGGAGTAGGGAAAAAAAAAGAAATAAATACAAAAGCAGTATGAAAGAAAGAGGCTAAGTGCAGTTTTGCTTTTTCCTTAAAATTCACATTTCTATCTTAAATAAGAAGATATTTCATGGGAAATATTTATGGCCATATTTTATTTTCATACAAATATCCAATAAGATGAAGGGTAAATGCATGACAGTTTGGGATCAAAACTATTCTGCTTGTGTGCTGTTGTTCAAATATTGTAAGTCTATTCTGAAGAATTAAATTTCATTATTTTAAAAATTGAAATTGGAGTTTTTGTAAACAAAAGTTCTTTAAAAAATAATCCTATTATCAGAAAGATAAAAATCTTGCTATCAGATATTCTCTCTGTTATCTGAGAAATGCTGTGGAATAAATTATTTTTGGTTTAGCTTCAGTTGTCAGTGACTCACTTAGGTCTATGATACTGATAGCCAACATTCAATAGGGAAATATTTAAACAATGATGACAGTAAAATATGTTCTTACATTTTTTTTATGATTAAAATGGGATTTTGGAATACTCTTATGAAATATAACAACAGAGGTCTTGTATATATTTAATTCCTTGACTTAGATCATCTGTTGTCTTGTGTATCTGTGGCAAAATGATAAAAGGCTTGAAATCATTAAAAAAATTTGAATCATAAACATAACTAGGTATCTCTTTTTTGATATTCAAAATGAAAATGAAAATAAAAGTGAAAAAGTAAAATTTCATAAGATTAGAAATTCCATAAATACATTTGGGGATACAATTTATAATCCTTCAACAATACACACATTTTTGGAACATGAATGTATTTATTTTTATAATAATTATAAATACAGTCGTAGTCATTTGGACTGTAATTGATAAACATTTGCACTTTCATATTAAAAAAACTGTTGTCCTAAATATATAATTATCTGTAGTTTTTGTGGAAAAGTAAAAATTATATTTAAGGTACAAATATGATTTTGAAAGTTTGAGTTTCTCATACTTCCACTTCCCCTTAGAAACAACAGTAGATTTCCAACTGCCTAGTGCCACTAGGCCAAAGAGTTGATTAGAGGTTGATTTAAAAGCTTTTATAGCCAATTTGCCATGTGAATAAATTTATATAAATTATGAATTCTATGAATTATACTGTATTAAGATAATAATAATACTTAGTGAAATGTAATTGTTCAGTTTCCTATCTTTATTCACTTATCATTACAGTGATTTTAAACACAAAGTTTCTACTTAAATGTAATTTTGTGTAAAAATATATGCCACATATTCATGAGTCATAGTAAATAAATAAAAACACATTTTTACGAAATCAGTAAAACAAAAAATAATAATCTAAAATAACTCATTAATGTGTTGATTAAATTTAAAATGTATTGAAATATAAATTGAATTGAACAATTTTCTATAAATCAGACTTACAATAATCTTGCAAGTGCTGCAAAATGCCAAAATCCTGCTCAGAACCCCACAAGAAAAATCTTCATTTATAATGTTTGAGTTGCTATTTGATCAAAGCTGTAAGGTTAAATACATCTGTAACATTATAATACACAATGATAACTCCAACCCCAAACCCACAATTTTAAAAAAATGTATCATCCTATTTTACCATCATCTGCTGTTTTAATTCCCACCTAAACAATACATAATGTAAGTACAACTATAAGCTTCAAAAAGTCTTAAAAAGTCAACAAAATCAAAATAATGGAGTCAGAAAGAATGATATCTGTACTTGTAGGTTAATAATTTAAGTCACAGCATAACGTCCAAAATGCAATATAAACTAGGAACTTATTTGACGTGTCCATAATTTTTACTAATCTACATATCATTTAATTCAACTTGCAGTACAATCTTTTGTAGATTGAAATTCCTTAAAATTTGTTATTAAATTAATTATAGCTTAAATATGTATACAATATTTTAAATATGTTTAATAGCATGCATCAAGTCAATTATTCCACGAAGAAATCATTTGAATAATCAGATTATAAAGCAAAATTTTCCTTTAATTAAAATAACACTTCTATGCTATATGGAACTCAAAACATAAAATGTTTTACTGATACCGATTTTATGTAAGGTCCCGAATAAAATGAAGGGATGCCAGTCTTGTCTTATGAATATTTATGACAATCATATTAGTATTTCACATGTCTGCCCTAAAGCTTTGTTAGGGATGTACATTATATCATTGCATATTTTTTCATTAAAAATTGTTAATTAATATTTTTTTTATTTGGTAGATGTATTTTTTACTAATTTAAGTATAATAAAGATTAAACCATGACAAAGTTTATGCTTTCTGATAATTTTATCTTATTGTTTTTCAGTTTAATTATAAAACAAATTATTTAACCAAAGAAATTACTCAAAAGAATTATTTGTATTCTGTACAACTTGATTTTGACATAATTGAAAACGCTTATGCTAAAATTGTTGATGATTTTTAAAAAATGAATTGATAATACAATCAAAATCCCTCATTCATTCAACAAAAGCTAGTATTTACTTTTAAAAACAAAAGTTAGCCCAATGGAACATTCTAAATCGGGAAATTATTGCTATTATAAAATTAAAATAACTGAATCTTTTCATTTTAGAGGATGGGGGTGTTACCTCTTAGTTATCTGAACAATAATTGTTGCTAAACATAAATGCTGGTTCATTTTTTTTTGTATGTGTGTCATCATAATAGCAACCAAAATATGCACTAATGTATCAACAGCAATCCTTCTATATCCTGCATTAATAGAAGAGGAATGGTAAAAAGAAATATAAATATCTTAGGCATCATATGTTTTGAGTATTACTTAGACATTTAATTTGAATTTACAATATGCTTTTAAAACCAGAAGAGGTTTAATGAAGTCAGATAGAAGGGGGCATATAAATTCTGTACTTTGTGTATCATTATCAATGTTAAACAGTTGCAAAGGCAGAAAGTTATGCAGAGCTAGTGATTATTGCACTTTGTAATGTTTGTATGCATTTTTACTACTATTGAACAATTCGAAAGTAATTGCATTTTATCTCCATTCCATCTCTATATATTCAGCATTCCAATGAAAAACCTGCTTGTGATTTAAACTTCATTACAGAGGTATATTATATATATAAATTTGAAAAATGAAAAATCAACACATACACAATTCTTGTTATCTAACAGTAGGTTTGTAATATTTTTTGAAATATTTGCAATACTATGAGTAATATATTCAAAACGTTTGAATGTTAGGTTGGCAAAGCACAGTAAATTTGGCATACTGAATGCTGCTTACAATATAATGAGAATTTCGTTAGGAAGAAATTTAAATTCATCTTTTAAAAATAGCCAATAATAATTTTATTTGTCTATTTCTTGTATTATATTTTAAAAATTTATGCACCTTTTATCAGAATAAATAAGATTTCAATTATGATACAATAATGCATATACGTTGAAATAAAATAATAATGTCTTTTTATCTAAAATACATTAAGTTTTGGAAATTGTATATTGTAGTTAATCTATTTAAATTAATTTTGAAATTTTAATTTTTTAATGTTTTTATGCTATTTAGCTTGTAAAAAATATTATAAAACATAGAACATTTTTTGAACATAGAACATTTGTTTTGAAATATATTCAGTCTTGGGAAAAACATAGATATAATAATTTATGTAATGAATTTCATAAAATATCATTTTGAAATGTTCTTTAATCTGTTCTTAAAATGAATTAGAAAAATTATTTCATTTTATGACAAAGAATAGTTCTTTCATGCTGATATATCAATTAATCAACTAAGCAATATAATAATCAACTGTGAGATTTTTTATATATATATATAGATGTAATCACTTTTTATTCATGTTATTTATCAATGCTTATAATTACAATTTCTTCACTTTCAGATATTTGATAAGATTCTGGAAAGAAATATGGTAAATTGAAATTAATTTTGCTTTTATTGTTTAAGAAAATATGTCTGCATTTTTTAATCAAATAATAAATCTAAAACAATATTTGGCATTCCATACTTTAGAGTTAAGAAATATGAAAAATTTGTTAGAAGTTATCTGTAACACTGCTATAGTAATAAGAAATCAGAAAACACTATTAATAATTTTTTAAAGTCAGAAATATTTGGTGATTTTTCCTGAAGATGGTAAGAATGTCATGAATAAACTTAAAATTTGATATGCAATACTAATAAAAAATTAACTCTTTGTTTACATTTATATATAATCAAAATGTTTGAGTATTTTGATCTGATCTTGGATTTTGATGTAATTTGCAATTAATTCCTTTTCAAAGAACCCTTATTTTTGAAATCTCTCTAAAAACTAAAAATGAATAAAACACAAAAATTTCTTCACTTTTTTTTAGAATATTGATCAATAAAATTATGACTTGTTGTTCCTAATATAACCTAAAATAAATATGTGTAATTTTGAAATAAAAATAGATCATTTTAATTTTTTTAAACTCTGAAAATGGCTGTTTTGATATGTGTATATATCTACCTTTAATAACATAGTAGAGCAACTATTTGGATCACTCAGAGGGGAGGATGAAATCTCCAAGTAAATGATACAAAATAATTTATTTTGATAGATATTTCAAGTAGTGTGTATATACACTATTATATTATTTTGATGAACATTAAGTATACAGAATATAAAAAGTATTATCTCTGTAATTGTTAAATTAACAAATTATAGAATTTTTTTAACACCTGGCAAATAATTTTTTTCTATTAATTATCTGGTTTAGATTCAACTGCAATTAGTTTGGACAGCTGAAGTTTAATTTACTGTATTAATTGAAATACATAAAGGATTGATGCATTAAGTATTAAAAAATATTTAATTTCTTTTATATAGTTCTGACCACACAATAAATCCTCTTCAGACAAATTTCTCACAAATCACATATGAAATCATCAAACATGTAAAATACTGTATTCAATTCCATCATTCTCTATCTGTTTATAATTTAATTACAAGGAACATTTTGCTGTATTTTTAAAAATTTTATGGTTCTAAAGACTGATAGAAAAAAAATTATTATTGAATTTTTAAGAACAAAATCTAGCATGTGCAACATAGCTTCAAGTTAGAGTTAAACACTCATTTCTTTTTATACTAATTCTTGTTAGTCTTCCTAATATTATATAAACATAACATTTGGATGAACAGCAATAAATTCCTTATATATATTATATTTGTGATCATTACAAAATTATTCAAAGCTATTTCACATATTTTCTTATTTATAATTTGACTCAAATATTTATATATATATATTACAAAAGAAACCACTCATTTAAAATCGATGTTAAAATAGTGCAACTTTTCATAACGTTGGTCATTGTTATATATTTTATGTAAATGTTTTGAACTGGTTATTATGAATACTTAATAATAAAAACAATTAATTCACTTAGCACATTAATTCATTAACATAACCAGTTATTCTAAAGGATATTACTTTTCTATCAGATTAGTCACTAACTATTCATACTAATGATTACACATAATAATCATAGCATTATTTATTATTTAATAATGAAAAATATATTTTATAAAAAAAAGGAGCATTAATTTTAAAAGTGAATAAATTGCAACTTTGCAGTCAGACCTAAAAGACTTATTTTACTAAAAAAATTTTTTAATCAAACAAGAGAATGTAAGCATTTTTTTCTTTTAAAAGGAAAAATCTTAAGTGAGAAATCATTTTCCTTTCTTAAAATTCAATAAACAATTTCAGCCAGTATTTTTAATTTGAGTAGAATTAATTGTCCAAATTTTTAATGCAATATTTAAAAATTACTTGAATTTTAGCCATTTTTATTCATTATAATAATTAAATTTCAGATAGGTAGCATATATATATATATGGTGTGAGAGAGAGATTTTACATGAATTTATGCGATGCATTTATTATATATTTATTATTATATGAATGAACTATCTTTAAAGAAACTAATTTTTGAGATTTCAATATATTTTGCAATATTAAAATTTTATTCTTTTGGAAATTTGATACTTGATTTCTATTACAAACCAGTTACTTTTTTTTCATTAACCCACGTTAAATATTATACATTTGTAAATTTTTTGTTTAAATTTCTGTATCTGTAACGGAAGGAAAATGAAAAAATGGGGTGGCCTTTTTTGTAACAATATATATAATATTGTATAGTTCGATACTCTTTGACTTTCAATTACAGTTATTATGTATTAGTTATATTAATTTCCAATGTTTGGTGAAATCGAGCAAAATTATGTTACTTGTGATAGCAAATTACAAGGTATAATCACACAAAAAGATGCTTTGAATTATGAAAATGTTTTAGTACTGAATTGGTTAAAATACAAATAACATGGCATCTTGAAAAAATATATATTATATTTCTATTATAATAGTTTTGTACATGTGTGTCATAACTAAAAGTTGCAAAGCAGATCTCATTACTTGCAAATTTAATCTAAATCAAAAATATAATTCCAGAAAAATCTCAATGTTAATTTCATAAAAAATAATTTTTGGATAATTTAGAGATAATGTAATATGAGCCTTGATACTGAAGACACAAAAGATAAGATTAAAACAAGCTTTACAACCAGCTTGTGAGTGTGTATTATTAGATATGAAACATATTAAATTAAAATATATTTTATTCATTGTTTTTTATTTCTCTTTAAGCAAATCTGTACTTTATGAATAAAGATTTCATTATAATTAAACAATTTGAAAGCTTAAAAAAAATTGGGTATTGAATTGATACGTTTTTAGACAAAAAGTTATGTATTTATTTTTTTAAGTTTTTAATAATATTTTATTTTTTTAAAAAATATCATGTCTAAAATATTCGTCTTAGTTCTGTATGTATATGACTTAATGAGAAAATAAATGAAATAAAATAGAAAAATATCTTTATTCACAAAAGGAATAGCATACATTTACAGGGCAGAAGAAATATGAAATAAGTTAGCAGTAATACAATGCTCACTGTTATTAATGAATGAGAATTTCGATTTTCACCGGCGTTATTACTATCCCAAGTATTCAGGGCTCAAAAATCATTTATATACCTACAGAAATGTTAAGTGTTTTTAAAATATGATAATATGGAATAATTTTTGGAAGATTTAAATATACTGACACACATTACCAAGCTATATGATCATGAAATGTGATATTTCAAATGATAATAGATTTATTATCAGGAAAGTTTGCAAATATGTCCGTTGCTATAAGGTATCAACAATAACATAAAATAAATCGAAATTAAAAATAATATTATTATTAATTTACGAATGATACTGGAAACAGTCACCGTAGTCATCTGATTTTCTATCTTATTTGAGTAAGATGTTTTACAACAGTATCTCAACGTCTCCTAGATATTTTATATCATTTAGAATATTGAAAAAAAATTGTGGCGATATCGTACAATATTTTAAGCTTGGATCAACTGGAGGGACAAAATCTATGAAGTAAAGTCTTAATCCATATTTGGAAAGCGTCACAATTCCTTTATTCTGAGAATAAGATTGTTATATAAACACATGTGGCAACAAATTTCACTTTTTTATCAACATGTATTTCCTGTAGCATGATGGTGTATGGGATTTAGGTCTAGCAATCTCTTTGGACACACTTGATGTGTTCAGGTGTCTACTTTGGCAAAATGCTTCTTTTCCGAGATTTTTATAGAATCACATCGCTGGTCTTGGGTCTATTTCTGGTAAGTCAACGGCTGACTTTTGATCCCGAACAGAAAAGTGTATGAAAAGAAAAAAAAATTTATATGGAGAGTGGTTCAAAAAGATATATTAAGAAATTTAATAAATATGATTGTTTTATTTTGACATGATTTTTCGTTTCTTCTAGACGGGGTATTGTTAGCAAATTTCATTTCTGAGGAAGCAAAATGTCGCCAGATTTCATAAACTTTGGTTCATGTTTCATAATTTTATTGCAAAATTGATACCAACCTTTCTTGTGTTACACCAGCTAACACGTCAAAAGCGGGGCTATATAATAAGGCATACGAGATCCAGATTGTTTTTCACTCTATAATTCACATGCATATATTGATATATACCAATGTATTGTTGGGGTTGGGGTTTCAAATTCCGGATACTATTATTAGAGATATCGACATCTATATAAGATTTTTTATATCCATTTCATCAAGTGGTATTATGACTGTTTGCGCTGTCATTCATAAATCAGGTAATTGTTATTTAGAATCTCAATTTATTGTGCAGTGCTGTTGCTAATTGACACATAGCAATGGACATATATGCAAAAGTTCTTTATTATGGCCAATTAATATTCGAAATATCCTACATACAATCTTATTTCATGTTCTTATCATCTGACTTTTGAATAACAGCATATTTGAATCTACCAGAAACCATGCTTTTTTTAGTGTTTAAGGAAAGGGATAGTTTTATAATAATTAAATATATACTTAGAAAGATTGAATCAATTGATAACCCTAGTAGTATCACAATATTGTATAATATTTCGGAAATATTGAACAAAATTGTGAATACCGAGTTATACCGAAAACCATATCGACAATAGTATACAATTTCAAATAATATTAAAGGTGTCCTAAAATTTTTTCGAAGTATTATAAAGATTTAAGTCAACAGTAGTATTTACTTAAATATTCAATTGATTTGAGTTTTTATTTCAAAAAATTCTCTAGAGTAATTTTATATCAAAAGGCCGAAGATTGTATGCAAACTATATACACAACATTTAGCAATGTTTGAGAATATTGCGAAAACCATATTGTGAATTCTATGAAAACCAACACTGATCAATGTCGTGATGACAGTATATTTCATTCTGTATTTAATATTGTGGTACAAATTAATTTTGTTTTTATATGCTTTCAAATGATCCAACAATTTGGATATATTTGTGCTTATCTTGGCTTTTTTTTCATCCAGTTTTTTTTTAAAATTATCCTCTTTTATTGATAAAAGGATTTATATTGAAAATAAAATAAAATTAATTCATGGTAACTTTAAAGGATCTAATTAGGTGTAGTTATTTATATAATATTGAAAATCTGTTAATTTCATTTTTTGAACATGGCAGATTTTTATTTCTTCTGGCTAATGTTTTATATAATATAAAATGATTCAACAGTCTGGCTGATTTTTATGGGCAAATCAAATGTAGCTTAGCCCGCGATTTTCTCGGGCATGTGCTTTTCTTACTTTATTGGGGAGTGCATCTCGTTTTTTATCCCGTTTAACAATTGAAATAAATTATATACAGCATTAGACGTTTAGTTTATATTTTGACCAACAGATGCCGGTAGTTGCGCACTAAATTGTGGTATTTGAAGGCACGTGGTATTACAGCTCAAACTTCATTTTTTACCGCTTTTTCCTTACAGAAGTGGCTGCTAGAAAATTTTCCCGATTGACAGAGAATATATATCTGAAAACTTATCAGATTCTGAAAGCGATTTCAGTTTTGATAGTGATATAGAATTTTCGGACTGCTCCTCAAATAGAGATAGTTGCGATCATGATTCAATAACTTGCAAACTGAATACTCATAATAAAAATTTATATAAAAAATATTTTCTTGAAAAAATGCATTTTCCAATCCCCTACTATATATAGTCTTAAGATATGCCAAAAAAAAAAAAAAAAAAAAAAAAAAACATTGAAACGATTTTGGTCCACAAATTGAGCAGTCAGAGGGCAAATCGAATTCTATTTTGATCTGCAACAAATACACTAAAGTAATTTTATTGTTTTAAGATGTGTTGAATTTCAAAACGAAATATTTTAAATTGCATATTTTTACATTATTATAATTTGTCAAAGAACGGTTGAGAAACATTCTTCAATATAAAAGAATAAAGACAAAAATTCTAAGGTTTTATAATTAAGATGTTAAATTTTCTCATTTCAACACACACAAATTAATTAAGTCTTTAGAAAAAATAAAGTATAGGAGATTCAGATTTTGAAAAATAATATGCGTTAGAAGAAAATTATTTATTTGCATTAAACATTGCTTATAAATTCTTCAGAAAAATATGTAAATATTTTGACACATTTATAACTTTGAATGTTCTTTTCTTTCATTTTTATATATTACTAACTATTACCCGCGACTTTATTCGCGTGGAAATTTTGATGCATATCTACGAAAATCTATCAAATAATGACAAATCAAAAAAAAAATTAATTAAACCTAACCTAAAAGCGATACATTTAAAAGTATAAGCATATATGAGAAACATATAACATAAATATAATTTAATAATTAAACACACACACACAACTGACGTAGAAACTATTTACATTGAATACCCAAAATAAAATAAATTCCATATTTCTTTAAAATCAGGTCAAATCTATTTTATATATTGATCGAGATTGAGATAGCTACTGCAGTATTACACACATGATTTTTAAACTTTTGATTTAAATGAAAACAAAGTTGTCCTCACGCGCAAACACAGTTGATGTCTCAACAATCACGCGCGAACTTTACGGGCGTTTGCATCCGAAGCTGGGATGTGTCAACCTTAACGCTCATTGGCTATTTAGCAAAACGGTTGTTTATGAACGCGAGACAAACGTTTATTTAAATACTGTTTTATTTTTTAAAAAAACTGCGCATTACATAATTTGCACATATTATCCATTTCACGTTAGAAAGATAAAAGACAAAAACAGTAGTCAATGTCTACCCCTTTTTAAGCCAATATGAATTGCTTGCCAACCTTCTATGGTTGCTGATCTTCAAGAGACTTCATATCAGCAGCCAATCAGCGTTAGGCATGGATTCCTTCCCAATTTCGGAAACAGGCGCTGTGCTTCACGAACTTTCAACGCCATTTGGCATAACGCACGTCTGACTTTCCTATGCCAGTTGCAGTAATACAATGCAGATTAGAAATTTCTTTTCCTTTATTCTGTTTTCTTTTAATTTAAAAGTACTTCAGAATGAATCCGAAAGATCGATTCATCAACAACATTTGATTTTAAATACATCAAACAAAAAGAAAAATAATAGAATCGTTCGAAGTAACAGGTCATAATTCTTCTAAGCCTAACCTCAATTCTGTTGGGGGAAAAAAATCTGGAGCCTTACTTATCTTTGGCGGGATTTGGCCTCAGCTTTTTGGCACGAAAGTTAGTTTTTAATTAATAAAAAATTAACCACTCAAATAACCGGAATTAAAAGTAGTCTGTGCTTTATTCCAGACTACAATCTATCTTTGTGCTAAATTTCATCCATTTCTGTTCTGCCATTCTGGCGTGATGTGGTAACAAACATCCATCCATCCAAACTTTCACATTTATATATATGAGTGTAGATTAGTAATGAAAAGACAACAGGTGTCTTTTTTCAGATTATTGAAATGAAGAACGATAGGTAATAATCAATTTAATTATAGAAAAATCTTAATGTTTTTAGTTTGAAGCGGCCATCTTTTTAAGTAATCTTTTGTGGAATATTGATAAATTTTAGAGAAGCTGTACTCAGAATAATCAAGCGCTCGGTGGATTAAATCAAGATAATTAAATTTTAATTGTTAATTTGATTTCGAATAATCATTATTTAGGATAATTAATTACTTTTAATTATCCAAAGTAATGATAATGCACTATCAAAGACAGACAGTGAAATAAAATGAACAAATAATTGGTAAATCAGTCAAATTAATTCATAAAATGAGTTGCATGGATACTGAAAACGAATTTTCCCGATATTATTTAAATCTTGTAACAAAACAAAATAATAGCTAAGATAAGTGAAGACCATTGCGAATTTATAATCAAAATTGACTATTGAATAATATTTTATGATGTGTTAATCATCTATAAATGAATCAATTGCTAAAAAAATTTTGAAACCATATTTCAGTTATTCACTGAAGAATAATAACAAAATTATAGTTATGATTGCTATTTTGATAAAGTAAATAAATTATTATTCAAAATAAAGTAACGTCTTTTTTGTAAAAACTCGAATTTTAACAATTTTGTTTGAATAAAAAGTATTTTAGAAATAAAAATTTAATGCCTGAAAAGAGAATTTTTTTAAAAATTTCTTCATCGAATCTGTCGTACAATCAAAATTTATATCGTCAGAATGAAAAAAAAAAAAAAAATCATGTTGAATTAAAATTGTCTGATCTGGAAATGAATTAATTAGTTAACTAACTGCGATAATATAATTAACATTGAAACTTCCGATGCATGAAGAGTAGGTTTGTGAATACAATATGAATATATAGTTCTTTAATATACAATCCCTTAAAAAGCTGGAGTTGCAAATCGACTCTGGGAATTTTATAATTACTGTAAATATTTCGAAAACTTTTTTAAATGAGCGTACAATTTTTTTTTAATTCCAGCATTTTGTCATGTTGTCTTTGCTATCAATTCAAAAAATTTATTATCTTATAATTAACTTTTTTTCAGCCATTCACTCTTAAAAATTCATAAAAATGTACGAATTTGTGTAATTTTTGCATTTATTTCTCGATTTTATGAATAATAATTACATTTTCTTTAAGTAAGTGAAAAAAATTATGCTAAAAATTTCAGTTTCCGAGATATCTTCGAAAGTTCATTAGACTCATATAACGTCGGAAGTGTTTTTTAAACTACTTTACTCCCAAAATTACTACCAGATTTTCATGTTATGACGATATGGGGAACAAAAGAAAAAAAAAAAAAGTAGCCGTAATATGGGGGGAGGTAATTATCACAGTTTAATTAAAGTTATTTTAATCAGTTTGTCTATCGCAGTAAACTATGCCTTCGTGTAATTTCTATCGACACCTAATTTGTGAAAATGCAATTAATATGTGAAATGAATAAATAAATAAAAAATCACAGAGATATTCCATTTTTATTGTTATTGACGATTGCGCGATGCATAAATTATGCAAAATTACTAAAGTTCATTATGTATGATTACTTCAAGTCGCAATATTTTACACACAACTGTTTTCATTTAAAGACTGAAAAGAGTTTGAAAACATAGATGATAAGGGATCTATCTTCGATTTGCAACTTACAAAGAGGAATTTTACCTTATGCTATTGTTAATCTTCATCAATAGATGGCAGCACGAATTATGAGCACGCTACGATAAAAATTTCTTATTGACCATCTGAAAGCTGGGTAATGAATTTGTATATAATTTTGTATTTAAATTCAACAGCAAATGAAATGATTTGCAGGGGAATAAATAAAACCTTTCGAAGTATTCTCTAAATTTTGTATGGAATAAATAAAGACTTATTAAACTATTCTTATTTGTCCCTTTCTTTCTTTAAAGTCTGATTTTCTTCAGGACTCCAAACATTGAAATAACTACGTATTAGTAAACAAATAAGGAAAAATTAATTTATTGTAAAAAAAGAAATTTAAGAAACTGTTGATAGATATGACGATGATTTCTTGGACAATTTTTAATTTAAAATGGCAATAAATATATTTATTTTTAATTCAAAAAATTCTGAGAATGATCGGAGCTAACGCGGACTTCGAATGTGGGTATATTGTTGGTGCGAGTATGGTGGAGGCTTTCGTAAGCAAGGTAGCTGTAGTGTTTAGTGTACTGTTTCGAAGATTTATTCTGAATATGTGAAATGTGGGAAAACATCATCCGCTAAGTCGCAGCGTAGACAAAAGTGTATGTGAAGGATCGTGACAGCCCATCATTAGGAGGATTGTAACGAAAAAGAAGCAGACCTCACCTGCCAAAGTTACTGCTAAAATACTGTTCACAAACTCTGCTAATACCAAAACAATGAGAAGAGGTCTCCATAAGCAGGGTATTTCTAACCGAGCTGCAGCTCAAATTCCATTCAACAATAATGTTAATGCTCAATACAGGAAAAAATGGTATCTGATATTCATAAAATCTAGACTCTGTGGGACAATGGAAGACAGTAATTTTTTCGGATAAATCTTGTTTCTCACTTCTAACAGGGTTTATGTCTGACGAGAGTTATCCCAAGCCCATGATACAAATTGCTTATTGCCATGAGTGAAAAATGGCGAAGGTACTGTGATAATTTGGACAGTCATATCGTGTTTTTCTGTGGGCCTAACTCTACTAAAAAGCCTTATTGCCAAGGATTAAGTAAGCATTTTGGCTAATTAAATCAATCCCATAGTACAAACTTTGTTTCCCAAATGAAATGATATCTTCCAAGACGTCAAAACACTTGTTCATACAGCTGACATTGTCCGGGACTGATTTTTTGAGCCCAAGGAGGATTTATGACATCATAGTCACCTATCTTCAATATTATTGAACCATTATGGTCTACACTGGAGAATATCCACTGATGTCATCATTATCTGAACTTGTCTCCGTTTTGTGAGAAGAATGATACAAAATTCTTTTGGCAACAATATAGAAACTTTATTTATCCATTCCGAAAAGAATGCAAACTGTTTTGAATACTGGTGGTTTTTTTACACCATTTGAGACAAGAAAACAAGTTTTTTGAAGGTGTTTTCATATTTTGTCCAACTCCTGTATTTTTGATACTTTTTAGGTTTCTTGCTGCTTTCATTACTGCCAAACCTCGTTGCGAAATTCTAACTAATTTAAATGATCTTACTATATTAAAAACGAAAGTATCGTACTTAAACGTTAATATCACTTTCGGAAGACGTAAAAAAACCCCTCAATATCAGCAACACAGATTCTTTAAAAAAAATCACAAATTGATAGATTTAAAAGATTATAATTGAAATTTATCCCTTTTATTGAAAAAACAAGACACTGATTGTTTTTTTAAGTTGGAAAGATATTGTTGACAATAGTGTTTTTCCCAACATATTTTTAAAAACAAATTTTCTTAAGTATCATAAACTTTGAAATTGTTTTATCAGATATTTTCACCCGGTGTTTTCGTTAGCTTTGTGTTTTCTTTATTTTCTTTTACCAAGTTCCTTAAAAAGCCAAGTTTCTTCCTATAATTAAAACCGACTCAGCTTTTATTGTGTTGAAATCGGGGTTTAAGACTCACTAGAAAATCGCAGATATATAAATTTCAATTTCAATATATATATATATACAAAAGTTCAATTCTTGATATCCGTCGAGCGCAGAGACTCCTCAAATCGTAGGACTCGGATGCCCCTATTGAATGACGACCCTCTTCCCTCATTTTAGGCAGAACAAGATTTCTCTGTTTTTATTAGCACAAGATATTGAAAGATATAATAAAAGTTGCGCTATATAAGGAAGAATAGAACTATTTAAACAATATCTTGTGCTGATGGGGTGTAGGATCCCTCTTATACGTAAATATTTTAATGATTTTAATCACATGTATTATTACAATATATATATAATGTTATTTCAAACTCTAATTTCAGTTCTAATTAATTTCAAAAGTTTTTTTTCCAAATTTAACCCATATAAAAGTAATTCTAAAATATTCTCTTATTTCCTGACCCATTCCACTTTTTCTACTTCATTCGTTCAACTGGATCTTTGTAAAAAGGTTTCTGTCAGCGGTTCCCACTCTCCAAGTGAAAGGACAAGAAACTATTGATTGAAACAAATTCTTCTAAAAATCCCTGTGTTTCAATTACCCTATGTTCGACGCATGAAGAGAAATCCTTATCAAAATCTCATGGTATATAAGACTAGGGATGAAGTATTTCTCTCTCTTTTAAGCTAGTTTGTTCTTATATCGTGCTGTGAGCGGACATGTCTTGTCCGTGTTGTTTATTGTTTATGCCTCCTAGGATGGAAATAAAACGCATAAAAATTCAAAGTGCCTTCTCTGACTTCGATCACGACTCTGCTTCAAAAATTATGATTATATATATATATATATATATTCCTCCAAAATACTAATAATAATTCAAAAGAATCTTAACACAATCTAAATGCTTTAATAGAAATCTTGTTCTATCGGCTAGCTTTTGTCAGTTAATCAATACGATATGGAAAGAAAATGAACAACGTTGATTTACAAGAGAAATTAGGAACATGACAAAAATAATCTTATACAATAACGTTTTCAACTTTAACAATACTTTATTTTTATTGAAGTATCTGATCTCTGTAAATCCATTAAAAGACAAAAATAGATTATGTAGGTTAAAAAGATTTGTGATTTTTCGTGGTATATTGAAATCGAAAAATCTATAATGATTCAACCCTTTACAATAAGGGCTTGAACATGTGACTTCAAAAAATAATACAAAATTCATATCGGGGTATCTGGCTTATCGTACGTTAGTGGATCTCAGATCATTATTATAAGCATCATATTGTCCATCCACTAGATTTCCACACAACTCAATGATCACAATAGTCAGGGATAACACTAGTGCTTGTTTCAAAATTGCAGAAGATTATTTTATACAGATGTTTCCTCTGAAGCAGTTTTGATGTCTACATGTTTATAAGACCAAAACAACCCATTATCTGGATTTGTCAATTCCACCTGTTTATCTCGAAAACATCTGTACATTTCGGGCAGTTGCTCCATTTCCTGTCACAGCTCTCGTACATAAAATGCATATCATGTTCATGGAAGAATGTATTTTGTTAGAAATTACACGATTACTACTGTGATTTATGATAACATCCTTATCATGCCAGTGTCATATATTATTTACAAAGCCTTTTCAATTAAGTTTCTTTTACTTGCCTTTGTATTTAACTAAATATTTCAAAAACTTTCACCTTGACAAATATACAGTTTTATTTAAAAAGTTCTGGGGGAAAAATTAAACTCAAAAGCTTGGATATGTTCCCTCATAAGTACATCCATAAAATGCTTGCATATCGAAAAAGGTTTTGATTTGTCATACACATAAAAATGTCACAACTATTGTTCATAGGATGCATATATGAGATAACAGAAAAAAAGGAGTAAGCTTGCCAAAAATGGTAATGTTCTTTTCCTTATTATTTGATATTCTCATTGATAAAGTAAAGTCATGAAGAAAAAATACGACATAGTCCTTGGGTCCATGGTATCGACAAACTTTTGCATGCATATGGAAGTAGAGCATTTCGTTAATTTTGTTGTTTTCTCGCCAAGTGCAATAGAAAATACGCCATGTGTGCTGTCAGTTTAGGTTGCGCGATTTATTTCGTTGGAAATGTAAGAAACATAAAATGTATAAAGAACATTTTGAGTGATTTGTTGTTTCTGTCTTTTTGTACAATATATAATGCTCGCACTATCCAATTTTGGCAATTATAATCACTTAAGAGTTAACTTTTGAAGACTATTTAAGTAATTAGTTGTGCAATATTTATGTTATTCATTTATAATATTGCTTCACAGCACATTAAGTTTCCTGATAAGGAAGATAATTTTATATATAGTTCTAATGAAGGCCAAATAGATAATCTCAGTTTTCTAGAAAAATTGAGCAACAAAATCAGTGATTCCAGAAACTACAGAATCTTGGAGAGAGTTATTAACATGCGGGTTATGTCGTTTATTCTAAAAGTTCTTATTAACTATCATGGAAATCATGAAAGATCCGAAAGACAAAGCTGAGAGTCAGTCGGTATTAAGTCAATAGAGAGAAGTAAATAAGTTTAGAGATTGAGTAGTATTGAAGAAATATATATATTGGAAGCCAAAAAGCAAATATACAGACAGACCCATGAATTACTACAAACGAAATACCATTAAGAATCGAAAACCAAAATTTCAATTTTGAAAACAATATTCTATAAATGTGTAAAATTTGTTTAAAAAATCACTTCTTTCTCCACTTTGCAAAATGATTACTATTGAAATCCTGACATCTCGCTGCAAAGAATTTTATTCTTCAAGGAATAATATTCTTTGTAATACTGACATGTAAGAATTTCAACGTCGTATTAGTTCCAGTCAAAGTGTTTCCCAAACGTACATGAAAGAATTTCTTGCCATTTATTATATTGCCAAAGAAATGTTATTTGCTACACAACGTATTAAACGATTGAGAAAAATTTCCTAATTCTTCCCTGATTGATTGACAACAGTTGTCACTTTGTAGGTTAGTACGTAGCTAATTTATAAAAAGTACAGTATTCAGGACCAGTACTTAGTCAATTAGACCAGTTGCTCCCAACAAGGTCCATTTAATAATACGATTTATTCTAAGCTAAAAGTTTAGTGGCTGTCAGGTATGAAGTCCAGGATATAGTTACCAGCAGCCATAAAATTGATGCTACTTACTTAAAGAGAAGTCCATATTTTTCTCCATTTGACACTATTGGAGCCTATTCAAAGCTTAACGTCACTCTGAAATATTTATAAGCTTAAGCTATTTTGTTAGCTCTGGAGAATTGCATTAATAAAATATATTTTATCTGTATGTATTTTATTAATAAGTAAGGCCAAAATATATTTTCAAGTTGTAGTTTTAATTATTGCTGCATAACAATTAGTAATTTCTTTGTTAAAAATCTCCTTTTCATGTAATATTGATTTATACTTCACAGACCTTTTAACATATAAAACGTCTGATATTTGAAATAAAAATAAATACTTGAACTCTATAATTTTATTGCTTTCATTATTTAATTCTACATCTAATTCCATTTCGTTTTAAGACAGAACTTATGAAATTAATAATTCAAAGAATATAAATGAGATATTTCTGAACTATAAGTGATTTTCTGAAAAATATCAAATTATGGTCCCTTTGAATGATTTAATTTCAACTTATAATTTTTAGAATCAGTAAATAGATTTCCATAGATGCAGGGGCATAGTAATCAAAGCATTATAAAAAGTATGGTATTCTTTTATGCACTTTAAAATTGACTATACACAACAAATAAATTTGGATTTCACTCTATTGAAAACGACTTTCAATGTTTTTTTTTTTGTTTAACAAATTGATCTATAGTTAAATTTATAAAAATATTTTTTATACTATATCAAGTGCAAAAGCATTGCATACTTGAATTGTGCATTACATATATGCTATAGATTAATTTCTCCTCATAATCAGAATAAATAGATAACACTTTTATTTAGTAAAGAATATATATATACATATATTATTAATCTATGTTCTAAAAATAATTTTCTAATCATTCGAAATCTGGTTTTATTGTAGCTGGTTTGAATAGCACAGGTTATTATTTTTCCCATTTAACTAAAACAGTGTGCCAACAAATTTTTTCTTGAAATTATATGAGTTCAGAATACTTTCTCATGCTTTTTCTCTTTCTTGCTTTCTACCTATCTATTTGGTATACATACATACATACATACATACATACATACACACACACACACACACACACACACACACACACACACACACAC
>JAPMOQ010022724.1:586416-628172 GCA_026543055.1 Argiope trifasciata | reverse complement strand
GTGTGTGTGTAATTCATATAAAACTGGAATGCAAAATTTAAAATCCATTTAGGATTGATTTTTAATTTTTCCTGTATTTATTTGTACATTGTTGCACTAATTTTACTGCATATTGGTTAGCATATGGGAAATGAAAATAATATTTATCAATATATTAAAATAAATTTGACAGTTTCTTGAATTAGGTTTTGGTTTCAGAGGATATAAAAAATACACAAAAATAAATCTGTAATTTCTAAAAATAAAATCTATTTAACTTTTAAATAGTTATATAGAATTACATAATTTATATTGACTAAGAATTCTATTGATGTCATAAAATGGAAATTAAACTTATGCATAATGCTCTAAATATCTCACACCAATATTTAAAGATTTTCTTTAAAATTGAAATTAATATTGCAAATTTTGAATTATTTGAAAAAAAAAATAAAGATTTCTTTCAGATTTTATTAACAGTAGTAAAATATCAGAATAAGTCTTCAATATATTAATTGTAATTCAAAATATTAATTGTAATGAAAATATTTAAATGAAATCACATACACATGAAGCAAGAAACCACACAAATCAAAAAGAATTTCTAAATACATTTATTTGAAAGTACTATAATAGAACAATCTAATACAATAAAAAATAAAAGTTATGTGAAATATCATTTACATGATGATATTATATGCTCTGAGAATGCAATTTGCAATGCTTCTCAAATATGACCATGGCATATTTTTGTGTAAAGAATAAGCATGGTATTGAAGAGATTCATAATCACTATTTTCATTCCTACTCAGATAAGAAACTGTTCAATCTAGTCAGAGAGTTTTTCTATGCTCCAGTGTACCTTATTACGTGTGAACATAAATTGTCCCAGAGCATAGAATAATTCATTAAAATGAAATTTCTCAAAGAGAAATTGTCCAATATTTTGAAATTAACAGCAGTATGGGAAAGAATGCACTGTGTGTTTATTTATAAAAATACTAAGAGAAGACAAGATGATAAAACAAAACAGCATGAGGCTTGCTAAAAAGGATGATGTGATTCAGACAGTTCAGAAGAGAATATGTTAACCAAAATGGTTTTATAATGGGATCATAATATTTTCTGAGCTCAGAAGCAATCTATTTACTTAAATGTGGAGTACTTAAAAAGACTGATATTATAAGTAAGTGTCAGGAATCTTGTTCTTTTTCAACCTGTCTTGATTATATATGGATCACCTTATACAGCACCTTTTTTTGGTGTTTTAAACAATGAACCTTTTCTCTATATACACTTTTTTCCTCTCATCTATTCTTTAAAAAAAATTATGCATTCAACCAATTTGAAATCATTATTGTTGCTCAATAAATTATAAAATAGTCACAAATTGGAATATATTTACAGCAAATATGTTTGATTTTATTATAAGAGATATAATTTTAGTATTTTCCCAGAATGAAAATTCCTAGTGATAAAAATGTTAACAACTAGCATTTCATTTCATTCTTCAATTTTAGAAAGAAAATATAAACTTTAGAAGCAAACACATTTAATGAATCATTTTTTATGTCATTATTAATTGAAGTTTTGTTTTATTTACAATGTATGGGGAATATTTTTCCAAAATTTTTTTAATTATAAAGTAGCAGAATTTTTAGACTAAAAATGACGTCATGTACTAAAGAGTTTTAAAAATGTTAATGCTTGATGTGATGTTTACATATTAAATCTAATCAAATATTTTGTAATAAAACTATAAAAATGGGAATCCATTACATACAATTACATTACAATTAGAAATTCTCAATTTTTAATTATCTCAATTTTTCTGTCTAATAATGAGACATTAAAAACAGTTTTTTTTAAATGATTAGCAATGATTTATAAGTATTAATTTACTGATATTTTAATTTCATTTTCATTATTCAAAGTTTTAAAATGATAATGATCAGTCACAGATTCAGATTATTCAGAATTTCAAATAAAACCCATTTGGTCATCATTTGAATTACAAATACATTTCTGCAGCCGAATATCTTGAATTAGGTTTTCTTTCTCTTTTGGGTCGTGAAGCAATGTTCTCAGATGCTAGAAATAAAATTTATAAACATTTAAGTGTGATTATTTAAAAAGATTGAAAAAGTTTTTCTTAAAATGAAGACATTAATGCATTACTAAACAACTGTTTTATTGTTAAAAAGAACTTCACATAGAAAGTATAGATTAAAATTGGAAGGTTTGTAGAGAAAACTCACCAGTAGAATTCTTCGAAGTATTGGATAAAGACATTCCCTTCTGAAACAGATAAAACCAATTAGAGCAATAAGTTTAAATATTATGAAGAACAAAAATATATGAAATGGAAAAATTCCTTTGGTATTATAATACCTAGGTAAATACAGGAAAATTCATATTGAATAAGTAAAAAAGAATAGCATAGTATAAATTCTGTAACTCATTTACTTAATTGAAACAAATTTATTCTTAAACTATAATTATATAAGTTTTATATGGCAACAGTGAACATCCTTTTAGTAATGAAATTTCTCATAGAGGCTGCTAAGAATTAGTTTTTGCTGCTATCATTATCAAAATGGTAATATACAATCAGAAGAAACGTTGAAACCTGCGAATTGAAATAAGCTAAACATTTTCATTTATTGTCATCCAAAAACATTTTCATATGAGGCTACTTATGCAAAATTAGCTAGAATAAACACCTACTAAAGACTGAAGAATTCGCGAAATAATTCTGAAAGGTCCCAGTATTCTCCAAAAGTGAACGTATTCTGCTTCTTAACTAACAGTTCTGTTTATGGGGTGTTTTTTACCTTGGAGAAATTTATTAACATTATAAAGATTCAGCTTCTCCCCGGCCTGACTATTGTGGTTTTTTCACACACTCCATAATTGCCATTTACAGACTGATCCCCTCAATGGTGACATTTTATGGCAGTGTAATTGCTTACAGATGGTCAGGTGCAGAACCCTTTTTCTAAGAATGGACATCTGGCCCTAGAGTGAGTCAAGATAAAGGACCACCTGTGCATTAATCGCATCTGTGACACAGATATGTAGCCTGCATTGTTTTCCATTGTGGACCACGAACATTCCTGCGGTCAATTGTAGACCAGTGAAGTTTTTGCTGAACAACAATAGGAAAATCAGCAGCCCAAATGCAATGTGGATGAGAGGTGGAATTGAAAAAAAAGAGAAAAGGCGAGGTTTTTGGAGAGAAAAAAGGAGTTTTTTGGTGAAGGAGGTCTAGAGGAGAAATCGGTGAAAGCAGAGCATTCGAGAGAAATTTCCACAGGAGAAATTTGGTAGATTCCTGGAGCTAACCCCAGTACCAGCGTGAGACTTTGATGGCCGGCTAGCTGTTCTCGTGAGTTTCTCCGAAATATTTCGAGGAACTATTCTTGTAATGTTGTACACAGAACTTTTCACCTAACCTAGATGATAAAGAGTATTTTTTTTCTGCAAATTAAAGCTGTAAATAAAGCAATTTGATTAAAACGCTACCCTTTATTTGATCAGACCAGATCGAGACATTACAACATATTTATTTGCCAAGATATGAACGACTCGGTGATTTTTCCTTTAAATCAGAGGAAACAGACCCCATATTCCTTCTGCAGCAAAATGGTTCTCCAAAACATTGGTATAATAGATTACGTCAATAATTTATCAATTTTATTCTCCATCACTGGATTGGTTGAAGTCAAAATATTTATTCCTATGGATTTTTGTTACAAATTCTTTGAGTCTCCCCTTCTCCTGGACTTAAAGCAATTAAAACAGTAGAAAATTGATGTGCTGGATTAATTAGAAGATATTCTGTTTTGCATTTGGCAGAAAACAGAATATTGCTCTGCCACAGAGGACTACATAGAACATTTAAGGATATATAGAGGGTGTCATGAGAGTAAAAATTTATTTATTTCTGAAAGATATGGGAATGTGAGAGTAAAAAGTTAAAGTATTAATGTATGCAACATTTTTCCAGATTAAAACATAAAAAATCTTCAAGCGGAATGCTGTAGAGTTTAAAATAAAATTTAAAAGCTGATTCCTTTCAACTGGTACCTCCCCACCACGAAATAGAAGGTGTTTAAAATTTGTAACAATGCTGTGGTATAATTGAGCAAAACAATTAGCTGTATATTAATAAAGAAGATTAAACATATCATTCCAGGTTGTTTTTTTTAAATCATAGACAAATAATCTACAAATCAACAGGAAAATATTATTCATTTTTGTTTCTTTGCAATATGATTTCTCAGGAATGTCTAGAAAGGAGCTTTTATATTCTTTGCTTTAAAAAGCAGGAATCTGTTATTAATATTAGGCATTTTTTCCCTTTAATTTGATAGAAAAAAGCTAGAACTCCCAAAATTTTGCTTTAATTTCAGAGTTTTATCATAGAAAATACATATTATTGAATTAAAATATCATCAAAAGCAATGAACACAGTAGATCCAAACTCTAGTTAACTATAATAAATTTCCCCCCATATTTTTTGATTTACAACAAACTAAAGTCAATAGTACATACCTTAGATTCTTCAGATTTTTTATTTGTATTATTTTTCTCATGAACTGTAGATTTATTGACAAATTCTTCAGATGCATTATTTTTCTTACGAACTGTAGATTTACGGACAGACTCTTCAGATGCCTTATTTTTCTCAGGAATTGTAGATTTACTGACAGACTCTTCAGATGCCTTATTTTTCTTCTGAATTGTAGATTTACTGACAGACTCTTCAGATACCTTATTTTTCTTCTGAATTGTAGATTTTCTGACAGACTCTTCAGATGCCTTGTTTTTCTTCTGAATTGTAGATTTACCGACAGACTCTTCAGATGCATTATTTTTCTCATGAATTATAGATTTACAGACAGACTCTTCAGATGCATTATTTTTCTCATGAATTGTAGATTTACTGACAGACTCTTCAGATGCATTATTTTTCTCATGAATTGTAGGTTTACTGACAGACTCTTCAGATGCATTATTTTTCTCATGAATTATAGATTTACTGACAGACTCCTCAGATGCATTATTGTGCTCATGAACTGTAGATTTAGTGACTTTTGAAAAATCATCACCAAAATAAGCTTTCTCGGCTGAAAAATATATATGCACATGTACATAACTATTAATAAAACTATTCTCAAATTTCACATAGTTAATATTTTTTTAAAATATCTTTCAATATAGGAGTAAGCTACGATGGTAATTAAAATTTACTATGAATCATAATATTAAAAATATATAATTTATAAACTCTGAAAAAATTATTTAAAAATACAGCAGTAATCTGATAGTTAAAAAAAAGAAAACAACTAAATATCATCTCTACAGTAATTGAACACATTCTACTATTATATCATTTTTTATACCAAAAGCCATGGCAAATATAACACCTCTATTTCAATCTTTTGATAGTTTAATTATAGCGTATATCAATGCTTTCACCAGATTATGAAATTTTCTGCTTATATATTTAAAATCAACATAAAAAAGTGGTCAGAACATATTAAAATTCTGATATAAAAAACATATCTGTTAAATGTGATTTTAATTGGATCACAATATTCTAATCCTATTCATAGTTATTAGAACAAATCTATTGTCACTTCATTTACAATAGCTGAGACATTAATATGATGAATTAGAAAATAATTCTTTTCAACACATTTACCTTGTACCACTTACCAGTTTTAAAAGAAATCCGTTTTACTTGCTTTTCGCCCTTTTCATCTTCAGATGATACAACTATTTCGTCGTCAAAAGAGGAAAGATCACTTGTGTGAACAGAACTCACAGATTCATCAGAAATTTCAACCAAAGATGCAATAGAATCACTATCTATATTCAAGAAATTATTATTTAATATATAGTGTAAAAGATATTATATATATGTGTGTATTTGTGTAATGATATTTTAAAATTGAATCTAAACTTAATTAACTTATTTCTAAAATATTCACTTATTTCCTGATCTGATTCAATTTTTTTATTTAATTAATGTAATAGAAAGCTTGGAAAAATGCTTTCATCAGCGATTTGCATGCTCTCATAATTTTAACTCAAAAAATACCTTTTACATATGTAATGACTTAAAATTTTATATCCATCGAATTCAAACTTTATTTCATAATTCACCTGTCTCCAAATTAATCTAATAATAAGTTTACTAGATATAAAGAGTCAAAAATAACTCAATCTTTACACCAAAGAAAGAAAGGAATTCATTTTAGCATATGTCAGATTGTCTTTAATAGTTTGGCACATGAATTACAACTGGGTTTTGGAAACTTTTCAAAGCATAATTTTTAATCATCACATATTTCTAATGTTCTTTCAGTTACTAGTATATTCCCATTCATCTAATGAAATTTGCATAGCATTTGTGTGTGAGAGAGGAAAAAAACTTTAATATAATTGTTGTTATTTGCTTAAAATCTTTTAAATAACCAACAATAAATTATTTGCATATAAACTGTCCAAATTCCAATCAGTTGCTTTATTTCCTACTTTAAATGCATTATTTAAAATATGCAAACCATAGATGCCTATATTTAGCAACTTACTATGAAACTCATTTCCGATCCCCCCCCCCCCTTCTTGGATCTTGTCTAAAAATTTGCAGTTTATTGTTAGCCCACCCATAGAATTTTCTATCACCTTCCTCAGACCTAATTTTTTTAATGGAATCATTAAATGCTTTTTAAGTGTCTTCTGTTGTATAACGACTATAAAAAACTGTGCTTTAATGCAAACTTTAATTTTAACGAACTTTAAATTCAATGTTATTGGCATTTGAATTCCAGACTGGAATTCAAATGCTGGTACAAACAAAATATGAGCACTTTGTAGATTGATAAGTAAAATAGTTAATAATTTCATTACTCTTCTTTTCCTAACTTCATTACTAGATTGATTTTTAATACCTTCTGTGTATTAATAATCATCAAAAATGTTATAAAGGTCACAATTCACTTCCAAATTTTCGATTTTGCACAATAATCAGCTTTTACTCTTCAAAGTTTCCATGCAAGGCACTCACATGAAGAGAAAATTAAAATACCTTTAATTGAAAATTAATACCTTAAGATTTTCTAGGAAAAGCCTTGAAAAAAAATTATGGCCTTTCTAAAGCTATTTTAAGGCCTGTGAGAACTGTGTATTATTTTTCTTTAGAGCTAAAATGAGATAAAGTTTTAGAAAATAATTTGTCACAAATATTTTCTCATTGTCTCTTCCACCTGCTTTGTTCCCAGTTGATGTGCAGTACAGTACTCAAGGCTTTAACAAAGATAAAAGATAAAAATAAGATTTTAAAAAATCCTCCATCTGTCTCTTCAAAGAAAGTTTTATACACAATTAATACAGCTCATTTAATACAATATTTCAATATTTGCCATTGAATTAATAAGTCTGGCTTTGTGGATATTTAGAGACTTAAGAAAATTCTTTGAATGGATTGTTCTTTTCTGAATTGGTGAAGTGCCTAAGAGCTGTTACAGAAATAAGTTGCATTTATACATAATTGCTGGATTTTTGAAAAACTGACTTACCTTCATTATGGAATTTCTTATTTGGGGAAATTTCAGTTGAATCCTCTTTTTGCTTTCTTTTTTTACCTCTATCATTCATGGAATTAGAACATTCTGGTCTTTTAATGGACAATCTTCTCAAGGCTCTTTTTGTTACAACTTTAGCTTCCTGGTTAAGTCTATCATAAATTGTTTCAGATACTAGTTTATTGAGTTCCATGGCAAAAAAACCAATCCTAAAAAGAAAAAATTAAGAGAAGCAGCCTGAATTTAAATAAAAAAATATATTCAAATAAAACAATTTGAAAGACCATGAAAAAAAAATGATTTGAATGCAAGAAAAATAATTTATAGTATTTTCCACTCTAACAGTGATTTACAGTTTATTGATTTCATAGCAGTGGTTCAGTAGAAAATACAAAACCCTTTTATTTATTTAGAAAAAGGAAAAAACCCTTAAAAATATTTCTGATGTATTATTGAATGCATTAAAGGAAGAATGTGATGTAACAAGTTTTAATACCCATACAAATTCAGCTATAAATTATTGTTCCTAGAACTAAGAAATTAGAAATTCGTTTATTTTCAGATATTAAATTTGATGCTTTCAGATTTGACATCTCATCTTTTCCTGAATTTTGTTTAGATACCAAGTCTATTGATGATGATTCTTTTTAACTGGCAGGCAGTCTTGTACGTTTTCCCCTCTTTACATGACTAGTAAGAGTGTGTGTTTCCTATGCTATTTAGGCTTATTATCTTCTTAGAAAGCAAACAATATGCAACAAACTTCTCAAACCCATTCAGCAAAAGCATAATTGATTTTTCTTATCTATCCAATTCATATTAAATATAGATTTTGAGCAGCTCATTGTTTTCTTTTTAAAATTCTCTAATCTACTTTGAATAGGGTGACAGTTTCTCAAATAATAAACAAATCATTTAATAAACTCAAATATGGTATACTAAACACTATTGCACTGCTTCCGCAGATTGAGTGTTATTGCTAAAGAAATGTATTCGATTCTTTTGTGCATTTACAGAAATCTTGTACATGCTTTTTAGCAGCTATTCGGGAATCTCATGGAAAAAGAGCAGCTTACTTGCAAATCTGGATTGATCTATATAGAAATAAAGGACATAAAGTAGAAAAGGGGCGAGTGTTCACATTACACAATTGAGAATAGTATTGTTTCATTTTAAAAAAGCTATAACTATGATCTTTTATATTTGCAATCCTTTTGAGTTTAGCATTTTTTAGACAGAAAAAAAAAATAATTAAAAAACTTGAAAGTCCGAGCAATCTCCAGGTTAAAAAAAAAATTCAAATTTCCCTATTTATTTTTTAAAAACAATTTTTTTAATTCCCTATGTTTCACTAATAATTTGGCAACCCAGACTATTCATCAACTCAACAATTATGCATTAAACTAAAAATTATTGTAAGATCCTAATGACCTACACGAACATTCAAATTTCCAGCTTTTATACTACAAGAAAATTGATTACAATTATATAACTTAACTATAAAATATTGTTTCTCAGGAATGGCAATAAGCCAGAAAAGAATTCATAAACCTATACAGCAAAATTTCAGCAATTTTGCAAAAAATCAGCAACAGATCATAAAATTCCAGGATGAAGTGTCTTTAATTTAAATCAAGTCTTACAATTGCACTAACATGAAAGATAACTTAATCATTTTATTGCTAAAACATTTGACAATAAAAGAAAACAAAAATTTGAATCACAAAGACACTACTCATTTTTACTTTCCCTATGCTAAAAAGAGCATATTTTTTATCCTTTTTTTCCATAGCATTAATCTATGAATATCAGCATATAAGATAGCTTCAGCTCTGAAGTAAAAACAATGTAAAACATAAGTGGTATATTACTAATAAACAAAATTGCATATAATCGAATTCAGAAAATTATCAAATATATGTATAAATTCAATTAGTTTTTCAAAATCTCATGATGCACTAAAAATACATAAAAAGTACCAAATTACTTAGAAATATGACGTTTCTTTTCCTTACGTCCTTCTTCATCAGGCAATTGAGAAACATTTGTCAGACAATCATGCAAATGTTGAAGTGCAAATTCTTTCATCTGTTTATAGGGAAGCTAAATTTAACAAAGAAAAGACAGCATATTAATGAGAGAGAACAAAAACTATTCATTTTCTTAGAACATCAACATCATTTTATTTGCCTAGTCAGCCCAAGGTGGGTCAGGGCCTTCTTCTGAATTCTATTCCACCACATTCTATTTTTGACACTTATGTGCTATTTTCTTACTTGGATAGCCAGGAAATCTATCTCCACTGACTCCATCTATCTCATTTTGGTACTAACCCTTTTCCAATTTGTTAGAGGTTTATGTCATTTTTTTTAGTATAAAATCATCATACATTCTAAAGGTATGAGCAGTCCAATTCAACAGATTTATTTTTATGAACTTTATAATATCTGGTTCTCTATAGATTTTATATAGCTCAAATTTATATCGTTTTCCCCAAACATTGTTGATTTCAATCCCGCCAAGAATGGATTGGAGAATTTTTCTTTCAAAATGGTTATTTTATTTTCACCAGTTTTTGTCAGGGCTTTGAATCATAGGCAAGTATTACTCGAATTAAGGTTTTATAAAGAAAAAATTTTGTATTTCTAGATAGTAGAAAGGATTTAAAAAAAAAATGTTTTAATCCGTAAAAGACTATAAGCATTCATTAGATGACCTTGAATCAACTTGACTATGCTATTGTCATCAATAACTATAGAGGCAAAATAAGCAAAACTGGACAACCTGAAATTTGTGAGAACCAATTTCTAGATAGGATTCAAGGGAGGTTGTATTACTTAGTATGGGCATACATTTTATCTTTATGCTGTTTATGATAACCCTCATGCTATTAGTAGCATGTTCTAAAGAAAGAAAAGAATATTTTAATGCGGAAACAGTTCTTGAAACAATGTCAATGTCCTCTGCATAGGCCAGAATTTGAGAATATACTGACTTTGATGTTAATTCCTGTATCTCATAAATTTCTCTAAAGTAACATTAAAAAGAAGACAATATAAAGAGTCACTTGGCCTGACTCCATTATTGACACTAATTTTTTCAAAGAATTTGATCCTGCAAGTTGTATTGGACTTCCTTAGAACAGGGCTTGATAAACTAAAATGAGATCCCAAACAGAGTTCACACTAGGGTTAAAAAAAATTACTAACGTATCTTTCCAATGTTATCAAAAATAAAGAATTACCAGAATTTACTAAAAAGATTAATTAATATATCTAATATCTAATAAATTCTAATCTATTCTTCTTTTAATTATAACTTATGCTTCATTTTTTATTGCATAAATTTAACAATTGTTCCATTTTTTTTTTTTTTTTTTTTTTTTTTTTGAGAAAATTTGAATAGAACTTTTGTTATTGAATAAATAAATCAATATTTTTAAAATACAGAAAATAAAAGAGGCATTTAGACAATTTTTATACCATATTAAGTTCATGATCATCATTAATAATTTATTTCCCCATCCCAAACTTCTTTTTTAGAGAGATAACAATACAAAATTGCAGAAGCTCCAACAACAATTCGAAAAAATTAGATAATTCTATTTTGTAATTAATTTTATCATTTTATAAGCATAGCTAATAAATGATAATGTTATAATTTTATTTTAAAGTATATATTTTTTTCTTCTTTAATTATGATGATACATAATTGATACAGTTCAGAAAATTTGATTCAGTACAAGTAAATTAATAGTATTAACACGATGGGCAAACAGTCAATGTGATGTGTTATTAATATGATGCTGAAAAAGACTAATAAATTTTTATAATGTGCTGTGCATGTAAGTATGAGGCCATACATTAGTGAAAGAGGCCTATATTTTTTTAGGGGCACGAAAAATTAAGCCCCGGGCCAATGCATTTCAAAAATTTCTACCCATGCTACAAATTTCACCATTGGCAAATACTTTTCGGGTTCTAGTGCATTAGAGTGGCTCTTGGGTTTACAAAGCAATTTTCAGATTATGGAAAGCTCCATTACTTTTACAGTAAACTTGCATCTTGTTGATAAAATCTGGGACAACAGTAAGACACAAGTATTACTTTTTTTAAGCAACATTTTAGATACATCTAAGCTACTACTTAAAAGATTTAATTACATGTTCTATATTTCATTTAAAATTAACAGCAAAGGATTAGCTTTCTGCAGTTTTTAAAAGTTGTTTGGATAAATTTTTAATACAAATGACTTCTAAAATATCTTATTTTGGATAATAAAATATGAAATACTCATTTTCTGCTTTATAATATTTTATTTAAAATTATCCTTTGCATTACAAATATATTTGTTTATAGATATGTAGATCTTCCATTGAATGTTATTAAATAGATTTCCAGTTTTTCACATAGAACACACAATTCTAATTTTGGCTGCAATAATGAAGTTTCAGCAGAGGTTTAATGAAGTTTTTATGATAAATAACTTAATTTTCATTTGTAAAAAAAATTATCCCACACAATGCTGGACATTTGAACTAGTATTGAATATCTTCTATACACTTTTAAACATAAAGAAATTGCAAATTGTTTTAATAACATTCCCACCAATTTTTAACAAATATAATTTTTAACCTAAATTTTCAAATAAGTATTAAAAAAATGTCTTATAATAGTTGCATTTCTAATATGAAGATCCTACTTTATATATATATATTAGGTTGTTCGGAAAGTAATTTCGTTTTTTCCTGACAAAGGATTTAATTGCATTTTTCGCACCCAATTTCATACTTAAACCGCAAAATTATTTTATGTTTTAAGAGCTGATATAGCAAGGCTTGAGTGTGAAAAAGTACAGCTGATTCTTCGCAGTAGTTTTTAGATGGTGCCCTTTTAAATATGGAGAGCAATAAACAGTATTTTCGTCATTTTTTTCTTTTTTGCTATAAAAGGTAAAAATGCTGTTCAAGCCAGAAATAAATTAGCCAATATGTGTGGAGAAGATGTGTTAACAGTACATCAGTACCAGAACTGATTTTCAAAATTTTTCCTTCAAATGAGGAGGCCAAAACCACCTCGATCAGTTTTTTTTACAGCAAAGACCAAAACTTTTATGAGTGTGTAATCATGTTACTACCAAAAGGTATTAGACCAGAATGGCAAAAGGTATTAGACCAGAATGTCAATTTTATAATTTAATAAATAATTTATTCATTAAACGAAAATTTCTTTTCATTTTGACACAAAAATACGAAATGACTTTCCGAACGACCCAATATATATATATATTTCTAATTAAATTTAAAACTTACCTTGTAACCTTTTATAATCATTGCTTTAGTAAATTACATACAAGGAATAGTATTATTTTTCATAAAAACACATAAAAAAAGTTTTTCTAAAACCAAATGACTTATAATAATTGTAATAGTTCTGATTAGAAAGAATCGTTATTCAAATATTAATATTAACAAATTGCAGATCTTCTTATGTTCTTACAATTTCTCTTCTGCTAATGAATTTTAATATATATTTCCATAATAAGAAGCCTTTTGTATTATGATCGTACATAGGATGAAAAAAAAAAAAAAACTGCGCTTAAATTTTGAAATGTTTCTTTCAAACCATTCATATAGAAATTCATAAAAAATCAATGTTTTAGAGCTTTGTTCAAATTTTCCTCTTTTCTAATGCTTTTCAGTCACTACTTTTAGATATATGAATATAAATATCAATAATCATTCAACCAATTCAACAAAAAAAGTTGAAAAAAAATTATACCAAAATTTAATACAAGATATTTTAACTTTTATTTTCTGGTCTACTTTGTTTTTGACTTAATGTGTTTATAGATAGAAAATTATTCTTCCTGTCCCATTCCCCCTCCCCCCCAAATTAACAGAAGTACAAAATATAAGAATTTATTAGTTTCATTTGAATTTTTAAAAATAATTATTTAAATAAGGATCAATAACTAATTCTGATGCTAATATGTATATGATCACATAAGAACACTTCCAATCCATCACCATGTTTGACGGTTCCACTTAAGCTCTTAAGAATGTTTCTTTCTCTCCATATGCCCATTAAAAATTAAAATATTACATCTGTTTTATCAGAAAATAAAAATAATTCTAATATATTTTAGGCTTATTTATTACTGATTTTGTAAAGAAAGCTTAAGCTTTCTATTTTTTGCCAAACACCAGCTGGAATGTAATACCATTCAGCTGATTCAAACATTAATCAAACAATATCAGAGCAATTTGAAGTAAAATGCATTTCGATTAATTCTGCAGAAATATTTAATTTTCAAAATTTTTAAATGCAAATCTCTTTTTAGAATGATCAATCTTTAGCTTATTTTTGACTAGCCACCTTTAGCTGCCAACTAGTTTGTCATGAGTAATGAGTTCAAAAATTTTCAATTTAATACTTATGTACCTTGCTCTCTTTATGATTTATCAGCCAAATATTTTTAAACTTCAAACTTAGATAGTCACATAACTCGAATTATGATAGAAGCATTATGATTATTTGTTCATTGTATGATGTAACTTTCTGATTTGCAATTAGCTTTTGCGGATTACAGGGAAAATATCACATCTTATATTTATTCCATAACATTACACTACTATTTCAACACATGCTAAGCATCATGCATTCCTCAGTTTAATTTGCAATAAGAATTAATTTAATCATTCTGTTGGAGATTTTGTCAAAGTTACAGAAAATCACTGATGCACTCTTAACATACTCTTGTAGGTTAAATTCTTTTACTTTCATTTTGTGAGAAATTGATTTTTGGAAAATATAATTACAGTATTTTTTTAAAAAATAATTAAAAATAGAAGCTTAATTCATAGGTTAAAGCATTGTTATCAATTTTTTAAAAAAGTCATTTTTAAAGGGATTTTAAAAACAATTTTGTGTTGTAATATTTTCGGAAATTATCATAGAAAAATTCCAAATGTTAACTTAATTCTTAATTAATTAAAGCTCCAAAAAAACTACCCAGTACTCTAAAATAAGAGTAGTAATACTCTAAAATATAGAGTAGAGTAAAACTCTACTCTACTTTCATCCTCCAATGTAAATACAAAGAGCGGTAGATCTAGATTATATGGTCTGGCGTGTAGAGCCCTAACATATACACACACATTCATTCATATAAGCAAACACATATTCATTTGATTATCAGCTTTGGAGACATTCCAAGCATTGATTGGCTTGTAATTGATATTTTCTTCAAGATGGTGGTCAAAATGAACACATTTTCATAACAATTTACTTTTATTTTTATAAATCAGTCAGTTTGATTTAAAAGACTGATCGATGTAACAAGTTTTGTTTAAAATATAAGTAGAAATATTTAGTAAAATAAAATTCACAGAGGAAAATATGAAAAAATCTAAAACTCATTATTCCTCAATGCATTGCTTGACTCAAGCTACATAGAATGTAATTATTTACTACATTTAGATCAAGTTAACAGTACTAAACAATATGTAGGCCTATTACTAATGATTTACAAACTAGCCATTGGGCAAGAATTTGAATGCATATCCTGTATAAATTCAATCTTTTTTAACGTAAATAAAGATGATTTATTGAATTAATGATACAGATATATCAAACAATCATAGAAACCTTTGCTTTGCATTTATTTTTTAAGAAAAGATTGGATATAATATTTATTTTATTTTATCCAGTAACATGCTGAAAGTTATATTTTTTAAGATTTCATTTGCAATAATATTTGATTTTTTAAAAATTTGAACTTCTGTCAATATGATGGCAACAAAATGATAAAAGCAAATTTTTTCCCTTTTGCTAGTGCAGATTAAATTTTATTGTTTTGTCAGAAATATATTTTTGAAAAATAGGGTTAATATATTTTTTTAAGAATTCATTGAGAATAGAAGCTTAGGATATATGTTAAAATACTGATATCATGAGAAAGCTATTTTTTTTTTATTTTAAATCTTTAACTTGATGTAAAAATCATGTTTGTGTGATAATATTTTTGAAACTTATAGTGGGAAAAATGATAAAATTTTACTTAATTTTTAATAAATTTAAATTCTAATTAAAAATTTGAAAAAATATTTCTGAAACGCACATTCCCAGTGTCCAAGGTATATACATGCCAAATTTGGTAGCTCTAAGTGGAATGATATGGCCTGTAGAGTGCCAACATGTACATTAAGCTTTATTATAAGTATAGATTTGATAGTTGTATATATATTGATATTGTTCCATAAATAAATAATTAAAATTATTAATTTAATGATATGTCAAACTGATTTACCACTATTATAAAGAAAAAAATCCCATTTCTAATAGTTTTTTAAAATTACTTAATACTATAAGCTATTTTAAACTAATTAAAAGTACAAAAAAATTAAGAAAGAGATTATTTTGATTAACCAAAAAAATTTGTTGATGTATAATATAAGTATCCATGAGATGCTCTTTTTGTATTATTTTAAAAATCAGATAAAATGTATTCCCTCCCACTAAAGATACAAAAATAAACCATGTTAAGATTAAATGGAAAGAAATGTAGACAGATTTAAATTCAATTCCATGTTACAATATTTTTCCTTTCAAATTTAAAAAGTATATGAATACATTTGAGAGCCATTGAATATTTCAATGAAGTTATAATACCTGATAAAATCATGCGACTCTAATATAACAAAGTCGACAAAACTATAAACTGTACTGTTCGTTAATTGAAATGCTTGGCACATCTTACATTACACATTTAATTCCATACTATTTTGATTCTAAATCTGATGGGAAATAATTAATTTTCTTATAAATCAAATGATTGAATTCTTTACATTATTGTTAAATAGTATATAATAGTTTTTGAACTAAATTAATTTCTTGCAATTGAAGATAAAAACATTTAATTTTTTTAAAGCTCACATTACCTACAGTCCCATTTCTTAAATAAAATTTCCGAAAGAAAATTAAAACTAAATTGAAAAGTCCAACGGCATCATGCCTCACAAAAATAGCCTATTGAAAACTGCAGAAACTCTGACAGGTCCCATTTTTTCGGTACTTGAATTTTTCTTATGAATCAAATGAGCAACAAATATTTATTATTTAAGGCGAAATAAAGCCTGATGAGAAATAAGTGCTGGTGAACTAAAACATTTTAAGTTGAAAACAATAAGGGGGGGGGGGAATCCTGATAACTGTCAATCTTTTGAATCAACATAACTTTAAATTGGCAATCGTTTCTATACTTGCAGGCATAATATAAATATAACAACCTTAGACTAATTTGTGATAAAAAATTTAAGAAAATAAAAATTACCGAATCTTTAACTAATGCTAACAATTCACGATGCGTTTTCTCAAAATAATTATCCGCCTTTAGTTCTTCCATAACATCATTGACGTTTATTTGTTTTAGGAAAGATTTCTTAAGTTTGAAGTTCTTACGTGGAGTACTCATTGCAAATGATATCTCTCTGTTTTGATAAAAAACTCTGTTTTGAAATGATTTTAGTAATAATAGACAATTTTTCAGTTTAATTTATAATATATCAGTCGATCCACAAACGGTTTCAATTTCCCCAATTTGGGATGAGTGGAGTTGAAGCATATCAACTGTATTTTGGGGGAAAACCGTCTTATCATATATATATATATATATATGTATGTATGTATATATACATATATTATATATTAATATTTAAAACTACTTCTGAAATGCTCATATTAGATTTTTTTTGTATTTCAAATCAATATGGATATTTTTTGGTTTTTACCTTATTTCAGCAATATTTCATCTGTGCTGTCACTGAGCCTCTGAAATGAGTTTCGTTTTTTTCTTTTCTTTCTTTCTTTCTTTTTTTTTTTTCGTTTTGATATTGTTCTGTGTGGAGTGATGGCTGAACGCATAAAGCGCACATTGGTATTAAGAAACCGAAAAATTTTTAACTCCTTAGTTCAATATTAATTGATTTGCGTTTTTAAATTAGCTTCCTGTAATGGCGTCCATTCTCAAAGCAGTCCGTGTTGGCTCATCGGGATTATTTGGTCGATTAAAACATAAAAGTGAGTTTATTTTTACATCAAGGTTTTAAAAATGAATGACTTCACATGTTATCTTGTGACATCAATTAAATTGACTCTGTGGATAAGTTAACTTTTGCAGTTGTATCTACATATATTGTGAATATAAATTCGTGATGACTGCCATTTTATATTAAGTATAAAAATTTTGAAATAGAAAGATTAGTTATCCTTGAATGCATTTCTGTAGCCTTGAAATATTTTTAAGGTCTAAGGAAAACGTTATTTTTTAGACTAAGAAGCCCATAATCCTCCAAAATACATAATATCATACAATTATCGCTGATAATGGAACATTAATGTAATCTCCAGTAAGGAAACGTGAAAAATTATCGGAAAATTTGAGGTTATTCAATATTTTAATATATAACAATATGCTTTCATAATGATCTATTTAATTTCGCTCAGATAGCATTTTTGATGTATTTAAAACTAGCATTTTTTAAGTTAATATATTTTCATAGATTGTATTAACAAATATTACACTACTCACTTTATCCTTCTTGAAATGCTTCCAGCAGAGATTATGGGACAGTATATGTATTGGCACAATATGAAAAAGATTACAGGATCAAAAGATATTAAATATGATGCAAACATACTTCGGAAATAATACTTACTTGGAAGAAGAGAAATGCTTCCTTAAAGCCTCTTTACTCTCCCCTCCCCCTTACCTTTTTATGAAATTAGAATTATTAAAAATTGAACAAAGTTTTGACATTTTTCAGTAATGATTTCTTAAAATGTTAAAGCACAAAAATAATTTCTGCACCATCTTAAAATTTTTAAAAGTTATAAATTGTTTTTCTTGTAACTGTTTAATTTTTAATAATAAATTTCTAAAAAATATATAATTTTAATTGCTATTTAAAATTCTTTTTCTTGCATTTTAATGTATGTATTTAAACAGTAAAATCTTTTATTATTGTAATAAAATCCAAATCTTTTTCATAATAATTATAGACATTTTATCCTGTATTTAGGTTCCATTCTTATGACTAAAATATGAAGATTTTATTTTTCTGCCCCTTTCTTTGTAAAAGTAAGCTGTACTAAATAAAAATAGGGTTCAACTTCCAAAATAATCAGTGAAAAAATTTTTTATTAACATTTTCAAATTTCTACATACTTTTGATTTTTTCCTGTTATATAATTATATATGTCAAGTTATTGTATCTTCTTTTTAATTTTAGTTTTCTTGCTATAGTGCATTAATTTTTTTATACAATAAAGAGACAAAAATACTTTATATATTAAAAAAATTATGAAATTTTTTCAATAACCCTCTAAGAAATTTTAAAATCCTTGACAATAATTAATTGCTCATTTAAAGATTTTAAATTTACATTTTTAGTCTCAAATTTGGTACATAGATGCATCTAAAGCCCATTGGAGCTAATATTAAATTTATGTATGATCGTTGGAGAATACTGAGTTTTGATGCGATTAAATTTTATTTTCAGGGATTAATAATGCCAGATAGAGACAAACTAATAGGTTTTGGGTCTCATACTGTAGCTTTTTTAAATAATAATTGATCCAATGACACAACTGTATGAAGAGTTACTAAAAACTAATAGGCTTGAGGTAAAAATAAATAAATAAAAATGTCTAACCTGCATGCTACATGTGAATAGAAAAAAAAAAAATTATCACCATGTTGCCATCATATTGACAAAGACTCAAATGATGAAATAAATAAACTATTATTGTAAATTAAATACAATAAAAGCTCTTTATTCGCGGGTTATATGTTCCATAAATATGCCGCGAATACATAAACCGTGAATACGGAATGGTCATTTATATGGAATTATAGGGGATACATTCCTAGGTGACAAAATAAAACAAAAAACAAATATATAAAAAATCAATTTAATTGAAGTTTTCAAACAATTTGATTAATTATCTTAAGGCTTAGGCAATGGTTTGAAGAATTTTGTCATTTTCTTTTGTTTGGCAGTTTTTAAAAGCTCCTTCAATTCAGACTGATAAGCAGCAGTTGCATTAGCAATTTGCCTCTTAAAAATAAGACTTCGTTCTTTAGACTGTTCATAACGAATCGTTATCAGTGTTCATAACAAAATTGCAAAGATCATTTGCCATTCTTAAACCTTCATTAAGATTTTTAAAATTAAATGTCACATTTCCAGTGCTTTGTAAATTTAAGATTTCCTCCTAATCGGTTTCAGTCAAATCTTCATCTTGCAATTCAAGCAATTCCTGAATGTCAATTGATCACCGTTCAAACTCATCTCATCCTATTCCATTCCCGATTTGGGCTATGTTTGCAGTTTGCATTTAACAACATATTTTAGACAAAGTTGTAATAAGATCTATTTTACTTTTTGTATTAGTCCATTTGACGGCATTTACAAAGGATATTGGGTTTGATACCTATTGGAATCCTTTTATTATTGTGTATGTACTTATTAGATCTGCGAATTAAGAAATTTTTAGCCATGAATATAAGAATTGGGTCGCATTTTTTAAAAACACGATTAAAGAAACCTGAATAAGGAGCTCTTACTGTATATAAAATTGTCGTTTTCATCATGTGTCTGTATGAAATGAAATGCAAAAAAAAGTTTTCTCTAATTTTTTTACAATATTAATATTATTTATTCAATAAAATACTTTTATTGAATGCAAACATAATTTAATATATTTAGGATAGTCTCTCATATCATTACCCATCAGTTAATCTTGGATATGCATTTCCTAATAAGATGGTCTAAATGAAGCAAATAAATATGTTTTATGTAATTTGTCAATAGATGCATTGATAAATTATGAATTCAAAATTTTTACATCAATTGTCTGGCCTGCGAGTCATATTTTAATAAATATTCTAATAATATTTTTTAAATAAAAAAAATTGCGCAGCAATAAACTAAATCATACTTAAAATAGATCAATTTGTGAAAATCTGATACCACTGTTTTATAAATATAGACAATTTTGATCATCTCAAAAAAGATATGCCAATCATCTGCCAGGTTTCTCAACAGTGATTGGCCTCATATTTTGAAAATGCTGATTGTTCTAAAAGTATAAAATAAAAACTTTATACATTGATCAGATCAGATCAGATTAGATTTGATTGCAAAAGATAGTTATTTATATATATAATTATAGTTTGATATTTATTTAAAAGGACTAGAGGAATCTATAAAATTTAGATTTCATTGTTTTTTAAAGTATGTTTATATACTAAAATAAAATAAAACATTCCTTAATTCCATATTATTTATAGATTCTTAGTTATTCCACGTCATTTCAATCCTCTTGTAAGTAAAACTAAAAACTGAATTTTATGATGAACCTGAGAAATTTTCGTTGAATAATTCTTGAGATATTACATGAATTTATAAAAATTATTCTGTAAGGTACATAGGACAAATGCTGAAAAACTCTGTTTTCTGTAACTCATTTTTTAAAAAAGCTTGGTTTCAATGAAAAAATGTTTTTTTTTTAAATACTATTTTTAGTTTAATAATTTCCATTGTAATTTAAAAATGTTGTTTTTTGGGAGCTGGCAGAAAGTAGGAATATACATAGAGCAGTACGACTTTAGGCTTTTGTAATAGTATGAGTGAATTATGCGGCTATCAAAATCTGCAGCTTAAAAATATTTTGGATGAAGAAGTTGTTAAAAGACAAGTTAAATAAAATATTTGGTTGAAAATTTTAGCAAGCATATAATGATTGACACATCATCTAGTTGCCAAATGCAGCTAGTACTAAAGAGTTTACTGAAAGCTAGAATAATTAGTACTTTATTTCTTCATTTGCAATTATTTTAGGAATTCATTAGCTATATAAATATGTTAATTTGATATTGTGATAGTATTTCCATGTGCTATTTTGCTTGATGAAACAATGTCAGACTTTGATTAATATACTTATCTGTTAATATAATTATTAATCCTGTTAATTTAATTGATATATTTCTTATTAGTTTTTCATTACTATTATCATTTCACTCTGAAAATATGCATTATTAAATGTTTTATTTGGTATTAAAATGTAATAATAATATAATAATACTTCTAAAACACTTTTTAAAATTTGAAGAAAATAAAGTATGGAAATCCCTTATAAATATTTGTCACCCATATTTGATCGGAATTCTATGTATTGGCACCAGTAGAGCTTTTATCAGCAGTTTTTGAAGGGTTTTTTTTTTTTTAGATTATAAATTTTTTTCCATAATTATTAATTAATGGAAAATAATTATCATTTTCATAAAATAGATAGTAATTAATAAAATAAAAATTCATGGGATACCAGTGTGATGCTGCTGGCATTTGTTCAAAATTTTTTGCAGGACATCAGCATGGTGATGGCATAATCTTGATCATTCATTTTTTTCTTTTCCAGTTATTAAATTATATATTTATTAAAAGTTTAAAAATTTTAGTAAAATTTTTAAACTTAGTTGTTGACTATGTTCTTGTTTTTAATATAGAGTTGCCTGAAGAGTGGGATGATTCAATTAAAGAACCTGTTTTAGATGGAATCACATTTTATGTTAAGTATTTAGGCAGTACATTAGTAGATGAGCCTAATGATCAGCAAACAACCGCAGATGCCATTAAAGCAGTCATCACAATGGTGAGAAGTAAACCAAGACTTTTTACTTATTCTCTCCTTTCCTTTTTTTTTTAATTTTTTTTTATTTATTTGAAGCAGTATTTATTTAACTTAACAAAATAGTTTTCCTTATCATGATATATTGAACTGTTATCTTTTAAATTTTCTGAAAATTGGATCTAATGACTTTTTTGATGCTGTAAAATAAGCTTTAGGATTTTTTGTGAAAAAAACTATTAATGTGGAATTATATGTAACATGTTCATTCAAACATCAGTATATTTAATTTAAAGGTTCTTGAAAAAAAATGTTATGCACATATATAAATTTTGCTTCATATTTTTACTAAATATATTAGTATAATCTAGTCTTTAAATTAAAAATGTAGACTGTATGGCAATTTTGTATTTAAAAAAAAATTTGCAAATATATATTGAATGAGCAGATTTGTTTATGATGTATTTTAAAAGTATTTTCTTGTGCAAGATTTTTGAAATTTGAATTATGATTTGGTTAAAATAGTTCATAATGTTTCTTTCATTTTAATTTTATGACGATGCTATTTCAAATTAAAATAAATTTTAGGTAGGTAAAAATTTCTTCATAAAATATTATAAATGAATCTCAAACCATATCAGATAGTTTTAAAATGATTCCTTTGGGTTTTTTCTTGATAATTTTTTACAATTTTCATAATCTGTAGTTTAATTTGATCAAAGCTATTTTCCAATCTGTTTTAATTGAGAGGGGAAAGTCATAATCAGCTGCAATGAAGTTCTTGCTCACATGTGAAAAATTTGATTAAATTCAACACCATTATTTATTTTGTCATTATTTACAGAATTGATTTCTTTCAATGTACAAAATTTTAATCAAAAAAGTTTGATTTATTTGAGCAAACTGAATATAATATATATTTTATACTATAATTAATATAATATTAATTCATTTGTTTTACAGATGTATAAATTTTAAAGCAAAATTGTCAATTCATTTTATAGAGTATTAAAACTTGCATTTCAAAATTTAAAACAAAAAAAGTGTTGCATTTTAATTATTATTCTCAAAAAATTTGGAAAACATGTCTGCTCAAAATGCCTAGTAGAGGTTAATTATTTTAAAAATTCCCACCCTAAAGTTTATTTTTTCATTTAAAATTCTCTCTTATTTGAAATTTCTGGCATTAATTTGGAAATTTTTTTTCATAGTAGTAATTATATTATTAAGGAGTTCATCATTATCCTTAAAATATATATAAAAAAAATAAATATGTTATTGATTCGCACAACTGGGCTGTCAATGTGTAAAAATAATCACATGAAATAGTGTTAATTCTATTTGCTCTAAACATTTTTAGGCTAAGTCAAGTGCCAAGAAACTTCCAAGAGTTGCTTTGACTGTAAATCCAAAAGGAATTGTTACTAGGGATCTTAGCACCGGAGAGAAGCACTTGGATTTTTCTATATATAGGTTTGTCATTATTCTTCAAAATAGCATAAAGTGGTTAAAAAGTTGCAATTAAAAGCATTTTCAGAATTAGCTAATTGAATTATTAATTGCAAAATTTATTATAAAATAAAACATAAGATACCTTTTGAGGTTCTTTTATATTAAAATTTGAGTGAAATAATTAATCTTTTTATGCAAATAAAAAATTTTGACCATTTTTTGTATTTAATAAATAAATAAAACAAAATATTTAGAAATTTTTTCAAAATAAATTATGAAATTTTTTTTTTCATGTTTCTTAACTCTTTGAAATGCTCAAAAATAAAATTTCTGAATTTTTAAAAATTATGCAGTTAATTTACATGCTTAGGGTCTAAGAGAAGATAAAATATCTTTAAAAAAATTTCTAATGAACTGCACCATGAGGGTAGGGTGGGGCTCCAATGAAGTTTCAACTCACACCTATGACATATTCTTCCAAAGAATAATACTTTTTAATTTGTTCTGTGACATAATTCTTTATTATTTATTCATAGAAATACATAATCATACAATATTGTCAATGAAAACTACTTATACAATCTTACAACATGAAAAAAAAAAATTATATAACAAAAATAAACAATTTTAATAACAAATAATCCTCAAATAAAGCTAACAATAGCAGAATTTAAGTGGTATTTAGACTTTTTAATACAATCAGTACTATGTTATGAAGAAAAACTATATTTAAATTAACTATTTAAAAAGATAAAGAAGTTATAATATATTGGAAAATATATTTAACATCCCTTTTATATGATCATGTTCTAGTGCAGAAAGAACACAACTGAAAAGTTAAACTTTCAATTATCCTATTTGTATAAACTTTACTTGAATGTAAATAGATTCCTCATTCACAAGACACAGGACAAACCTCCCCTCCCCATTAATTATAAGCAACTTGTCAAGGGAAGGAAAACAGATCTATTTAGTTAGTACATTTTGATAGTAGAGAATTTCATGTCATAGGTGTGTAGTGGTATGTCTCTGAAGCAACTTAAAACGATATTAAGTATGAAGAATGTTTCTTTCGTGACTTTATTTTTAAAAATTGTATATGTTGTAGAGAGTTTCATACAACAAATTTATGAATTTATTTCTAGTTTTATTTTTGCCTGCTGAAAAGAAGAAAATAAAAAAAATTGAGAAAAAGCATTTAAAAGAACAATTTTTTGTTGGTATGTAAGGAGGATATTAACTAATGTGTTGACATCTATAATTAATTATTAAAGTTACAATATTGTTTTAGAGCCTTTAGTTTCGATCAGAAACCACCGCACATCGTAGAGTTAAAACATTTTTGACTTAATATTTCATACATCATTTAGTAAATCATCTAGTACACATGAATGACATTTTTTAAATTTATATATTTGAATATCATGGAATACATTACAAATTTACTGATTAAATCAAATTTCAAATTTAATCAAATATTTATTCTGTTTTATTTATACTTCTTGATACTTTTAAATATTATATTCTGAATTTGGTTATAATCAATATTCCCTTGCTTTATGGTATACATATTTATTAAAATTAATTACTTATTTCATTTAATTCATTTCCAGAATTTCATTTTGTTCAGCGGATGCCACTTATGACCGTGTTGTAGCTTTTATTGGGACAAACAAAAATGAAACATTAGAATGCCATGCATTTTTATGTTCAAAACGTAAAATTGCACAGGCTGCTGCATTAACTATATCTCAAGCTTTTAATATTGCTTTTGAGCTATGGGAACGTGCCAAAGAAGAGAGGTCTAGTCAAAATGGCGAAGTAGGTTGAAATTATTTTCAAACACTCTTTATTATATTGCTAATGGATCTGTATATACTGTAAGGAAGCTGTGATAAATATTTAATTGTTGAAGCAAAAGGATTCGTTAAATATCAATGTACTTATAATAATTTTTCATTAATATTGATCAAAGTGTCTGATAATCACAAATTTTGAAAATAGATATTATTAGGCAATAGAATGTGCAATCAAACTGAAAATCAATTATCTTGATAAAGAATCTATTTAAATTATTATTCAAAACTTGCTAAAAATCTTTAATCATACACCAAAGAAGATTATATGATTTCTTAAATGAAAATGTCAGAAATATATATGTATTCTCCTACACAAGATGCTATATAGATTAATTTAAGCACTTGTTTAGCTTCAAAGGAATTTTGGCATTGCCAGTGAATGAAAGCATGAAAACTTTTGAGCCTAAAAAGTATTTTGTCTAATCATAATTGCATCTTATTATTCTATTTTTAAGAACCATAAAAATGATTAGATTTATTATAATCATTTTAATGTGGTTCTGAAATTTTTTGGGGTATATTTTATGATGCTGATAATATTCCACTGTATTCCACTTCTTCTAATAAAAGTTTACTTGTTAGAATTTTACTGGAGACACCATGAAGTTACAAAATATATTTTTCCGATATTCCAAAATATAACTGCGCCAAAATGGTTTTCATGTCATCTCTTATCATTCATAATATTAAATTAAGTATTGCAGAATTTTTTCTGACTTTTTTGTCATTGTTTTAAATATTTTGATACCTAAATTTTACCATACTTTTCATTATTACTATGATATTTAACTATTTTCATTATTTTACATATGTTATTTCCCTCAATCATTGAAAATTGAGGAATGAAGTATTTTTTAAAAACACTTTTTAGCAAAGCCAAAATGAAATCTTCTTTCTTTAAATTTCAAAATCATTGAATTGTTGAATCTGTTAAAAAAAAATCCTCTTCGACATTAAGCAATGTATCCAATTTGTTAAAAGATTTATTTACATTATTATTACCTTTCTTTATAATATGTTAAAATGCTAATAGTTATGCTGATATACACAATGAACCCTGTTTATAATGCTTAATTCTGTGGTACTAAGGTAACTGACTGTAATGAAAAGAAAAAGTTGTGCTTGTGCCATGCAAATAAAATACACCGCACCATTTCAATTTTGTAATAAATGAAAAATAAGAAAGAATGAATATGAGCAATAAGAAAGTTAAGTAATAGGAAACAATATAGCTAATTGTGTATTTCATGCAAGTACAGTATCTTGTGATGTTTTAAGGAGATTTTGTACTTAATAAATAGAAATGGTGTAAGAATGCTATTACAACATAATCTTATATCCATCACAATTTGAAAATTAAAAATATTTTTCTATGAAAATTATAAGTATGAAGTTATGGATAAGAAATTTAATTTATTAAATACTATGATTGAATTACTATGTTAACTATACGTTTTGTACATCCTTTATAACCTAAAATAACTTTGAACTCCCTAAAATCTGGCTTAATCAATGTTTACAGGAAAGAATAAAATTGGAAATCTCAGACAATTCTGCAGTTTCTGAATGCAACAGCAATAATAAAAATTCTTGCATAGATGAACAAGGAACTTTAATTGACCTTAGTATAGATGGTCATTCAGCATCTGAAACTATGAAGAAACTTGTGAGTATTATTTATATTTTTTCATTAAATTTGGAAAAAAAAAAGTGCCAAATATGAATATGTTTGTATAATTTTCAGATTTGCTATTTTTAATTTGTAGTGAGAAAAGATAGTGATTTCTATAATTATACTGATACATATTAAAAGCTTTTGTTTCAGTTGCAATTATAATTCATTTTATATTATTGATAAAATATTTTAAATACTAATTTAATGAATATAATCTTAAAACTTTTTAAATTATGCATCATATTACTTGTTTGTAAATTAAAGAGAATTCTTTAAAAGTTTTGAATTAAAATTTGCTATTACTTTGAACTTAATTTATAATTATTCTGCAACTGTATGCAGCATTAATGTGATCAAGTTTTGTGTTAAGGTTTGATATATTTATGAGTGAATTAATAAATATATGTTGCAGGGATTTGAAAATGATCAAAATCTTGATGATAGTTTTTCAAGGTAAGAAGTTATTATTAATTACTTTAAGAATTTTCTCTACACAGAATTTCTTTATTAGATCAATAACAGAAAGATAAAACAAACTAATTAATCTGTAATTATTTACTTATTATATGAAATTTGCTATATTTTTTATCGTGAAATTTTGTATGTGCATATAACTTGAAAATTCAGATATGGAATGCAATAAAAAAAAAATCTGGAACTCTCTCTTCACAACTCTTTATATGTGCTTTCCATTTATGAATCACAATTAAAAGTCTTTTTCATTAGCATCATCCAAACAATTCTAAAACTAATCTAGATTAAATTTCCTAATAAATGTCATTGGTTGTTTTTTTCCAGAATTATTTTTTGAAGTTATAATATTATAAAAAAGATTTTGATGCTATTTTAAAATTAAAAATATATACATATGTAGTGAGTTATATTTCTATGATTTCCCCTTCCCTTCTTATTTTTGAAGTCTTTAAAAAGATTATTTTTAAACATAACCATGATAAATTGTATGATTGCAACTTGCATGTAAATAAATATGATAATTAAAAGCATATATATTTATCTTGAAAATGAGGGGATAACTTATATGCTACTTCCCTAGAACATGAAAAAATTAGATGCGTTTCATATGACTCACTCATTTTAAAATTTGATGTAGATTTATGCTTTTTAATGTAAAGATTGCGTATCGAAATTTTATCAATTAAAATATATTTGAAATGTGCTTATTAGCATAATTGACTATTGAAAATTTCAAAATATGTCTGAAAGATTCAAAATCTATAAATATATATAACTGTTAACTACATTCATGAAAAATAACTTTAAAAAAAATTCGTTTCATAAAATTGCATTTAAAATATTATAGATTTAATGTTGAAGTCTGTTGCTAAGTCTTTCTGGCTAGTTGAATTGTTCTAAAATGTAACTCAAATCAACAATTTTTTCTATCTAAACATGAAAAATATTACCTGTCAAAATTTCATCACCATCAATCTAGCTTTTTGCATTTTCCCATTACTTAAAAAATAGAGAGGCATAATTCCAAAGCTATCTTTTTGACTGAAGAAGTCCTGAAACCCAGAAACTCACCTGAAACTTTTTATTATTATTATTATCAACATTTCATTTATGAAAACATAATTTTGCCTGTTTTTCATTTATTTATGCAAAAATAAATATTTATTCTCCTAATTCATGAATTTAAGTTTTAATTTTTAGCCAAAAAATAATTATCAATATGAATGCATTCTTTAAAAATATTTAGAATGACTTAAATTAACAATTTAAAGATGATTTCAGTTAGTATGATGCTCATTTTTGTAAATAAAAAATACTTTTTCTTTTAATACCTGAATTACAATTTTTTTTAAATTATTGAAATAAAATTTTAGACTTAATACAAATTAATTTATATGTAACTCTTATCAATCAAAAATAAAAGTTCTTAAAATAATTATTTCTCAAAAATGAATGTTCATTGGCCTAATACTTGTATCCTAATTTTATTTGTAAGCAGAAAAAAAATATTTACAAATATAACTTAATTATGATGAATGCTAATTAAATTATTGCCATCATAAATTTTTTTTTAATTTTTTTATTACATGATAATTATCATAAAAATATTTCAAACAGGATATACTTTAACATCTAACACAATTCATAAATAATGATTATCCACAGGAGAAACCTTTAAAGAATCCATTAAGAAATATATTTCATTTACTGCCAATGCATTCCATTGCTTGCTATTTTTTCATGTATAACTATTAATTTTAGCTGCTCCTCTTTGATTCAAGATATAAATGCATCTACATTGAGATAAACAAATAACTTATCATTATTAAAATCCAAAGTTTAATGATATTTTGTTGAAAAGTTATTTTGAAATATATTTTGTATTTAATTATATTTATAATTATTTTAATACTTAAAAATTAAATTATAATTCTAGAACCATATAAATTGACATAATTATTTTTCTTTTAAAAATAAACTGTAACTTATGCATTAAGAGAAAATGTATTTTTATTTCCATACAAACATGAGTATCACATTAATAGAAAACATTTTTAAATTGTTAATTTAATGTAAATAATTCTGAATATTTTTTTAAATAAATTCATATTTATAACAATTTTAATCTAAAAATTAAATTATAATCCAAGAGGTATGAAAATAATTTTTTATTTTTACTATTTTATACTAATGACCTATCTGCATCATTATGTGCACCTAGGTAATAGTAACACTTTATTAATATATAAAGTATAGTGAAAGTTTGAGGGTATTTTTCTCAAAATCGATTGGCCATTCATTACACTTTTCAAATGAACATTCTAAAATTATATTAAATATCATTTCTAACTCAATTTTCAGCCAAATGCCTTCCCCTTGTTAGATCATTTTATATTAATGAAAATATGCTATCATTCTGAAGAAAATATTTTTAAATACTGTAGAATTTCATTGAAATTGTTCAATTGTGATTTGCCACCAGAAAACCTCCATATCATTTAATTTATATTGTATTGGATGCAATTTTATGAAATTTTCTTCTTTAAAGGCCTTTGAAAGGTAATTTGATTTTATTTGTATATTTCCAGATTTATTAAGAAGAATTCAAATGATCAACAGTGTGATAAGCAACTTTGAAAAATATTTTAATGGATTAGTTTTATGCACATATGTGTAACCCATGAGAAATGGAATTTTTATTTGAACTGTTGTATCACTAATGTTATAAAGCAATTCTATACCTTAATTTCAGATTAGCTCATTCCCGAACTCACCCTATGCTTGGAATGGGATTTAAACCTGAAGATCTTGAAGACATTCAACAGTTTGTGCATAATCAGCGGAAAATAAATGAGAAAGATTGTTTCCTTGATGACCAAACTGATGATTTGCTAGCCTTGTAATAATTTTCCAACTCTTTGCAATATATTTCTACATTGTACAGCAAATGGATCGATTTCTTGAATGTCTCACTTTGAGAAATGTGTGGAGTCTAAATTAACGAGCTGTGATTTTTGCAATACTAATAAATGGCCTTTCATTTAGATACATTTAATTTTGTGATTATCTTGTTTGATTGCTTTATTTCTATATTATTTAATTATTGTTAAGTTTTTGTACTGATGTAGGATAGTTCTGCATCATTATAATATTTATATATTAATAGAGAGAGAAAATTCAGATTGAATGTAAGGCAAAGAAACTGCTGTTGTGTTATTGTTTGCACTTAACAAAGGTGATTTTTTTGTCAGTTTTTTTATATTTTATATACATAAAGAAAAAACTTGTGAATTATTGTATTATTTAAAAGCAAGTTGCATACTTATTTTTTATAATGGTGCTTGGGTATGTTTTTCTCTTTTTCTTTTCCTTTTCTTTTTTATTTTATCTTTAACATTATAATAAAAATATAAAAGCCATCATTGAAAGCCGATTGTTTTATGAACCATTTAATGTTTTTTTACAGTGAAATTTTAAATGTTTTATATGTCTCCCAGATTTCTGCTGGAAGATTTTTAATTGTCTATATGTGCACACAGTGTCCCTTTTTATACTTTTGCATAATATATTGTGCTTTTGATTTACATTATTTGTTGCATTTGTTTCCTTGCTTAGTGTTATCTCAGTCTGGAAAAAAAAAGCAATTCTAATTTCGCTTTAGATGCAGATTCACTCTAGCCTTGAGAAATTCTATTTTCTGTGATTAGTGCAAGATGCTGACTCTTGGAATTTCAAAATGTTTTCTAAAGTTTTTTAGTACCTGAGAGGTTGTATTTTTAAAACTGATGTTGTATTTGCACAAGATTAGCGATCATATTTTGTATAAGCAATTTTTCAAAAGTTTAAAATTATGTGTTTGATATTAATGTGCTATTTAAATCATATATACATTATTATGTAGCAGAGGTGAGTCAACATTAAAATTGTTGAAAGCATTTGCGAAATTCTCTAACTTGTTGAATCTCACTGCATTTTTACCTTTTTGGTTGGCATTTGTGTGAAAAATCTGTTAGTCATTTGTTATAAAATATTTACACATTTGTACTATTCTTGTTCACTTAAGGAATTCTATACCTGTTGAGCATGTATTTCAAATACTGTGAATATGTGTACATATAAATTTGCTCAATAAATATTCTGCTTATGAAAAAAGAAAGACTTGCTATTTTTTTAACCAGTTAAGTATATTTAATGTATATACTGCTATGGATTTTCACAGGTTTCAATCGTAGTCGGTATATGGTGTGAGAACACAATCTGCAGGCCTCAGTAAGAAAGTCATGACGTTTATAGAACACGAATATACTAATACACGTACAACAAATATGTACAGTCGAGAAGAAAATAGGATAGCACACTACAGTAAATAGTAGCTCACAAGTCATAAACGATAGTAGTAACAGCTGCAGTACACGAAGTGGCCAAACAGAATTCAGCAGGTGAGGGAATCTTCGTAGATTCAGTCTATTCTCACATAGGTCTCTCCAAACGGCGAAACTTCTCCAATGTCTCCTCGCTTTAGCTGCACAACTATCTGCTGATGGAAAACTTCTCACAAGACTCCATGCTAGCAGGGCCATCTGGCGGATGCTATGCACCCGCACCCGTCGTGATTAAGAATTAAAACAGTGTTATGAACAATAATAATGTTACACATACTAAAAGTCTACAGGCTTGTTTCCATGTGGTTGGCTGAGCATCGACTGATGCCTTTATTAGGCAGAGATCGCAGTAATATAGATAAAAAAGGGCGGGAAAGCTCATTTATGAATAAGGAAATCTCCGTCAGATCTGTTAAGACAGAGCGGCTTGCCCGGTTCCCGGAAGTGAAGGCTGAGGCTGGGTTCATATGGACTTGTAAATCATTAGTTATCTACTTTCATCTATAACTAATGTAATATTTTTAAAAATCCTTTACATTGCCAGTTATTAAATATAATAAATGCTGAACCCTCTTTCAGCAAATTAAAATTGAATAAAGGATTATCTTCGGTCATGCATATGGGTATAATGCTTAAATGTTCTTGCTTTATTAAGTATGGAATAAGAAATTGGAAAAATTTTAATTTTCCTGAAGTAATTAATAGGAAAAAATAAAATCACGCATTATTAAATAAATGCGGAAAAGTTCGTTTATTATTTTTATTTTGTTAAATATTTAGGGCCCCGAACGGTTTCTTGCACCCGGGCCCCTTCATAGCGAAGGCCTGTTCTGCATACTGGTTGACTCCAGTTCAATTCACCGCAACTCTCAGCTTGAGAGTGCCGGCATATTATAGTTCTCGAGAATCGGGCCTAGAAGCTTCTAAGCCAGTAGGGCGTTTCTCGGTTCCTACAGAAAGGATTGTTAAAATTCTCGAAGTTGCGAGTATTATCCATTTTGCCGTCAAGCTCTGAAATCATTGACGCGATACCCGATCAGCCCTCTCAGAGCTGATCGTAAAACGGTATTTCTTACGATGGCACTATACACTGAAGTGACAAAAGTCGTGGGATAGCAATATGCAAATATACAGATGGCAGTAGTATCACAGCGAAAAAGTATAAATGCGCAGTTTATTTTCCAGAGCTTTCATTTGTGTTCAAGTTATTCATGTGAACAGGTTTTTCGTGATTTATGGCGACACGACGAGAATTAACAAACTTTGAACGTGGAATGTTAGTTGGAGCTAGACGCATGGGGTCATTCCATTGCGGATATCGTTAGTGAATTCAACATTCCGAGATCCACAGTATCAAGAGTGTGCCGAGAGTATGAAATTTCAGGCATCATATCCCATCATGGACAGCGCAGTGGGCGACCAGCTGCACTTAACGACCGAGACCGCCGACGTCTGTGTAGAATGGTCAATGTTAATAGACACGCAACACTTCGTCAAATAACTGCAGGAATCAATGTGGGACGTATCCGATAGGACTGTGCGGTGAAATTTGTCTTCCTTGGGCTATGACAGCAGAAGACCGACTCGAATGCCTTTACTGACAGCACGACATCGCCTGCAGCGACTCTCCTGGGCTCGTGAGCATATCGACTGGTCCCTAGACCAGTGGAAAACCGTGGCGTGGTCAGATGAGTCACGATTTCAGTTGTTACGAGCTGATGGTAGAGTTCGAGTGTGGCGCAGACACCACGAAGCCATGGACCCAAACTGTCAGCAAGGCACTGTTCAAGCTGGTGGTGGCTGCATAATGGTGTGGGCTGTTTTTACATGGCATGGACTCGGTCCTCTGTTGCAACTGAACCGACCATTGACTGGAAATGGTTATGTTCGGCTGCTTGCAGATCACTTGCAGCCATTCATGGACTTCACGTACCCACACAACGATGGGATTTTTATGGATGACAATGCGCCATGTCACCGGGTCAGAACTGTTCGCGATTGGTTTGAAGATCATTCCGGACAATTCCAGCGCATGATCTGGCCACCTAGATCACCCGATATCGAATCCCATCGACCATTTATGGGACATCATCGAAAGTCCGTTCGTGCCCAAACTCCTGCACCATCCACACTTTCACAATTATGGACGTCTATACAGACAGCATGGCTCAATATTCCTGCAGAGGACTTCCAACGACTTGTGGACTCCATGACACGTCGAGTTGTTACACTTCACCGGGCAAAAGGAGGACCGACACGATATTAACAGTCATCCCATGACTTTTGTCACTTCAGTGTATATGCTGGGAAGCAAAACAACAGGTTTTTAACAATATGCATCAATCTAAACCTTCATTCTGGAGCAAAATGATGTGTAATTTTTTATTTAATAAAAATGAAATATTATTCAATTTATTATATAATTATTATAAAAATTTATTATATAATTATTTGTATTGAATTCGACATATATATTCATGCTAATAATATATTTCATTTTAAAAAGAAAAGACTATAACAGATACATTCTACAGTTAACAGGTTAAGTTATTCCTTTGCTTTAAAAAAATTACAAATAAAGTGAAAACCCCAGTCCAAGTTCATCATCAACAACAACAACAAAAGTATATATATATATATACACACACACACAAAGTTTAAAATTGTGGAAATGAACTATTATATTCAAAACGCTCTTTAATTATTTTATTCTTAATCTTTTTTTGTCCTCCCCCCCTAGGGTATGGGGTGAGATTATAAACTTGTTTTTATAGCTACATCTTTTTACTGGTGTGGTGTGCAAAGTTTGAGAAATGTTAGCTCAAATTTTACCCACATCATAAGTGCACACTTTCTATATTACAATGTCTGTTCCAAAATAACACTAATCGAAACAGAAAGTTAATGTAATAAATCAGTGTTGACTATGACTTTCATATTTAGTTTGAATTATTTTATGTATATACCTTTGTAATAAATTAATGATAATATCAAAAAATTTTAAAACCCTGTAATCATGATGAACTTATGTAATTTTATCATAAAGCAAATTTGTTTAAAATTAACAAGTAATTTAAAATGATAGTAGGAAATCTAAAATTTTCAATAATTTTCTCCCTTCCATTTGATATATATATTGTTAATATCATTTCTTACAAAAGTTTTGTCTAAAGCTTATTTTTTAAACTATCCTGAAAGGTTCCTTTATATTAATATTACTTCTACTTTGTTGCTGTTTTTCCTCTTTTTTAGTTTCATCTGACAGATATTTTCAATTTATAATTAGAGGAATTGTTCATATAAGACACCAGTTCTGTTACTTGTCCATTAGAAATGACAGGCATTGATGTAATGATGACGATGTATACATATCTTGAAAACCATGGAGGTGATTATTGTACACTAGCCGCCTTTGGCGACCAGCTGGTTCGCCATGAGTAATGTGTTCAAAAATTTTCAATTAAGTCACATATTCATTAGCCTTGAAGTAATTCCGATCATTGATTGGCCTCAAATTAAAAATGCTTTTTTCCGTGATGTTGCCAAAATATTAAATGTGTGTTTTTTTTAAAGAAAGCGAAAAAGGAAAAAAAAAAAAAAAATATTGAATAAATGATTTAGATGCTGCAAACGATTATAGAAACTTTGGCTTTGCAATTATTTTTTTAGAAACTATCACATTTTGTAATGGAAAAAAAAATATTGAATTAATGATACAGATATTGCAGACGATTATTGAAACATGCCATTAAGTCGGGGTTTCAATGCATATCCTGTCTAAATTCAATCAGGTTTATATTAAATAAAGAAGATTTGTTGAATAAATGATTTAGATATTACAAACGATTATAGAAACCTTTGCTTTGCATTTATTTTTTTTTAGAAAATATCACATTTTATGTTTTTTTACTTTATCCAGTCACGTGCTAAAAATTGCATTTCTTTAGACTTAATTTACGATGATAGTTGTTTTTTCTTTTATTTGAACTTCTGTCATTGTTTTCTTTTACTTTATCCAGTCACGTGCTCAAAAAAAAAAAAAAAAAAAAAAAAAAAAAACAGGGGTAAAATATTTCTTTAAAAATTCGTTAAAAATAGAGGCTTAAGCTATACACTAAAATACTGATACCATTAGAAAGCTAATTTTTTAATCTTTGAATTAATGGGAAAATCATGTTTGTGCAATAATATTTTCGTAAGTTATAGTGGAAAAACGTCGAAATTTCGCTTAAATTTTAATTAATTCAAATTCTAATTAAAAATTCGAGAAAAGGACTCCGAGGTGCACATTCCGAACCTCCAAGGTATACATGTACCAAATTTAGTAGCTGTAGGTCCAACGGTCTGACCTGTAGAGCGCCAACACACACACATTGAGCTTTATTATAAGTCTAGATAAGTCATTAGTCAGACAAAAAGATTGGACGGAAAAATACTATCGAAGGCTATTCCAACGTTGAGCTTCTGCTAACTAAAAGAGAAGATTTCACATGGTCTCTCCAGTATTAATTACCTTCATTACACTACTGTCAATATCTGTGTAAGGATTCTTTGTGCTTATAGGTTTAAAAAAAGTACATTTTAAAAAATTCATTAATGTATCCAAATGTAGAAAGTTGCGATCCAAATATTTAATTAATATATCAAAGTTTGATTCAAAATTGACGTTTGCAGTTTCTTTTAAATTGTATAATCTTCAGTTAATCATTGGTATGCATTTAAGTTCAATATTTCAATTCAATTTCTAAGAGAAATTATTACCTGCCTTTGTTCTTCTGATTATAAGAATATGAGGGCAGTCACTATTTCATTTTCAATGAATACAGCCAAATCAATAGAATCTTTTGCAAACCGTTTGTATTAATTAATTTCGTTTCTGCAAAAATTTTTGTCTCTTATGTATCAAACACATCCATTAGAAACCATTAGTTACTAAAGCACCTTGATTGTTAGAGATTATTCGCTGGCATGCTGTTAATACATAGTTTAACAGCACGCCGCATATTAATACCTTTATGGACGTTGTTTCGAATAATAGGAAAGCAGGAACCTCTTCATATGTAAACCACTCTCTCTTTCGTTAATAAGTGGTCGCTAGGTAGTACCTAGGTACATGAAGTCGAACATGAGAATCAATGAAATGAAGCTAAAATATGAATTAGAACTCAATGGTTAGATTAAATACCAATAGAAAGAGAGATTGAATTCATTGAATTTTTGGCTACGTTGATGGAAAATTAGTAAAAAGCATTGGAGGGGGGGGGGGCTGTTTATTGCATAATTGTAAACTCCTGTTAAAATTAGGAAAAAAACTCCTATTTATTAAAGTTTTTTCATTGGATTATATAAGAGTAAATGCTAAAATTATCATGTAATAATGCTTTGGCATTAAAATTGCCAATTTAAGAACAATTTAAAGTCGACTTAAGCATGATGAATTTTTATTATTATTTCGAATTTTTCTTATAATTAAACATTTAACAGCTTAATAAAATCTTACAATTAAAATAGTTCATTACATATACAAGATAATTATAAATTGATTCTTCAAATTTCAAATGATGCAATTCGGCAAAGAAAAAAGGAGAAAGTCATCATAGATCAAATGAACTTACATTTATATTATATTATACTATATATTATTTATATTATATTATATCTTACTATAATATCAAATAAATTTAACTAATTTTACTTTCATTTATTTCCTTCCTTTTTTTGAGGGGGGGGGATGTAGAATTCCGAAAGTAGGAAATTTAACTGTGGTATTGTCTTTAGATCTTTTCTTTTCGCTTAACACAATTTTAATAGTTATTTAGGTTTCTGAAGATTTTTATTCTTGGAACAGATTATAAAATTATAATTAATTACTTATGTTTAAGCTATATGATTATCTGTCAAAAAATTAATAAAAAGTGTAACATTTTAATAAGGGGAATTTATTTATTTGATTTGGCAGTAAGGCATTGCTAAAAAATGTAAACAGCTGTTTCAGGCGCGGAATTTCTGGCCTTTGATTTGTTTTGTTATTGACATTTTCTGTCAGTCAATCGGCTTATTCTAACTGTTATAAAATGAAACGTTTATAAGTCTTTATTAGTGCATTTTAAGGAGAAAAAGTACGTATTTTCTTTTTTTGCGAGATCATATGGTTTAATATAGATTGTTTATACAATAATTTTATAGGAGTGATGTCGATACCACTGTCTTCTGACTTTTGATATGTTTTTATTTTCCCAGACATATTAAAGGATTTTAAAGAATGGAAAGAAATGTATTAAATGTATATACTGTAGCAATTATATATAGTGGGGGCCTTATTAATTTCTATATTTTGATTAATTTTTGAAGTTATTTTATTGCATGAGTTTTTCGTTATTATACTTACATGATTCCCACCCGCCTCCTATTTCACTTAGTTTTAGGTTCTTTTTAATGACTATTAAACAATTATTTATTTTGAAAATTTAAAAAAAATAGATTGAACTAGCAAATTTTAATTTAATTTAATGCAAATAAATTGCAAAATTTTTCAGAATGCTTTTGATATAATGAGGAAAGTGGTTAAAATGTTAATATTGTAAGCTGTGAACAAAGCACTTTTTCCTATTTTCTCTATTAATTCAATGACAATGCTTTTTCAAATTTTTAAGCCTATTAATTGTTTATTTCCTAGTTTTTAGATTATGTGTGAATTCTTCTAGTAAAATATCTACTCAGTGATCCTGTGAATCAGTAATATGTCATTATCCAATGAATTATGAATCATTATCCAATCATTACTATGCTGGATGTATGAAGATTTCGTTTTACTGGATATCATATGAAAAAAGGGAAATTTAATGCCAAAACCTATATTGATTATTCAAAAGTTTCTTTTCATTTTCGTTCACATTTTAATGCATCAGCTATTTCTCCTTTCATATTTCTTACTCACATATTGGAAATATGATTACTAATGGGACTGGACTGATGAAATGAAAAAGTGTAAAGGAACTTATATATTTGACTTGAATTTCTACTTTCTTTAAGTATAAATTAAATTCTATAAAAACATTAATTTGCTTATTTCTAAGGCCAGTATCTTAAATATTGGAAATGTCATTCATAATATCAGTGTATTAATATAATGGTTATTTTTCTTTTTACTGAAAATCAGTTTTTCATTCCTTTATGCATAAATTTTTAAACATATCTTTCAGCTGTATATTTGCAGCCTAATGATATAGGATGAATTAATTGCGAATCGATATTTAGAACAGAATCTTGATTCATAAGTACTAGTAACTTTATTTTTTTCATACATAATACAAAATTGATTCATAACATTTTGGCATATTAAATTTTACATTCTGCTCATGTCATGTTCTTATGTGAATGAAGTTATTTGCATCATATTTCTATATCTTTTGTGAGAGGATTTCTTTTACAGCTGTATAGCAAATTCAGTGTACCTTGTAAAAAAATTGCTATTTTCTTCATTGAACACTCAATATTATTTATTTTTCATGCATAGTAAAAAGACTTTATATTTTGATAATAAGTGGTCAAAATTTTACTTATTTATATAAATATCCATTAAAATATCTATCTAGCAATCAACATAGTTTAAAGCATGCTCAATATGCTATATTTAAAAAATTTAACATTATTTAAAAACATGCCTAATAATTTATGCAAAAAAAACTTCATTATTTTATGTATAAATTTCATTATTTTGAAATTCTAAAATTCTTGGATTATTTATTATTAACATAATCTATATGCTATAAATTTGTCACAACTTGTTTTTAATATAATTTTTAGCTGCTAGATTTCAGAATTTTAAATTATTCTTAATTGCATTGTTATTACCTACATAGTTATTAAAAACTTTTTGTATTACTAGAGGTATTTAGTAATTATTTGTTTCTGTGTTTATGTAATTTGCATATATATTAGGAAAAAAATGTAGTTAAAATCTCTCATCAAAAAATTGAAGCAATATTTATAAATAATGCCTTATAATTAGCTTTTAGTGAACATGTTGAAAATATTTAATTGATTATATTATATGTAGAAAAAATTTGCAAACTTTCAAGATTCAATATCCAAAATGAGCTCAAAATCCTTATGTAACAATTGCTCATAACAACAACAACAAAAAAAATGTTGTTGTATTTAGCTCATTATATATATTTTGATGACTGATGTTATATTAATAATTATATTTTATACCTCTCTTTATCTCGGAAACTGCTTCCGTTGAACTAAAGCAAAATGCCCTTTTCAAACATTGAAATTGAAGTTAGAAATATCAGTATACTTTTTTTTTTTTTAGTTGTAGAATGAGTGACTCTGAAATAGGCAGAAGATTAAAAGACTGTCTCCAGCATCTTGTGGAAGGAAAAGTTACTGAAAGAAAAGTAATATTTTAATTTTTGATATATTTTTTCTATGAAGTTCTTATCTTGCCAGTGGAAAAAAAAAAAAATATTGTCAGTTCTTGTAAGCCTTATATTTAATAATTAATTAAATTGTTAATAAATGTTAATTTTAGCATTTTATATTTTCATTCCCATTTAAAAAACTTTTAAAAAAAATTATGAGTATTATGAACTGTTTTTTTTTTTTATTCTAAAAGGCTGCAGACTTTTAGAATTTCAGAAAACATATGGCTAGATATATTATTTTCCTTGTTGCATTATGATAAGTTTTGGGATGCTGGTAACATTTGTCATAACATTTATTTGTAACATTGTAGTATCAGTGATATATTTTAAAATCTGTTATATCTAAATGGATCTGCAGATCGAATAGTTATGAAATTCAATTATTAGTTTAATTAACTAATTTAATTTTTATAATTTTTTCAAAATAAAACATTCTTTAAGATGGGATAATGTTTTGAAATTATTACTTCTGATAATAGGATAAACATTTTAAAAGAAACTTATGAAGATAATGACTGTTATATCCTGTTTAGCATCTGCATTCTAGCATTCTAAATATAAAAAAAAAAATGAGAATTATGTAATGTTAAGCAATATAATTAAGTATATCAGTAATTACAGGGAGTAATTCTAAATTTTCTGTAAAATAATAATTCTAAGATTTGTAAAATAGAATTTTAAGAAAAGGAAACCAATTAACATTCTATAAAAAAGAAACAATTAAAATCCTTCATGAAAATTCATTTATTTTCTGAACATATTATTTATATTTTTAATTCTGATGAAAAATAAATGAAAATTTTACTACTATTGTCTTTTACACTAAATTAATAGAAACTGATGATTAGTTGGGACAGTTTTCTTTACAATTGCATAGCAAAAAGTGATTCATTTAAATGTTAAAAAAGTTGACTATTCTCCTGGAAATGCCCATTATTTATTATATTTATCACAAATTCAAAAAGAATGCATTTATTTTTGTAAAAATGGTTTTATGTTATTTTAAACAGAGACTTACTGATGTACAAAAATAGTTGAATTCTGAGTTTAAAATACATTTGATTATTTGTAAATTAATTACAAAAATGTTATTTTATTCATATATTTTTTACAGAGTATACATGATTATTCTAGTTATAATAACTTGGTTATTTCTATAATCATCATCATCATATATATATATATATATATATATATATATATATATATATATATATA
>JAPMOQ010022724.1:564244-581975 GCA_026543055.1 Argiope trifasciata | reverse complement strand
GAAATTTGACAATATATATATATATATATATATATATATATATATATTGTCAAATTTCCAGCAATGGATTACAATCTTTCCCTGAAATTCAATTCATTTTTGTTGTTTCCTGAAATATTTAATCACATGATTTAAATCCATGAATTCTTTTTTAATATGTAGTTTATATGATGAGGAAAAAAAGTGAAGTCATATTACTTCAAAAATTAAAAAATGAAATAACTATATATTTTCTTTGATACTATGATGTGTGGAATTAGTCTCCATTAGAAAGATTTATACATATAATGAAGAGAAGTATTTAAAATAATTAAAAAGGCACTGTTTTAATGTTTGGTGGAATCATAAATATGAGATATTTTTACATGAATAAATTGAAATTAAATATAATTAATATACCTAGCAAATCACTGTTTTCAGAAGTCTACTAATCTCTATCTCTACTTTAATAAAGTTGAATATGTATGTGTATTTTTGCGGTACAGATTAAACCATTTGATCTACATTCACTAAATTTAGCCCATATATACTTTGGAGAGTAAGAAAATGCACCTCAGAGAAATTTTTCCAAATTTTAATTAATTTTAAATTAAGCTTAATTGGGATTTTTTGTGATAACTTTAAAAAATATGACCACACAAATTGTACACAGATTAATAATTTTAGAATTTTTTTTCTTAATCATAACAATTTAAAGATCCGTCAAAAAAATTTGAAATTTCGGCAATTTTGTCTCTTACTCTCTCTTAATATTTGCCTGATTTTCAACAATAGATTTCATCATTGCCTTGAAATTCAAACCATTCATTGTCTCATCAAATATTTAACCATGTTTCTTCCATTATTTAAAGTAAATGAAGAAGGATTCTGTTTAATATCTGTGTAGTTTACAAAACAAATAAAAAGGGGATTTTGCCTTACCACAATGTATAGTTGATAGATGAAGCAAATATTTATATTTTTACAGAGCAGGGGTAAGATGATTAAAATATAATTTAATATCAAATAATTTGGTGGAATCATGGACATGAAGCTGATCTAATTTACTGGAAACAAATATTATCAATTGTATATCTAATATTAATTGAGGCAATTAATATTGGATATAAAATATAATTAAAGCATATAATATTTATCTTCTTTCTTGCAAACATATTTTAGTTTATTGGAGATACACAATTGTAATTTTAAGTTATTTTTATTTTTAGGTCAGAAAAAGTAAGCAATCACCATGAAAACCTGTTGAAAGCTTTATTGCTCATTTGCCGAATTATTGGAGTTGATTGCAGACTTCGTTTATGTCAGCTTGGAGAATCAATCATGTTTCCTTTAATGCAATTATGGAAAACAAGACCGTCTGAAAATTGTTCTGTTAGTTCATTTGATTATTCTTTTTTATATAGAATGCAATGTTTTACAAAGATTTTCTTGTCTAATTCCATTTTCTTTTAAAATTATTTTTAACGTAATTATTGTGTTGATGTAAGCTATAAACAATTGTATACATGGTGAATTTTAATATGTATTTCCATCATTATAAGGCTACAAAAAAGTTTTGTAAAATTATGACACTTTTGTTCCATTTGAAGGAGTTTTATTAATGTGCATCAAATTTTTAATAATATTTTATTCCATACAATAAGTTGTTTTGTTTGATAGTAATATTTCTTATTATTCATTGTTATTGAAATTATCAATGATTATATAAGAATATTTAAATAAATATGAACTAGTCATTTTTGGTGATTAGGTTATGATTTTTTTTCAACTGTTAAATAATTATTACATGATGTATCTTTAAAAAATTTGCTTTGACATCAACTGAAAAGCATGAATTCAAATTAATCAGTTTATTGCAAATTAATTTCAAATACAAATTAAATATTTATATGTGAAATAAATACAGAAGTGAAAATATTATAATAGAGTTAATAATATTTTCAAAAGCAAATGATTGAATGATTGGCAAAAGCAAATGATTGAAGGATTAGCAAAAGCGAATGATTTAATGGATTAATTTGAACTCGATCATAACATTTCAAAACAAATTGTGCATGAATTTGAATTAAAAGTATTATTAATGCATAATTATATTGGAATTAACTTGATATTAAATAATTAATTCTTTGCATCTTAAAATAATATAAAGACCATTTTTGTAAAATAATTGTTTTGGAAGATATGAAAATCAATTCACAACTTTCAAATAATCCATCTGTATTTAAAGTGTTTTTTTTTCCTCTTGATTCAACTTTTATTTAAAGGCATTTTTTTAATATCCTCTTTTCTGTACTAAATTGTCTCTTTAATAGCATAGCAAACCCTCCTAAAAATATTTAAAAATATTTTACCTAGCTGAAGCACTGGGTTCAATGTTACTAAAATCTGAAATTTGAATGAATAGTTTGTTTTTATTTGATTGTTGCTATTTGACAATAAGTAATAAGCACAATTTCTGTGCTATGTACATTAGTACTTTATATATAAATATTTTTCAGATTTTCTTGATTATTTTATTTTTTGTATTGGTATTTTTTGAATTCAGCTGTTTAATAGCTATTAGCTTATCTATTATTTTTTAAATAAGCTATTTATATTGATAATTGAAGTTAAAATGACCATTCTGTTCATTGAAATACATTAAAGGAATCATGGGGAGCATTAAGAATAATTATTTAATTTTTGTGAACTTTTAAAAAGATGATACATAAAAGAGAAAATCTTTATAGCAAAAAATAATGGTGCTTATTCACTATATTCTATATGTATCAGTCACATTTCAGGTAACATGTTTTAATTTGTCCAATAATATTGCAAAAAAATAAAAGAAAAGAATTAAGAAATTTTAGTATTGCGTTGTGTTATGCTTACTTTAAATTTGGATAAAATTCAAAATCAGGCAAATTTTTTCTGCCATTGATAAATCTTTGAAGAATCATTATAACTAGAAGTCAGAAGGCTTTGAATGTATAAAACATGAATCTCAGGTGTTTAAAAAAATCTTATCAGATATTTTTTTACTGGTAGCATTCTTAAATTTTTTGTCTCTTTAATTTTTGAAAGATTTTTTTTACAAATGCTTTTTTGCGATCAATCCTTTTACAAATAATTTCAATTTTTATAAATTTTAAGTACCATTCTATTATGTAAATTTAAAGTCAGGTATGAATTTCTCATTTGATGGAGCCTTTGCAAAACGTCGTATATGGTAGCTTATAGATCTCAAATATGTTTTTAATTCTAATCTTCATGTGCACATATTTAGGATGCACACATTTCTGATTATATTATTTTTTACCATTTTAAAATTTAATGTAAATTCATTTTTATTACATAATAGAGACTTAGATATTCACAGAATAATTTTTGCAGTATTTAATGATTGGTTATTGCTTTAGTTTTTGAAATTTGTTGTGTCTTTTTGTGGTTTATTTAATAGCCTACATATCTGCATGTAATTTGTCTTAATGCTTTTTTAAATATATTATTACTATACATTTCTTGTTCATACATGTTTATTTTTATTCCCATCTTGTTCTTCTACAATTTGCATGATGTGAAAAAATGAAGTATTGTAATTTGCATGCTTTGAATTTTTCATTTTATTTTGAAACAGGAATTGATGCTTGAATTTGTTAGCTTTCAATTAGCTATTCATCATCCAAGAGGAACTATGGCACATGAAAAGGGAGCTCGAGCTCATGAATGGAATTCATGGAAAAGTCATCTTTTGAATCTTTTTAAGATTTTTGTTCAAGAAATAGATGAATTATGTGCAAAGAACAAATACTCCTCCAGGTAAATCATATTCTGTGGTATGAAATTTTAACAAAATCTTCTGAATAACCAAAATATTGGTTGCAATTATGAAAGAAAAAAGAAATTTTCATAATTATGAATAATTTAATTATTTTTAAAATGTAACATTCTTTGCAGAGCAAACAATGAATAAAATGAGATGACTCAAATGTATTGCTCGAAAAGTGTCAAATTAGGCATTCTAAAATATTCATATTCATTCATCTAATAATTTGCTTAAAAATGCAACTATCAAGTTGTTATGGTGTGTAATTTGGTTTATTTCTTCAAAATTTCAAAAAAAAAAAAAAAAAAAAAAACACCTTATGTAATATTTTGATTATTTTTATGGAGATTTAGAAATAGATGTTTCTGGAGAAATATATGTTGAGTTGCATTATTATTAAAGAGTTGTATTTTTTTCAATTTTCTATTTAAAATTGGCATTTCGGAAATGCATTCGTTAATCATTTCCTTCAGACTGTTTGATTAAAAAAAATTTTAAGAAATTTAAGATCTATACCAGAGTGATTAATTATCATCATTATTCTGAGTATGGATTTTGAATCAGTGTTGCATTATGAAATCACAATATTTTATTGGTGTAAATGATGATATTTTGCAAAGATTTTAAATGGTGATAGTAGAAAAATTCACCTTTAAAGAGTTTTAAAGACAGAACACTGAATTTTGTTTATATTACAAATATAAATTTCTTAAAAGTTCCCCCTCTTAAAAGATGTTTATTATTATTATTATTTACAGTGATATAAGTTAGACATAACTGGAAATTTGTTAAATTATTTTAAGTAAAAAAAAAAAAAGAAAAAAGTGTTTTTAATGTTTTTAAAAATATTTAAGTTATTTTTGTAGTATGAATAAATTAGCTGTATTCACAGGAATTCATTAAATTATCTAGAAAGTACTAAACAGTATGTAATGCAATGAAAATTTGCATCCCTATTTTTGTAACAAAATATTTCGTTTTCTTTGTGAAAGAAAATTATTTGTTTACTACATTAATGATGAAATCTGCTGAAAAATCATGACAGAATATCATAAATTAATAATTTGAATGATCTTATGCAATGGAAAGACATATTCATTTTCCAACTTATTGATGAGTTTAATTATTGAAATCAAGATTCTATTTTATTCTTCCTTTGCTTATGTAATTTTTTTTTCTTACAGTAAGGAAACAATTCTTAAACCTGTATTTGTGTCAGTTTTTGTTGAAATCTGTGCTCAAGTTTTTGTTGATAATGTTGGAGCTTTAGATGTTACACAAATGTCATCTATTCATGATAGTAGTCAGGCATCTAAAAAAAGACGAGTTGAAGTTAACTTCAGAACTTTTATTGATTCTTTGACTTCATCAAAAATTGTGCCATGGTGAGTACTGAAAATTTTTCTACTGATAAAATTTTTTTCATGATTTTTTTGTAATATAAAAGATGTTTTAAATGCATTCATCAAAATTAACAATGTACATATGCTTTTGGGAATATGTAATATTTATTTTGATTCTTAACTCCAGTTTTAAGATATTTTTAACAATTTTTATTTCAAATACTGATAGTTTTATTATATTTATTTATGCAAACTCATCTGTTAATTAGTTAATGATGTTTATTTAATTATTTTTTTTAAATCTTAAACATATATTTAAAATTTCTTTTCAAGCCTTCAATATTTTTTATGAATATATTATATTATTTTTTATTCTTAAAATGCATACATTTTGTGCAATATTTTCTGTACATTGCTTTTTTTTTCCATGAAACTTTAAAGCTTAATTTTTATTATCTTCTGCTTAAATTGGATTATTTAATAAATGGTATTTTATTCTTATTTTTTGTATGCATATTTTGTTGTTGAATTTTAATGTATAATTGGGATTCTTTCCGCTCTATTTTAGGCTTCAAGTAATTTCTGCTTACATAATGAAATATCCTGAGACCATTCCTATTGAAGAAGCAGAGCATTTACTTGAAATTTTAATTGACATTAATCTCTCTTGTAATCAGTAAGTTTCTTATATGATTTTGATGCAATTAAATTTGTTTACAAAATATTTTATGCCATTTTTTATAATAAAGTAGTTTAGATTATTTTCTGTCATAAAATCTTTTAGTGATAATCAATAATTTATTATTGATTTTGTTGAGTTTATATATTTTTATCTTTTGTATTCTTTGATATTTATTATTCAGTAATTTATCTTTAAAAAGAAATATATTTTTTTCAGGTTTGAGACAAAAAATTGGCTTTTGACTTGTTTTCAGTCTTTTGTTGAGTCATTTGGTATTAGTAACAATGAAAATTTTTCTGAAACTAACTTTCAATGGCAACGTTTATGGGATATAGCTGTCAAGTAAGTTAATCTTTCAATAATGAGATTATGTGATATTTTTTAGCTGCTTATTTAATGAAATATGTTATAACAATTAGTTGAGCAAATTAATAGTCATATATAATAGCTTTTAACAATTTATGTAATTATTATACATGAATTTTTTTACTTGAAACACTTTTTTGGTGTAAATTTATTTTATTTAGATGTAAATATTTTAATAAATTACTTTAACTGATTTATATTTTGATAAACTTTGTTAAAATATCTGTACTTCAAACCTAAATAAATTCTATTAATATAAAACGTTTTAATTAAAGAACAATAATTAAAATTTATATTTTTATGGGCATTAAAATTTGGAGCATTGCATTCTCCTTTTAACGCACTCAATGATATATTAGAAATATTTTCACATATGTTCACTGAAAGTGAAATAAGTAAAAAATATACATTAGGATGTAGACAAAAGATTACCTTCTTTGTTAAGGGTTAGCTCTATATTGGCTTAAAAATCTGCAGAAATTGATGCCCAAATACATGAATGGGCAAAAATAAATTTTTAAACAAAGTAATCTTGTTCTATAATGTTTTTTAAAGTGATCATTATATTATTTGTATCATGATAACAAATGTTTTGTGTTTTATTTCTTCTGAGTCATCAATTTTGTATGATTTACAGTTAAAGAATATGTATTTAATTTAAATATAAACCTTCCTATATTAAATATACGAAATATATATATTATATTCTTTTATATATTAAATATATGAAAGAATATATTTTTAACTTAAATATTAACCTTTTTTAATATGCTATTATTTTGAATAATGTTAAATTATTACTTCCTTTCCTTGCCTTTTCCACTTCTTAAAATCATCTTGCATTATAACTAGCAAATAAATGCTACTTGTGCATTTCCTTGCTTCTTGGATATATATGCAGAGAAAATACAGGGAATTTATTTTCTAAATTTAAGCAGTAATCATGTAAAATGCTGAAATTTATATCCAGATAGAATTAGAGGGTTAATGTTATGTTAAAATATTTGTTTATTCATTTGTTGTGTAATGTAAAATATTGATTAACCATATGTAGTTGTAGCAGCTACTTGCTATACTTGAACATAGTACCTATCACTTTGCTTGAAAGAATTTAATATGTTTTTGATTTAGTCTGCTTCTTAACTGGAATCAAGTGGATTGAAAATTATTATTATAAAGGATTGAATAATAGAAATAATTTAGTTAGAATGAATAATAATTTGCTGAGAATTTGTTCAATAATAAGGATTATTATTGTGATTTTTTTCCAGATCTATTGCACTAATGAATCAATGCCATGAAGCTTCCCATAAATTGTTGTCAACCTTGCTGTCCAACAAGTTAATTGTTCCTAAAGTAGAATTCTATAATTTATTTACTCAAGGTAAAGAAAACCATTTTTGATCTGTGGTACAAATTTGTTGCACAGATTTTTTTTTTGAAACACAATACTAATGGATTCATCATCATTATTATTATTTTTTTAATCTCATTCTAAATAAAAGCTTTTTTATCACTTAAAATTTTTTTAAAAAAGAACCTTGTGTGTTGCATATGAAATGAATGAATTTTTATTTTATGAAACTGATAATTTTTCAGTATATTGTCTCCACTATTTTTTTTTCTGGATAAATTGTAATGTTGAAATACAGTCTGTTGAATATTTCACAGTGTAAATAGTAATTCCCAAGAATTTTGGAACTTTCCCCTATTTACTATTCTTTTATTGAGTTTTTCTCTTTTTGATCTGGGGTTTTATTAAGTACATTTACTTCTTTACAATTCTTTATTGGACAAAAAAAAAAAAAAAAAACAGGAGTCAAATTCACACTAGAAAAAAAATATTGATGCCAAAATGAAAGCTTGTGTTTAGAAATGTGTCATGATTAAAATATAAATATTAAAGCAAAAGTAAAAACAAATGTTGCACTAAACAGAAATAGTTAAAAAATTGCCATTTATAGTTATAACTTTTATCATATATTCAGACATGAAAAGCAATGTTATTGCTATGGAAATACAGTACTATGAAAAAGTTTCAAACTATGCATCACTTTCTGATCGTTACAAAATTTTAAAACTCGCATGGATAACTAAAAGTAATTTCTGTACATTAGTAGTAAATGCATCTCTTAATAATTAAAGATTATTGTTATATTTTACTTCTTATTATAAATCTGAAAATTTTGTAAAAAAGGGTTGCTTTGCCTGTATTTTAATATTTGGATTAGAATTTTGAATTTAAAATATCTTAAATAAACTCCATTCACAACATTTAACTGCTTTGAAGATTTAATAAAAGAAACTGTAATTTAATGCATTGTATATTTAATGAATATTCTGCATAAAAGGGGGAAAAAACTTCGAGTGGTGAAAATGAATTAATACTTCTGTAGTTTACTGTACAATATATGCATGTAACTACACAATATACACAACCAAGTTCCCCCATCTTCGTATTTCTTCTTTCTTAATTTTTGAAAAATTATAAATTGTTAACTAAAAGATAATTTTGATATAACTTTAAAGTAATTACCCAAACTGTCTAATTTTATTTGGTCAAATCTTCTTAAAAACATTTAAACGATATTGAACTAAGTGTATAAACCTTGAAGAAACTATATTCAGAAGTAAATATTGTTTATAGTGAAAAAAACATTTTAAAATATATTGACATTGTTTAATTTGATAAAAATTTTACAAGAAAAAAGTTTATATGATTATTTAGTGTATATCACATTTTTTTCATGTACTATTGTTACGCCTTTTTCATTAACTAATTTTGGAAATTTCTTGTGAAGTAATAATTATATTTTATCGAATATGATGTTACTTTAAATAAATATATTCTTTGAAATTCCTTTCTTTAACATGATAATGTTTTAAGGTTGGTAATCTTCCTATAAAATGTATGCTATAAAAATCAGTAAGCTTTGAATGGAATGGATTATAACTGAACAGATCAAACTTAAAGCTTACTTCAAACATACTTTGAAAGTTGAGAATATCCAGCTCAAAGTTTTCATTATTATTATTATAATTGACATAATAAAAAGAACTAAAAGTAAATTTTAAAATTTTTTTAATTATAACTTTTGAAAATGCCATAGAAATTTTCTACAATCTTAAACATAAAATTATATTATGGTGCAGTACAATTTTTATGAATTTAAAATCGATTCATAAGTTTATTTCATAGTAGTACTTTTCATTATTTTTAAATACAAATGTTTGATTCAATTACATGACTAATCAAACCTAAAAAATAACTATGTTATAATGTTTCACTATGCTATAGAGGTTTTCAATTTCCTCTTTTTTCTTTTTAAAAAAATTGATCTGTGAGCTTTTACTTGTAGACATATAGTTTGGCTTTTTTTATAAAATTTATAACTTTGATATTGTAATGAGATTTTTAAACAATAGATTACGGTTCGTTTTGTACAAAAGAATTTTGATGCTTTAAGATTTCAATATGCTTTAGCATTTGATATTGCAACATTTATGAGCAAATATTAAAAAAACGGGATTTAAAGTATTATCATTATGGTTGATTTTTTTTTTACTTTAATTTCCATAATTATCGACTTTATTTTAATAATTATCAAGTTTATATTTAAGTGTTTTCTTTAAATAAAAATATGCTTTTAAAATTGTATTTTTTCTGATTTTCTTATGTGAATCTTAAGTTTATTTGGAGAAATAAAAATTTAAATAGAAATGTGTCTTGAATTGATTATTTTTTATAACTCTTGCTTAAAGAAATCACTATTTTAAAGTTTTTTTTTATTCATTTGATTTGAGAATATATATGGAAATATTTTTTTAAAAGTTTTCATTTGCTCTTATTATATTTTTAGGTTCTAATAATCATGTAACATATGCATCCTTGAGAACTTTAAGAGTTTTCCTGGAAACTTATCCATCACCTGCTCCAGTTAATGCTTGCTTTCAAAACACCATACAGAATATTAGTTCGGTTAATTCATCAACATTTGAAAATCAAATCCTGGATTGGCTGTTTTCAAGAAAATCTGATGATAATTCACCATTTCAAGTTTTTTCAAATGATACTGATTGTTTGACTGTGGAAGAATTTGCCAAAGTTTTGACTTTACTTTGTATGAAGAACTCAGAATGGAGGAGTTACAAAGAATTAGTATCTACTGATTTAGGTTTGTTATTTTTAACGTGCGATTCTTTTTCTTTCAGTTGGTAAAGATCCGTGAGACATTTAAAAAATGGTAACATAATTTGTGAATGCCCATTAGGGATTTTTCCGAATTTTATAATTTTAGTAATTAAAATTCATATATTTGTTCAATATTAAAAATATCACTATGATAGAAAAATGTAATATGTGCAAAAGGCTTATTCTTCAAATTTTTCTAAATTTTCTAGTTTTAAAAATTAAAATACTTTGAGGTGTTGAGAAATTTTCACTTGATTATATATTTTTTTTGCCATATAAAATTGTAAAAAATTGATTAAAAAAAAATCATTTTTTGAAAATATCATATAACATTGATAGTAAAATATTTCAAAATGAATGTACTTCCAGGTTTCCATAGAGAATGTGTATTTATAGTTTTATTCCAATAAAATTATGTAAATAAAATTACATTATATAATTAGAAGCATTGGCATGGCAATTTCGAGATTTGTCATATTGAAAGTAGCAGATCTTAATGGTTAAATATTTTATCTGAAAGTTATGACAGGAACGTAAAAAAAGTCAAATACAAAATGTCATCATAACTTGTTGTGCAAGTTATTATAAATATTATTGTACTTATAGTTTTAAAATATTATATTGTTATTATATTGAAGATGAAATTTGAGCAGTGATTGGATAAAACTATTGCAGCACTTTTAATTGTTAGATCAGTTGTCATTTTACAACAATCATTTTATACTTTTCCAATTCATTATGCTCTAACATTTGCCAAAGTTAAAAAAATAAAATATCTTGTTTTAAAAAATTTCTATGAATAATCCCTTTTTTCCCCCACTAACTCTTTGATATACTAGAATTTTAAAATTTGGTGACTTGTATGTTCAAAATGGCAATGCTCTGGCCTTAATTTAAGGAGGCATTTTCATCTAAAAATGAATTTAAATAAAAAAAATCACAAAATTCTATAATACAATTAGTTGTAAATTGAAAACTAAGCAGTGGAAAGTATTATTAAATATTTTTTTTCTATTTTAAATTAATAGATTTGCTTTAAAAAAACTTTTTATTTAATTTATTTTAGATTCTATATACTTTTAATTTACTAAACATCTTTCAGCATTGTAAAATAATATTTTTTAACTGTTTTTTTCTTGATATGCTAAATATCAATTTTGTGCAGTTATGCATCCTTAATGATAGTTAAATATTTTAATGTTTTCAGAATTATGCAATAATTTGAACTAAATTTTAATTTCTTATGAGAAGTAATATATATTAATAGATTTGAAAATAATTATTATGATAGTAAATTTTTAGCATATTAATGAATAATATGGCATACTTATATTAGTGTGTTAAAATTATCAGAAACTTTGAAATCAGAAGTAAAATATAAAAGCATGAGGTGTTGAAAATTGTATAATGAAATTAAACTTTAGCCATCATCATAACAGAGAAAATTTAAAAAAATTAAATTGCAATTTAAATATAATTAATTAATAATTAATTATTAATTAATTTAGAATACCTAAATCCATATATCTTATTTTTGTGTTTAGATCCATATTTTTGATAAAGAATTATCTTTTTTTTATTGTGCTGATTAATTTTAAATATTATTTTAAATAAAATTGTAATTGTTCCTTGATTTTTTTAAAACACATTAAGTGGTGCTGGATTTTTTCAAAAAATATTTCTCAAGATATTTTATTAATTGATACTTGTTTATTTATTAAGAAAAAAAGATTCTATAAATGGATTAAAGTATAATATTTGTTGATTATTTTAGCAAATATTTGGGTATTAGATTTTGATTCTTATTAAATTATTTTGAATGGTATTTCTGATTTTTTTTAAATTAATTTTTTGTTATTGTTTTAAAGCCACATTTAGAAGTATGTGAACTGTTAAAAATATTTAATTATTTTTAGAAATGGTGAAATGGATTTCTGATTTGGAAGAAAAATTGTTACAAATTACATTTGATTTATCAATGAAGTATGTAGCTATTAACCAGAAAGAAGAGATATTGATTAAAACTCCTTCAGGTGTACTTTGTGCACCAGTGTGGGAAAAGATCCTTAATTTCTTTATTGGTGTGTCCAGCAGTATCTTTGAGCAGCAAACTACTGTTAATCAGGTAAACAAAGAGTGATCTTATGTTTGGGTTTAAAAACAAACACACAGAAGCCTTTTCTTCTGTAAAAAATTAAAGAGAGATATCTATTTTCAAAATTCACTTTTAATTTGACCTGTATTTAAAAAATATTTAGACATATTCTTTTTTTGAAAATTGTAGAACTTTTATTTTAATCAATGACTTGAAACTGAAGTATTAACTATTTAAAATTTCCAAAAATATGAAAATTCTTTTATTCTAAGAAAACTTTACAGAATTTACTTGAAATTTTGTATCAGGCCTTAATTTAAAGTAAGAAGTTGAGTTAAACTTAAGATTTATTAAAATTGTTAAAGATGTTAATTAATAAGAATTAATATGTTGAAAACATTTAATTAAAAATTTCAACATATGAATTTTACTGTCAAAATTTAATTTGAAAATTCCTTTATTGTCTGAGACTAAAGTATTAATGAATAATTATGGAGATATGATATAATCTTACTCGCATGAAAATTTGGAATGGAGCTTTTGCAGTCATTTGAAATCAATTTCAAATGACTGTACAAACTTAATTATGTTTAAGCTTTTTTGGATAAATAAAAAATTGTTGTTCATATACTTATTAATATGATGATGTGATAATATTTATTTTTATACTTTATTTTTTATGGCAGGAAAGTATTGGGATAATCATATTTAACCTTGAAATTTACCTGAATATCCTTATTTTAGGAATCCGAAAAAGACATTTTCGATATCTTTAGAAATGTATGTGCTTATGAATGCAATCACTAAAAGTAGTAGGCTAAATGACTAACATTTGATTTTTAATCATTTTATTAAGTTCGTTGGTTTTTCTAAAAATCTAATTTTGGACAAAAATTCATCAGTAAGACCTTTGTCTGCTTGTCCAGGTGTAGCCGGTAATTAAGAACTGGAGACATACGTGGATATAATCTGATAAAAGTTTTATCATAATAATAATAGATAAGTATCGAATTTCTTCAGTATATATTCATAGGTCAACCATCTGTCAACTCCTTCAAATGCATATAAAATTATTAACTCATAAACAGTGTCTTGGATAAATAAAATTTGGCATATAATCATGTAACCTGAAAGATCAATCAAATTTTCATGTAATCAAAGATATTAATATTTGATTTCAATTTGGAAAATGAAACAAAAGTTAGCAGGAATATTTTATCCAAAACTTTCTCTTGTGCTTACTAATTGAGATATTATGTTCCCTTTTCTTCATATAAAATTGTGGATTTAGGATGAGACCATGAATTCTGGGGGTACTCAGAGTTTTATTTTCCCACACGAGCATTCTGTTCTTTGTAGCATTATAAAGAATATTGTACATGTACATTAATGACACGTCATTTGCAAATATTGGTTATAAAAGAATGATCTTTGGTGAGAAGCTAGCATACTGTTTTTCACAATTAAATGTTAATGTCATGAATATTCACTGACATAAATTTTTTTCACAATTACAGTTAATCAAAAATCACATCTGTACAGAACAAGAAAATTGAATATACATTTTTGACACTTTTTCCCAATGATCAAATCAAAATTTGACTTATAACTACAATTGTAGTTACAAGCTCACATGCCAAATTTCCTTTATTTAACTGACTTATTCTTAAGCAGATTTGGTTCAAAATTTGGTCTGAATTATCTCTTTAGATGTTAAAATTTTGACTAAATTTTATTTACCTTAGATAACATGTTTCTAATTTTATCGTATTTACATACAGGTAAAAGCTAACCCCTTATTGTGTTTGATTCCAAATTGGATGTGCATTTACATTACAAATAACTCTTTGTAGCAAATTTTATTTATCTGTCTTTTTACTTTTTATAGGATGTTTACTTATCTTTGAAAAGACAAACTTACTATGAATGGATTTTGTTCAAAATCACATAAATATCTGCAAATGTGGTGTTAAGCCCATATGTCAAATCTCAACCATCTTGTTCAAAGTGTTTTTAAGCTATTGTGCTAAAAGATGGACATTTAAAATGAGTGGCAGATAGGCAGAGATGATTCCAAAAATGTTCTTTTCAGATAGAGGGAAATAATAATAATAATAATAATAAAAAGGAATTTCATGGAAATTTCAAGTTTGAATTAACATTTGCAATACTTAGAAATTTAAAAAGTTGCTTAAAATGCATACTTGAATTTCTTGATTATATTTAGCATAAATTATATTACATCATGTCAGTATGAATAAAATTGATGCCTGCTTATATTGTTAGTTTCCACTTTTTTTTAGTCTTCAATACTCCTGGTAGTAAAAGTCAGAATACTCCTAGATTAGCTTTGTGCTCAGTCTACAATTTATTTAAGTAGTGTCATTTGTTAAGTAGGGCATTATTACATTTAATATAGTTTCTAATATCTCTGCATTTACTTTGTTTCTTCTTATGCTAGTCCATGTTACAATTTTTTAAGAACACAAGCATATATAAGGAGACTCAATGTAAGCTAGATCAGATGATTATTGTTGCAGAGTACAATTGCTTTTTATTACTATTCATAGTTTAATTTTTGTATATATTGTTATAAAATTTTTTTTGAATAGAAGTGATCTTTAAAAAAATATTAAAAGAAATAATTGTATGATATTGATCAAGATTATAAATTGTTTTTCTAATGTTTTCTTGTGTGCAAATGTTTTCATTCAATTTTTCTTTCAATTATGAGTAAATATTTTATCTGTACATACATAGCTGTGTCCTAAATGTCATTTGTTGTTGCTGTTGCAGACAGTAATGTCATCAGTATTCATTAAACATGCCTCACTGCTGATTGAAGTTTTGCAAGTTTTCTACTTCCAGGGAATTATAAAGGACAAAGATCTAAATTCAAATCATTTTACTTCATTTATTAAAGTATGTAAATATTTTATTCTATTATATTCATTATTTTATATTTGAAAAATGTATATTGTTTAAGATTAAATTTAAAAAAATAAATTTTACAAGATATAAGTAGAGAAATAATAAATTAATTTGAATGTAAATTTTATACATACTTTTGATCCTCTCTTCAAGGGTTTATTTTTATAGTGAGTCTATAAATTTTTGAAATAAAATTTTATGTGTTCTTTGTTTTTGACATTTACAACTGAATAGAATATTTGCTGCCAATAATAATAAATAATAAATGAATTAACAAAATAATAAAGTGTATGTTAATTAAGCTGTTATAGTACAAATGCTCTATTTTTGCATTTGATTTCTAGAGTTCTATCTATATTCTATATATTTTCAGCAAAATATTAGGTTGTTCGGAAAGTAATTTCGTTTATTTCTGACAAAGGATTCAATTGCATTTTTCGCACCCAATTTCATACTTAAACCGCAAAATCATTTTATGTTTTAAGAGCTGATATAGCAAGGCTTGAGTGTGAAAAAGTGCAGCTGATTCTTCGCAGTAGTTTTTGGATGGTGCCCTTTTAAATATGGAGAGCAATAAACAGCATTTTCGTCATTTTTTTCTTTTTTGCTATAAAAGGTAAAAATGCTGTTCAAGCCAGAAATAAATTAGCCAATATGTGTGGAGAAGATGTGTTAACAGTACATCAGTACCAGAACTGATTTGCAAAATTTTTCCTTCAAATGAGGAGGCCAAAAACCACCTCGATCAGTTTTTTTTACAGCAAAGACCAAAACTTTTATGAGCGTGTAATCATGTTACTACCAAAAATATGGCAAAAGGTATTAGACCAGAATGGCAATTTTATAATTTAATAAATAATTTATTCATTAAACGAAAATTTCTTTTCATTTTGACAAAAAAATACGAAATGACTTTCCGAACAACCCAATAGTTTATATATAAGTCTAAATAATTTTTTTTTCAACTAAGAATAAAGAGCTGACCAGCTGATTTAATTGATTTCCTGAGTTCTATCTATATTCTATATATTTTCAGCAATATAGTTTATATATAAATCTAAATAATTTTTTTCAACTTAGAATAAAGAGCTGACCAGCTGATATCTCATGTTTTAGTTGCAAGAAAATGAGATATCAGTTAAGTAATATTCCAAGGAAAGGGATATTACTATTGTATTTTTTATATTTTTTGCATGGGCTGAATATGTGGAAAGTTTCAAATATGGCAATGTAAATTTATTATTTTAAATTTTCTAGGGATATCCCTGAATAAAAGATTCAATTGCAAATCCAAAAACTTGATCATGTTATTGCTAACTGTCTAGAAAACAGGAAAGAATATTAATTTGTAAATTGTAGTGTTGGCTTATTTATTTGTGATTTTTATTTTTTTAAGATTTCAACATTGGAAAAGTTATGTAAAAACCTTCTTTAGTATCAATATCTAAATTTTTTTATAGAAAATTGTTTTTTCTTGTTGTTAAATGTCCCTTTTTTTCAAAATCCTTATTTGATGACTATTCACTTATTTTCAATATAAATATTCAATTCAGATTTTTTAAACCTTGCATTTTTTTAAAATTATTATTTTGCATTTTTGAAATAGAATTTTCTGCATTCTTTGTTGTTGACATTTTCAAAGGAATAGAATATTTGCAGCCAATAATAATAATAATAAATAACCATAAATGAATAAATAAAAAAAAAAATAAAATACTTGTTATAAAAACTTTATTTAATGATTCTTTTTTTTTTTTATAAAAAACATATTTTGTGTTATTGTTACAGAAATTTCTGAACACTGCAATAGAATTAGAGATGCAGAAAGAAAATGGTACACCTAATGTGCAACTTTTAAAGGATTTCATAAACAATACTGTAGCTATTTTTAAAAGAATACAACAATGCAACTCAGATGCAGAATTGTGCAATTTCATTACAGCAGTCGGAAGTGCTATTCCTATAGAAATTCTGAAAGATATCTTGGATTTTAGCTTAGAAAATATTAATGAAAAGGTATGAGTAATTATCCTTTCTCTTAAAATAACAATGGTTATATATATGGGAGACTGAAAATAAAAATATGAGCAATCATGGAGTGACTTTGATAAGAGGAATATATATATATATATATATATTCCAAATATATATATATATATATATATATATATATATATTGTAACGAACGTGTGATTTTGCTTTCCCGCTATAATACTGTCGTCGTAAGGAAGAGAGTTTTACAGTAATGTGTATTGAATAGTGAATGGGTGTGACGTCAGAGGTCCCAAGGCTTGGCGACAAACTTGGCGACCATTTG
>JAPMOQ010022724.1:490503-564234 GCA_026543055.1 Argiope trifasciata | reverse complement strand
AGCAGAGGCAAGAAGAGACAAAGGAATAGATCAGCCTGTTCTGGAGATACCAAGGAGGTGTAAAGCGAATCCCATAAAGATTCCCTCTCCGGCTGAATCCTGTCTGGCCGCTCTGTGGACATTGTCACTACAGCCCGTGGACTACTATCTGCAGTGTGTTGTCCTGTGTATTCGTCTCGGCTGTAAATAGTTGTCTCCTGTACATAGTAGTGTGTAAATAATTGTCGTCTTTGTGCTGTCCTGTCCTGTTCCTGTAAATAAACGTCTGTGTTGTGTTCGTCAACTAAAGGACTGATCATTGTGTGTCATCATCATCTAACACCATACACAACCACTATATATATACTACGAGGTATAAAGAACCCGACGGATTTAAGGATTAATAGAGGAAATCCGCAACAATATATATTCCAAATATATATATATATATATATATATATATATATATATATATATTTGTGCAGGGAGGAGGATTATGCCATTATTAGAAGATATGTGTGAAAGTTTCAGGGAGCCCACTGGTTTAATATTGTCAATACTGTTTTAAGTATACTGTCATTATTTTAAAATTATATATGTATTCTATGCATTTTTATACTGAATATAAGCCTTTCATACAAAGTTTTGCCTAAAATATAATTTTTATCCTATTAATATTCAGCCAAATTCAGTTTTGATACAAAATCTGTTTGTACTGTGAATATATATAAAGTGGGTTGTACATGTGATAAAGTCCAATAAGTTTAATAACATATAAAGACTCTTTAATCTGTATAAATACACTACAGTGAAGCACATCCAGGATATTTATGAGAGCATTCTTGCAGTAAATAATGACAGACAAACAGCTAATTAGTAAAAAACAACAATAGTCCTCAGAGAAAAATGATGATCCATACTCCAAGGAAGAATTTCACACGACACTACTCGAGTGGAACTAACTCTCACATCTTTTGATTCAACTACTGGCACCTTTCATATGTAAACTTTTGTTTTGATATTTTCCTTTGCAGGATGTCAAATGCTCTAAAAATGCTGGAATTCAAGTTATAATGGATATATAACCAAACTTCGTAAATATCCCAGTTCATTTTCTTTTATCACCAATTGTTTACCTTGTTAATTGCTATGCCAAGGGGTTCATTCCCCTTACATTCATTCTCATCCATTGGAGCTATCCATAAAAAATTTTCTTATAAGGGGACAATAAGACAACTTAGTAGTAATTCTATTGTAAAAATTAAGTTCATATAAATAACATTAAGGTGTTTATATAATCCTGGAGAAATCTTATGATTTTCTTATGAAAATTTTTATGAGGAGAAATATTGCACCACATTCATAATGACATCATATAAATGGTTTCATAAGGATCCTTTTTTTTATGATAATCTTTGACTAAACAATATCTTTCTTTTTTTTTTAACTATATGGACATTTGGAGAACTTGATTCCACCATAATCGAAAATAAAAACTGAATTTCAATAAATGCTGTTACTATTTGTTGTGTTATATTATCAATTTATATATGATAATGGCAGTAACGTTTCTAGTCTCATTCATAAGAAAATATATAAAATTGCCTTATTATGCTAGCCTAATTGTAGAAAAATATTATAACAGAAAAGGGTAAAACTTTAGATTTTTCAGACCTTTATTATATCACTGTTATATTCTATATTTTTTTGCAATTTCTTTTTTAGCTTTGCTTTTAATTTTGCCATGTTTTTTTGAAAATTTGAACTTACTATTGCATCATTATTGTTTTCTATTTGTATGTGTCATTCAGATAAAATAGAATTGTTTGCTATAATTTTTTAAAACATTTTTGTCTTTAGAAATCTTTATCTAGAACATCAGTTTCTACCCCAAATCAAAATCTAAATTTGAGTCGTTCACAAAAGAAGAATAAATATAGTTTTGATGACGAGGATTCTGATATCGAAATGGATTGTCTTGAATTAATTCCTGATAGTGAAGGTATTTATTGATTTTCATTGTTTTTTTTTATATAAATTAATGAAATCAAAAATGGAACAGGATTTATTTTATAGAGATGCAAGCTTTTGTATAAACATAAAACCTAAGACCCTTTTACAATCATATATCAACTTGTTAGTACGTATGTGGAAAGGATAAAAATATTTAAAAGAGATATATATATATATATATAATTGCTTATTAAAATCTATTCTTTTATTCATTGAAATGCATTAATTGACAATTAGAAAGTTGATAGATGAATATTAAGTTATTAAGATTGATTAAACTTTAAATTAGGAATAGAAGGTTTTTATTATTTACAGTATATTAAAATGGGCAAACAAAGGTTATAATTCAAAATTAGATGGACAATTTTTCAAATTAAAAAAACACTATAAAAGCAGTAGTTTTATGGCAAAAATAAGATAATCATTTATTTTAATGCAACAGATTACATTATATAGTAAAGATTTAATTCTATGTTAGCAAGTATAAAAATGTTTGTGTTGCTGGGGCAGAAAGTGAAATTCAAATGGCAAATATTGACAATTTTCTGAGATCAATCAGAACAGAATTGGGGTTGTAGTTATGTAGGATGTAAAATCCTGAAATAAACATTTCGATGCGAGAGAATGTTTCATAATTATGTTGATTTATGAAGTAAAATTAATCAAAATTATGTTGAGGAAACTAAAAAATTTGCTTCTTGTTGGAAAAGACTTTGGGCGGAGCATAACGAGAAATTGATTCACTCCATTCTTATTAGGAGATGAGATCTTCCAAAACATACATGTGGTGAAACTATTTATTTACAAAGCCGTTAAGAATATGTTACCTCTATCTCATTATAAGTAATGTAGTTTTATCAAAAATATTAACTGATTAAATTAATAATTTAGAAAAAGATTGATTGAATTAATGAAAAAAAAAACTTAATTCCATTGTGGATTTTTACTTCCTTGTATGCAAGTTATATAAAGAGAAAGCATTGTAATCATCAGAAAATTTGAATTCAAAGTTTTTATGAACCTACCTGTTTCTGTCTTCCTTGAGTTTGGAAAATACATTTTTGAAATTATGTCTTTTGGCCAGCATGATAATTAAAAATAGTTTGCGTCTGATGGATGAAAATTAGTGTTTGGTCTTGACACAAATCTGAAGATTTTTTTTGCATTTTGCACTAAATCTATACTGAAGAAATCTATCTAGCTATAAAAGTACAAGTTAATATGCAATTGCAAAATGAAAAGAGCTAGCTGAATAAACTTTGGTATACAGGTTTAGCATTCAGAATTTAGATCACTATCAAATCCATCTAGGACTACCAAATTGCTATCAAATCCATTTAGGACTTGGGATTTGTGGTCTAGTATCATCTCTTATCATTGATATAGTTAATATCTTTCTTTTCTTTTAATGATTCTTTTATCTCTATTGTGCTATGTATAATTACACTTTTTTGTAATTCTTTTTCTACCAAACTAAAATCAAAATCAATAATTCTGCCATAATATTACAAAATACCAGCATAAGATTTTATTTCAATATATTTTTTTTGTTGTTGAATTTTGTAAAGAAAGATTTTTGTAGTGATCTTATGTAAACACTTATGCATGCTTTCATAATTTTTTCGCCTTCTGTTTTAAATGTTGAGCTTCTACAAGGAATTTGTTTTTTACAAATAAAATGAAATTATTTCACATATTCATATTACAGAAATCCTTAACAATTTTTTATAGTGTAGCCAGCAGTAAGAATGTATTGATTAGAAAGAAAATACTGTCATATCTATTCATTTTGTTTATTTTTTTCCAGATTGCTTTTTAAAAAGTATAATGAATATGTTATGAATTGTTGAAATATGTTATTTAAAAAGAATGTAGTTTTGGAAAGTTAATGCCTTTTTAAGTTATGCTATTTTTTTCATTAAATTCAAATTTCAGACTTTCACAGTATCTTCAAAATAATGTATTGATTTTTAGATTAAAAATCATAAGTTGAATATTTTTATTTGTTGTTTGGAACTTTTGAAATGCTTTCAATTTTACATTTTGTATATTTTAGAGCTTTCATTTTCACCCGAGGTGGAGAATGTTTCATCTGACTTCCAAGAGCAATTACAGTGTTTAGAAATTCTCGGAGATTATTGTGGCTTTGTTAGTTCTGACACACAAACAAGAAAGACAGATTCATTCTCTGAAATTATGATAAAAAGATTGATTTCTGTTCTATCAACAAAAATTCAGAATTTGAGTGATGTTCATATGGTAAATAGTTATCCTAACATTATTATTATTTTTTATTTTAAATATTAAAAAAATTCATCTTTTTATGATTACATATATACAAAATAATAATAATTTTGTTTAAATTATTACTTGCTTTTTGGTATTTTAAATATAAAATGATTAATTAAAGGACACTTTGCAAGATATTTGTATGTTTTAACATTAAATTCCTAAAATGTTTAATGATAAATAAGATTTGTTAAATTACATATCACTGCTTTCGTTTGGTTCTACTGTTAGATATTTAGTTTGGTTATATTTACATCCTATTATATAGCAATGTTGGAAACAAACAATTATTTTGGGGTAGCTCTTGTGTTTTATTTGAAATTTGATGATGAAAGTAATGCTGAGTCAACACCCTCTGTATTGAAACTTTGCTGTTGTCTGCTTGTGAAAAACTATTTTTCCTGAACAGATTTAACATGCATAGACCCACTTATATGAGAGGATGAAATTAGGTTTTAGACTTAGAACCTTCCTATACTGAAACTAAGATCTTATCAGCATTACAGCCGTACTGGTCAAATGAATGAATGAAAGTGGTGAAGCATACGTGAATATTTAAGTTCAGGTGAACTGGTAGAAATTGAAATTGAATTAAGAATGAGAAGGAAGATAAAAATTATGAATTTCGATATATCTATTTGCAGTATCTAAAAGAGGTTCTGACACATTCCTATATTACCTATTTTGTGTTATATTTCTTTATGTTTTCTGAATTTCTTCTAATAAAGTTTAGTAGTCTACACAGATGCAGACAAACAAATGGCTAAAATATGGAGATTTAAATCAATGGAAAATCAAGAATTGGGATTGTTGTGAAAGTGAAGCTTGAAAATTATATTGTTGAGATTTCATGTAAATAAATATGATTTTTATTTATGTACAATATGATTCAACAACACATTAATAGGATTTCTGTATTATAAAAATTAATTCATGTAGGACTATCTGGTCTTATAGGTCCAGATCTGGTCTTTAATTAAATTTATTTTCCTTAACCAAAAATTTTTTGTAAAAATATCAGTCATATTGAGAATGCAGAAGATTCCATGCCCACCCCTCTTTTTAGTTAGATTATTCATTGATATTTATTTGTAAAGAAATGTAAAAAGAAAAAAGGAAAAAAAGCACATGCACTTTAGAAAAGTAATTTTTAATGTATATCACTTTTACGTAAAGAATCATTTGAAAGAAGATATTCAAATCTTAATGTTTTCTCTGCATTATTTATAACAAAAATAAATATCCAGGTCACTGATTATCTAAATTCAAAACTTTTAAACTACATAAGAATTCTGTGGAATAATTACAATTAAATATGATTATAATACAATGAATTTTTGGGTGCAAAAATATTAAGTATCATCATATATAAATATGCATTTCAGAATATAATAATTTTAATAAATGGGGTTACTATTATGACTTAAGCGTTTTTCTATTTAAGTTATTGATAAATATAAATGTTAGATTTTCTTTAAAAGAAATACTATTTTTCAGGACTTTCTTATAAGTATTAGTTATGCATTTTTGAGCAAACTATTTTTTTATGAGTATTTGAATAATCTTTTTAAAATTATTTATTTTGTTTTTTTCTTTTTCTTGATTTATTTTAATTTTTTTTTCTTTTACAGATTCTGGTTTCATTAAAATGTATATTAGTCAATAAATTCTTAGAAGATACTGTAGTTGAAACAATCATTAGCACTATAAAGTAAATATAATATTACACTTCTTTTCTTTTTATCAATACTATTTTGCCATTTTTTAAAGTTTCCATTTTCTTATTTTTTCCTAGACTTCTTTTGAATCAATTCAACATGATGCAAGATGTATGTATTTCAATATTGAAGTTATTTCCTTTATTAATTCAACATGTTATAAAAAGTAATGTTACTTCACCAGCTGCAATTCAAAATAAATCTCATATGTTACATTTGATTCGTGTTCTAAGGTAAGTGTTTTTCCTTTGTCATATAAAATGTAGATTTAATACAAAAAGAAAAGAAAAAGTTTTCATTTGAATAATTATTTTTAAGTAACATTTACAATATACTTTACCTTGTTATTTGTTTACAGTTTTTCCTATCACTATCTTCTGTATAAATTTATCTTTTTGTATAATGTCAAAAATCCATCTGGTTTGCGTAATGTAAAATATCCAACCAAATTGATAACAGTAACTTGGTTTTATTTGATATGATAGCATAATAACAAATTTTGAGATATAGCTGAAGCACACAAAATTAGCACTACCAAAAATTCAAATTCAGCAATTTCAAAAATGCAAAGAGCAAACTAATTGTAAATACAGCAGCAACACTACACTTTAGGCTGGAGATGGGGGGTGGGGAGAGAAAAAATAAGGCATTAAAAGGTTGACTGTACCAGATCTGGTCTTATCTACAAACAAACAAGATGGCACCAAATGTAAAAGGAGAAAGGACTGATTTTTGTCTTTTATTTTCCACATAATCATTGCACAACAAATGAATTTTAATGCTATCATGAGATATTCCATGAAAAGCACAACTAATGTTACTACATGTTAATTCCTTTTGTGCACCTGTATTTTCTTTGTTTTAATTATTCTTCCTTATTTCTATCATTCATTGAATATTTAGTGTGAAAAAATAGCCAAATAAAATGAAAAAAAGGCTACTATCAAAAGGAAAAGGAAAGGAAAAGGCTACTATCAAAAATAATCTTGAGATTTTTTTTTTTTTTTTTTTTTTTTTTTTTTTTTTTTGCTGCTTTGCGAGACTAATGAACAAGCCCCCACCATTCTACTATTTTACACATTTTGATAGAATGCCGATTTTTTAATTCTTAATACCTATACTGCTTTAAATAAATAGTGTAAACACTGAGTAATAATATCTGCATTGGCTGGCAATAGCTTACATATTCTATTTGTAAAGTCTGTAGGAACTTAGTTTCTTTTTTGAATATACTTTAAAATTTCATGCCTATAATTTTGAAATTGGTACCTTTAACTCATGATTCATACACACATTTATCATTTAGCTTTTGGGTTTTTAAAAAAATTGTGTTGACTATATATTTTTTTCAAAATAATATACATTTAATAAGCAAACTTGTGAATAATAATAAGAATAATTTAGAAATAATATAATTTTTATTATAATAATTTAGAAAATTAGCAAGTGGAATACAATCCCAAATGCTATACTTATTTAATCACTATTTAGAGCTATAAGTTTTTGTCTCCTCCCTAACAACTTCTGTTCAATTTTAAAGTAATATTGCAACCAGAAATAAAAATATTATGAGCCAGGATTCATTTCAATTTAATTTCTCTCTTTTAAGATTCACTCTTAAGATTTTACTTTTTTAATTTGGAAATTAAAGTCATTTTTTGTTTTGTTTTGTTTAATGCTTCTATTTTTGAATTAATTGATATGCTTTAAAAAGGAGTTTATATTTTGAATAAATTGATAATGATTGATAATTTGAATGATGAATAAGTTGATTTATGCATTAAATAAGAGTTTATATTTTGAATTAATATGAAATATTTTGAACTTATTATTTTGATTCATTATATTATTTTTAATTTTATTATTTTGATTTATTTGATTGTTAAACAAATTTCAGTAAAAGAGAGCTTGACAAAAGAGGATCATCCATGACTTCTTATCTGGTTGCTGAAATAATATTAACTATGCTAAAGGTAATTATTTTATGAATTAGTTTAATGCTTATGAAACTATTAGAATTCTACCAAGATTTCTAAGTACAAAAGGGACTATATCAAAATAGTAGATGTAACTGGAAGAATGGATCAAAACTATTCACCATGCTTATAAAAATAAATTAATTAAAGTAATTGTTTATGTCAAATACTTTAGAATGTAATTCACACTAAATGATTTCAAAATAAATCTAGTCAAAATTAATTAATAAATTGCTCAAAATCAGATATAGATGTATAATAATTCATTTTTATGTACTTTTTTTAGAGCCTAATAATTTGACAATTTGAATGTAACAATGAATGTATAAGTTAATGTCAGAGTGATAAAGTTGTAGATGTTATTAATATTTTAGAACAATTTCATTTGACGTATAACACAAACACAAATGTGGTTTAAATTGGTATGGTGCATGTTGAATGAATCCTGCATAATAGAATAAGCTTTCTTAATGGGAAGGAGAAAGAGCTGTCAAATTCTGTTTGTCAATAATTATATTTCTAAGGTATTATCATATGTATGGTATTACTATTATTACAGATCTCTTTAAAAAGTATTAAAATAATTTATCCCTTCTATATAATGCTTTTATGGTTCATTTATCATCTTCTGATTTAATACTTATTAGGCTATGTGACTGATTTTTGATTTTGAGATATAAATCATAAATCTCATATGAGAATATTTTATACCTTCAATCCTTTTTCAAGTTTAAAAGCTTCTATTTTTCTTGTTTTCATTATTTTTGAAGAATTTTTTATTTATTTTTGTTGTTGCTGAATGTCTGTTCATTAATATTGATTACTTTATTGTTTGTTTATTTTAGATAGAACCTTCTATTTCATGGCCAGAATCGTCCGATAAGTTGAATGACACTGAATCAAACCCATTGGGAAATACCATTATTTGTACATTAATGCAGTTTTTAAGCAGCTCTTTCGTAGAAGTGTGTTTTCTTGTTGCCAGCAACATTCATTTTGTATTGTCACGAGAAAATTTGATTTCAGCTTTTGATTATACATCCAAAGAAACTTTCAATTTTCTACAGTCTCAGGTATGTATAGAGATTTATTTGAATTTTTTAAAAAATGCATCTGAAATTCCATTATGAAGTAATTTTTGATTTGTATAATTTTATGTTAAATGTAAATAGTGATTTCTATATATGAAAACATTTGCTGTTGGTTTTAATGTGTTTGCTTATTTAATACTATGGATACATCTGTTTTTTTTTCTTCATATTTTTATGGTTTGATTTGATTTCATATTTTGATGAAGATTTATCTTATGTTCAGATATTTATTGCTTTAATTTTTTTTAATGTTAGTTGTGAATTCTTTTGTGTAACTATATTTTCTTTTTGTGTATATCTCAATTGCCTTGATGAGTGTCAATTCAACATAATAAAAATGTGAATATGAGGCTGCATATTAAATTTTTTTTAAATACAATAAAGCACACATATACATTTTTAAAGAGCTTTTATAAAATATTGTACTTTTTTAGAAGTTATTGCATTGTTGCAATTTTAATGCTGCTAATGTATATTCATTTGAAAGTAACAATTTCAGTGCTTCATTAGTATTATCAAATTACTGTACAGCATTGAAAAAATATTTGAATTTTGAAATTAAACTTTTATCACAGAACTTAAAATTATATTTGCTATGGACCAGTGCCTTCCTCTGAATTCTGTTCCACCGCATTTAATTTTTGACACTTATAAGCCAGTTTCCTTTTGGATAGTCAAGAAATCTGACTCCATCCATCTCATTTAGATCTATACCTTTATTTATTTGTTAGATATTTATGCAAAATAATTTTTTTTAAATGGAGATTATTGAAATAAGGAATAACATATTTTTCTTTTAACACTTTCCACTTGCTATTAGAAAAACGCTGGTTTATTAAGAGACACTGGATTAATTCAATGCTGAATTGCTAAGAATCTGGAAGAAATGTTCTTATTAAGAAATATGCAAGTGTTTATTCTACTATTCACCTTCTTATATATTTTATTTTTAGGAATCTTCAGATTTAGATTCACGTATGAACAGAGTGAATACCTTTTTACATTTTATGAGTCATGTGATATTGCAATTCCCTTGCTTGGAAAATGAAGCCCTATTTGTGATGTGTAAAATTGTCCAAACAAAGAAGATTGATCAATCATTTCTTGCAAAGGTAGTGTGATAAATTCTTTGAAGATTATAATTATTTTTCAAAATTATATTTTATATTTAGAATATTAAAAGATTATATTTGAAACTATAAAATGAATGACTGAAACTATAAATTTGAAATGTTTAATTTAGAAGTCATTCTATTTTATTTCTTTTTAGGTATTTGCCCATCTGTCTACTTCTCTTGGCTTTTCAAGTACAAAAAACTTCATTGAATTGCATTTGATTTGCCTTTTTCAAAAATGGATCCAAGAAAAATTCAATTTAGAAGATTTCCCATTTGAGATTTTAGGGGCAGAATCATATGATGTATTTATAAAGTGAGTCAAAATTTTTGTTCTCTCTTTATAAGTTACAAAGCAGAAATATTATTCATAAACATTTTTCACTGTATTAAATATCTGTATTATATGTGTATAAAAAATTAGTTCTCTTACTAAATTCTGTATTTTTTTAATTGACTATCAAAACATCAAAGTTAACATTTTTTTTTTTTTTTTTTACTCTGTAGCTCAAAACCAAATAATTCATTTTTTTTTTCAGTACATTTTCTTAAAATTCTGTATATAAAATGCTTTCTACTATTTCAGTGATTCATTTCTATTTGTATAGAAACATCTACAATTCATAAATTTGAGTTTATAATTCTTTACTCTGCTAGAAGTCATGTGTTTACCATACAATATTATTACCATATCTATTATTATTTACTTTAGCATGGTAGACAACTGCAAGATACAGTCTTTCTAGTTGGTTGAATGACTACATTTGTAGGGTCTTTCTTCTGGATATCTTACAGGAATTCTTTAAGATTCTTCAACTAATTGTGGATGAATGTGATTCCAGAATAATGAAGTTCTAATTCATTTCATCTCTGTTATCAGAAATTACTGCATTGTTAGTTGTGATGAAAATTTGATTGTACGATTGGGTCATGCTCTATAATTATCAAAAACATCATATTTGATTAGTATAGCTTTTTTTTTTTTTAATATGGAAAGGTTAAGAGCACATATTGCAAAAATAATTAAATCTGATGAATGTCTAAAAACCTCCTTGTCTATTTTCAAAAATAGGATATCTGAGGTATTTAGTTTTGCATACATGTGGAACGACTATTAATTTTTCACTACTTTCAATGTGCAATGCTTTCAAACATTTATTACAGAAATATGAATTTTTAAAAGATCTTTTTTTCTTGATTTTTCAGGACTTTCTTATTTATCTATATCTCCTACATGCACCAATTCTTGTGGTCATTATTTGTATATATACATTTGTTTCATAATAGGTTGCTTGGTTTTTTTTCTCTGCCGTTTGCCTTAACATTGTTATTAAATGTTTGATCATCACTATGAGTAACTACTATAGGTTGTGTGTGACATTTCTTTTGAAATATGGATGACACTGTCTAAAAATATTTAATCTGTTCTAATAAGTAAATATTTACTTATTATTGCATTGATAAAATGAAAAACATTGAGAAAAGAAACTATATCTTTATCATTAAAGATCTCAAATATATATTCAGGCATATTTAAACAATTGTGTATTTTAAAGAATACACAATTTATTAAAAAATATTAAACAACTAAGCAACCAGTGATTATTACATATCTAATATTTGAGCACTCTTTTTATTTTAGCTTTTATTTCCAAATTTTATATTGTAAATCAGTACCTTGATTACAGATAATTGAATCGCTATATTTCATGCTCTTGGAACTTAGCTTTTCATATAAAGCATATACTAATATACTTTTTTTACATATTTCAAATATTGAATGTCCAATAATTTTTTTATTAAAAATTATTTCATTATTTCATTTTTATAAATTTTTTGTAAAACCCTTAATAAGACTCAATTCATCGAAATTTTAAATTTCGTGTGCAACATTTTTTGTTCATTTCTAAATAGAAATTTTAATCACATATTAATTTTTAAAAAGTATCTTTTTATCCCTTTATCTCTCTTACAGGGAGTATTATAAAGTTTTAGTTCCAGTTCTCTTTTTTATGGAGGATTTTTCATCCATTTCTAAAATTGCAGAGAAACTACATATTTCAAAATCAGATGTAATTTATGCTTGTTTGCCTGCTATACAAGCTCAGATACTGTCAGATTTTGCTGCAGAAAATTGTAAAAGAAATCCAAATAAGGCTAAATCAGTTCTAAATTCATTGATTCCTTCAGAAGTAAGTTTATGTTACTAATATCTTTTCATAGTATTAACTTTGTTCATGTATTGTATATTTAGAAATTATTGCAAATGATCATGTTTTATAAGGAAGATTCTGCTTTTTTTTTTTTAACAATTTTTATTTTCAAATAATACTTTTTTTTTCTTTCTGTGTGATTTATATAAAAAACATAACATACCTGCTGCATCAAGTGCAAATGATTTGACTATAAGCTCCATTCGATTATTTGAAATTATTTAGTTTTCTAAGAACTGGCAATATATAATCTAATTAGCAATATGATATCAAGAAGTTCAAACATAAATTAATATCCAATGAAAACTTTACTCTTAAAAAAATTTAATATTTTGTTAATACTTTTCTAATATGATGTTTGTTGTGCTATTTTTAATTATTCATTGTGAAAAATGAAATTTTTTTTTGTCTTAAACTTTAATTTTTTTGCTTAATTTTTTTTCTCATATATTTAGGTGAGTGACAAAGTATTTCTTACAAAATTAGATGAATTTGTTGTATGCCTTCTTGAGAAATTAAAGGACAATCAAGGAAATCATCTGTATGTATAGCTTTTTTGCTTACTGAGTTAAAAAAAAAAACATTATTATTATTATTTAAATTCTATAATAAATACATACTATTTATACATACTTGCTTCTTCTACTATATATCTATTCAATAATAATGTCTATTAATTTCAGTATTAAATTTCTGTAAATTTTAAAAACTTATTTCGGTTTTTCCTCTCATTTTTTAACATTTATTTGGAATTTCAGTGCTGCAACTAATAGATCAAGCATTTTAAAATTTTAAATTATTGTTCTTAAATTTCTTTTTATAAGTTTGCAACATTTTATTTATTACTTCATTTTAGATCACAATGCAAAGTTCACAATTCTTATTCCATTACTACCAAGGAATTTGTTTCAACAATTTCAAATTTGATGTCAAGTATTGAATGCAAAGGATCTTTTGCTATCTTCTTAAGTCAAAAAGGGGTAAAACTTTATTTATGTATTTATTTATTTTTACAGTTTCTGCCTTTTCTTTTAAAAAGTGAAGAAAATTACATAAAATTGAAAAAAGTTTTAAATTTCAAATATTTATATTAAATTTTTATTTCACTTATATTCATCTACCTTTTGTTACTTTTTATGATAAAACTTTTAAAAATATGTGATACAAAAGTGTTTTTTGTAATATTATAAGAATTAGTTTGTGGTTAAAAAACAGTACTTTGTAGTAAACTATTTCTCAATAGTATCAACCTACAATAGATCATTCAGGAATGGATATCAATACCTTCTTTTCTGATCTATGTATTAATTAGTGTTTGTCTTTGCTGCTGAAGATAAATTTGTCTATTAATTTAAATTAGAATTGTAAATATACAGTGTGAGTAACGTCTTGAAAAGTCCTTAAAAAGTGCTTAAATTTGTAAACTGTTCTTAAGCACCTTAAAAGTGCCTAATTTTGCAAAAAAAAAAAAAAAAAAAAAAAAAAAAACAGGTCCTTAAAGGGGCTTAATTTTCTGATGGAAAAATTCATTTGTAAACGCAAGCGAAAAGTATCACGTACAGCAGTTGTAGAGTTATCCTCCATATAAAACCAATGCTACTGACTTTTCCTTAAATATATTCGGCGATTCACACATACTATACATTGTTGAAATTAAAGAAATTATGAAAAGCTACTGAAGTAAAGGATTTTTCATTCGTAACGAAGTGCAACAACGGTTTTTTTTTAAAGAGTATAGGCGGGATGTTTTTATCAGATGCAGAATGTTAACTTTTTAAATAAAAATTTTCTTTAAAAAACATAAAATTATCTATACTTATAATAAAGCTCAAAGTGTGTGTGTGTGTTGGCGCTCTACAGGCCAGACCGTTGGACCTACAGCTACCAAATTCAGTACATGTATACCTTGGACGTAGAGAATATGCACCTCGTAGCCCTTTTTTCGAATTTTTAATTTGAATTAATTAAAATTTTAGCGAAATTTCGACGTTTTTCCGCTATAAATTCCGAAAATATTATTGCACAAACATGATTTTTATATCAATTTAAAGGTAAAAAAAATTAGCTTTCTAACGGTATCAGTTTTTTTTTTTTTTTAATTTATAACGTAAGCTTCTATTTTTAACGAATTTTTAAAGAAATATTTTAACCGTGTTTTTAGCACGTGACTGGATAAAATAAAAGAATAACGGAAGTTCGAAAAAAAAAAAGCTATAATCACAAAATAAATCTTAAGAAATGCAACTTTTAGCACATGACTGGATAAAATAAAATAAATATAAAATGGGATATTTTCTTTAAAAAATGCAAGGCAAAGGATTCTATGATCGTTTGCAATATTTAAATCATTAATTCAATAAATTATATTTATTTATACAGGATTGAATTTATACAAGATATGCATTCAAATTCCAGCCCAATGGCCAATTTGTAAAAGATTATTAATAGGCATACATATTGCTTAATACTATTAATTTGATCTAAATGAAATAAATAATTACATTTTATGTAGTTTGAGTCAACCAATGCATTTATGAATGATGAGTTTTAGATTTATTCATACTTTGCTCTATGAGCCATATTTTACAAAACATTTTTATTAATATTTTAAATAAAAGTTTCTACATCAATCAGTCTTCTAAATCAATCAGTAAAACTGACTGATTTATAAAATTAAAGAATATTATTTGGAAAACGTGTTCTTTTAGAGCTTTCCGTCCATCATCTTAAAGAAAAAAAAATAATTTCAGGCCAATCAATGCTCGGGGTTACTTCAAGGCTGATGAATATGTGATTTAATTGAAAATTTTAGAATGCATTGCTCATGGCGAACCAGCTGGTCGCCAAAGGCGGCTAGTGTGTAATAATGACGTTCTTATGCTTATTATTTCTATTCATATAAATATTTATGTGAATAGATATAATAGAATAGATAATGTCTTATATAATCAATTTTTTGAAATAAAAATAATGTTAAAATAAAAGCTGTATTATTATTTTATTTTATTTGTCAGTGCAAAATAATATTTTAATTGTAAAATTTGAGTTGAGTATTTAAGAATTAGACGAAGGAAAAGTTAATTGCTTTTTGTGTGTAAATTTTTTAAATTGTTCACTTATAAAATTAAAAAATACTGTGACAGAAGCTATTTAATTATATTTTTTCTAATTTTTTTAAAAAAATTTCTCAACTTGAATTTAAAATTATTTTGATACAAATGTGTCAGCATTATCTAGTATTTATAAAATTTTCTGAACTACTATGCAACTGATTGTGTGTGTGTGTGTATACGTACGAAGTGTCAGTACTTTTGACCATTGTCCACCGATGCCTCACAGAAAAAAAATCCCTTTTTTGGAATCCTTGCTTGAAAGTGGCCCTTGACGAAGTTTTCAGGCCGGATTCTTTTTCTATTGATTATTGTTTTGATTCGGTTGTGTTACTTTTTGCTTAGCTTTTTTTGTTAATTAATTTAGATTCATTTGTATTTTAGTTGTAGCTGCATTTGCGCTCTCTAAATACAATGATTGATTAAAAAACTTTTTTAATTCTTAAACTTGTTTGAATCAGTAATGATTTTTAATTTCGATTCCGGTTTTGGTTTCGTTTCCGTGGTTAGTACTGTTTCTGTTTCGTTTAAATAATTCTTTAATTATAGTATTTTGGATTTGTTTAATTAAATGGTTCTTATTCATTTACCTTTCATTTTGTGAATTTTTTGCGTGTAATTCTGAATTGAGTTTTAATTTCGATTTCGATCTAGTTGGTTTCGTTCTAACTTTGTTAACCAAGAAATGGGTTTTGATTGTTTTAATAATTTTATGCTTGTATGTATGTATATATATATATATATATATATAATTTGAATCTTTATTGTTTGTAACAAATATTGATTCTATTCAATTTGTTTTTATTTTAAATTTTCAGTGTTTTTTCATTTCTGAAGATAATGTTGCCACTTTAAATAAAAGATGAGCCTGGATTCAACATCCAATTTTAAAAAATTGTTTTTTAATCAAGGATTTAAATTTTTAAATAGATATTTTTAAAATTTGTCTATAAAAATTATATTATAAGACAAAAAAATCCTGAGTAGAAAATTTTTATGAATTTATTTGTGCAAGCACGAAAGTGCTTAATTTTTGCATTCATTTCACACTTCGCACCCTGATATACTCTCAAATCTAAGATGTCATAAATGGGCTTCAAAATAAATAATTACCTAAAATGCCTTGTTTTATCTTTTTCGGTTATGCCAGCTTTGAAGAAAAGTCAATGTAATTATTATGATGCCAAAATAAAAAATATATTTTAAATATATAGTTTAAGAAGGATCTTTATCTGTCTTTTGTAATTTATGTACAAAAATAAAATGACAAATAAAACTATGTATAAAATATTAACTTTTATACTGAAAATCAGTATTTTTTCTTTGTGTAAAATTCTCTCACAATTTACATAAATTGTGCGAAAATAAAATCTAAACATGATCTTTAAATAGAGAATTTTATTAAGTAAACAAGCCCCCTTTTTAAATATCTGTTCTCAAATTACTTTAGATATTTGTCAGTAAATTACTAGATTAATTGTGCGTTTGTATTCTACAATTTTAAAGTTCAAACCAGATTTTATGTTTGTCATGTTGAAAATATATTATCGAATTACTCAACTATTGATTTTGGTTTAAACTTTTTATACATGAAACTTGGTGTAAAAATTAATTTTCTAAGCCCGTCTGGTGTTTTTTTCGTTTTGTTGTTGTTGTTAAGTCAGAACCATCAGGGTAATAACAGATACTGATAATTTTATTATTTTCTGTTTAATTTTATTTAACAAAAATAATATATTTCTATTAGTTGGTAAACCTAAATTTGTAAGTATAAGATTTTATATTATTGATAATGTATTTTTTTTGTAAAGTTATATTATTAGTATATTTTTATTTTTCTAAAAATGTATTAATAAAATTATTGCTATTCTTGAGTTTCTTAATACATAATGCATAGTTTTGATTAATTAAAAAAAATCAAAATATTTTGTTTTCAGAGATACTTATGGATTCTTTGTTTATTTTTTCTTTATTATGATTGATTTTCTTTGATCAAGAGAATATTGACAACAAAATATCAACCACACATTCAAATTAAACTGTCATTTGTGAATTGAAGCCTTCTATTTGAATGAAATTTTTATAATGTGCAATCTTGTTACAGTAGTTATGAAAATGTATTACTATAATCATATACTGTAAAATAATATGTTAATATTATTAATTAATAGTTATAGGATTTCATAAGCATATAAATTTATCATGTGAATATATTAATCTTATGAATCTTTTAAAACTTTAAACTTTTTGTTGGTATACTCTGCTGTAGTAATTTTTCCAGTGATATTAACCAACTTCTCACTTAACTACATTCGAAATAAGTCACATTTAATTTATTGTCAAACAGATGATTTTAGCTGCATTAAATAATTTCAAACATGAGCTTTGGTTCTTTTGTTGTCTTTTTATTTACATGTAATTTTTTTATTAGTTCTAATTTAAGTTATTAATTATATTTATTTTTAGGATTGTATTCAAAGAATCTTACTATCTTTAAATATTATGTTGTCCAAAGCTTTAAAACCACATGAAGGAGGTCATGTTTTATATATGTACAAGACATTCCTAGAACTTCTTTGTAGTGAATTAGGACCTGCTTTCAACTGCAGTTGTTTTCTCGTGAAGGAAGTCATTTACAGCATTGTTAATTTTTTGACTGATGAACAGTAAGTTTATTGTTACAACTTATCTATACTTATAATAAAGCTCAATGTGTGTGTGTGTGTTGTCGCTCTACAGGCCAGATCGTTGGACCTACAGCTACCAAATTTGGTACATGTATACCTTGGAGGTCCGGAATGTGCACCTCGGAGCCCTTTTTTAGAATTTTTAATTAGAATTTCAATTAATTAAAATTTAAGCGAAATTTCGACGTTTTTCCGCTATAACTTCCGAAAATATTATTGCACAAACATGATTTTTATATCAATTTAAAGATAAAAAAAATTAGCTTTCTAATGGTATCAGTTTTTTTAATTTATAATGTAAACTTCTATTTTTAATGAATTTTTAAAGAAATATTTTAAACATGTTTTTATCACGTGATTGGATAAAATAAAAGAATGCCGGAAGTTCAAATAAAAAAAATATCATCACAAAATAAATCTACAGAAATGCAACTTTCAGCACGTGACTGGATAAAATAAAAGAAATATAAAATGTGATATTTTCTTTGAAAAATAAATGCAAAGCAAAGGTTTCTACAATCGTTTGCAATATCTATATCATTAACTCAACAAATCTTTATTTACAGTAAACCTGATTGAATTTAGACAGGATATGCATTGAAATCCCGACTTAATGGCATATTTATGTAATCGTTTGCAATATCTGTATCATTAATTTAATACTTTTCTTCTCTTTTCGCTTTCTTTAAAAAAAACATATTTAATATTTTGGCAACATCATCGAAATTTATTTTAATATTTTGGAAGCATAACCGATGGTTAAAACTGACGGATTTATAAAATTAAAGAATATTACTAGGAATAGGTGTACTTTTAGAACTTTCCGTCCATCATCTTAAAGAAAATACTAATTTCAGGTCAATCAATGCTCGGAATTACTTCAAGGCTAATGAATATATGATTTAATTGAAAATTTTAGAACGCTTTACTCATGGCGAACCAGCTGGTCGCCAAAGGCGGCTAGTTTTATATAAAATTCATTTTTAATCAGAATGTAAGGTACCCAACAATGTAATTTATGTAATCAGCATCAGGGAATTCAGCATTCTAAAATTCATTTAAATAAAATATGCCGCGAAATTTATTTATTTATTTATTATTTTAAGGAATATTATGATAGGAATTATATAAATCAGTTTTGACTTTTTCATAATGTGAGTGTGTTATTGTTGTTTCTTTTTGTGAATCAATTCTAATTCTGTTGTCAGGGTGATTGCTGTGAAGGATGAAACTTTGCTTGCATACTCTTGTGATATACTTCGGATGGTTTGTTCTAAGGCAGTCATGCATTTTAAAGAGGTATATATATATATAATATTTTAGATATATTAAATATATATTAATTTAAATAGATATAAATGCTGACCCCATGCATTTAAAGACTGAAAATAAATTTAAAAAATGCTTTCAAATTTTCAAATTTCTATTAATAGCAATTTCTTATTTTTATAGAATTTTTAAATTTTTTTTATTAATTTGGGGGAAGTAATTTTGTCATTATTTACATCTTGGAGCAATGGATGAATTTATTTTTAATTTATAATGTAATTAATTATGATTTGTTCTTAAATTAATTAATTTTTGTAGGTTATTGGTGATTTTCTTCCTTTCATTGTGAGCAGTATGATTCCATTTGTTCAAGACACCGATTCTGGTAGAAAGGTATGTTCATATTATTAATTTTAGTATGTTACTATTGTTGAGTAAATTTCATTAGTTCATATGATTCAGAAGATTTAAAATAATTCCTTAAAATTTTTCCATAAATGGATTGCTGGATATGATGTTATGTTATTTCATACTAGCCGCCTTTGGCGACCAGCTGGTTCGCCATGAGTAAAGCGTTCTAAAATTTTCAATTAAATCACATATTCATTAGCCTTGAAGTAATTCCGGGCATTTTCTTTAGTATTTTCTTTAAGATGATGGACGGAAAGTTCTAAAAGTACACCTTTTCCTAATAATATTCTTTAATTTTATAAATCAGTCAGTTTTAATCATCGGTTATGCTTCCAAAATATTAAAAAAAAATTTCGATGATGTTGCCAAAATATTAAATATGTTTTTTAAAGAAAGCGAGAAAGGGAAAAAAAATATTGAATTAATGATACAGATATTGCAAACGATTACATAAATATGCCATTAAGTCGGGATTTCAATGCATATCCTGTCTAAATTCAATCAGGTTTACCATAAATAAAGAAGATTTGTTGAATAAAATGATTTAGATATTGCAAACGATAATAGAAACGTTTGCTATGCATTTATTTTTTTCGAAATATCAATTTTTTTTTATTTTATCCAGTCACGTGCTAAAAGTATCATTTCTTTAGATTTATTTTGCGATGATAGTTTTTTTTATTTGAACTTCCGGCATTCTTTTATTTTATCCAGTCACGTGATAAAAAAACATGGTTAAAATATTTCTTTAAAAATTCGTTAAAAATAGAAGCTTAAGTTATATATTAAAACACTGATACCATTAGAAGGCTAATTTTTTAATCTTTAAATTGATGTAAAAATCATGTTTATGCGATCATATTTTCGGAAGTTATAGCGGAAAAACGTGGAAATTTCGCTTAAATTTTAATTAAATCAAATTTTAATTAAAAATTCGAAAAAAGGGCTCCGAGGTGCACATTCCCGACCTCCAAGGTATACATGTAGCAAATTTGGTAGCTGTAGGTCCAACGGTCTGACCTGTAGAGCGCCAACACACACACACACGCACGCACACACACACACACATTGAGCTTTATTATAAGTATATAGATTAAGTTGAAAAATCTATTTGTTCATCGCAAAGTAATTTTAAATAATTAATGCTTCTTATAGAACTTTTGAAAAAAAAAACTGAAACTGTTTTTTTTTAAAGTGGAATCTCTACTTTTAAATATAATTTCCTTTGAATGAAAAATAGTATTTTTTTTTTTCTTCATTTCAGCTGATGATTCCATAAAGATTCACATTTAAAAAAATTAAGGTTGCAATTATTGTTGAAAAGTTATTTTTAAATTTTATAGTTTTAAAATTGAAATAAAATGTGATAAATAAAAATAGATAAAATAGAAATAGCAGTAGAAAATAAAATAAATAGTAGTAGTTGCATATAAAATTTCTTTTATTGTCAACAATAATACTATTGCATATAGAAGAAAATAATAGCTCATAAAATGATCCTCTGATTCTTGAAAAACATCACAAGTTAGAAGAAAAGTATGTTGCTTAAACTTGGTGCTGAAATATTTTTGAGAAATTTTTAAATGAATTTACTGAATAGATTCTTTGTTAAATAGAGTATTATAAATAGATTTTATCGCTTTCCAGTTTTACAATATTTCTTAAGGAATTTTGTGTAAAACCTGTTTTATTTTTGTTTGTTTTTGGCTTACCTGATATAATTGCATGTGACAATCCATTTAATGATTTTGAATTACAATTAAAATTTATCTAAGTCACCCCAATGATCACCTTATTTAGCTTGTGACTTTTAACCTGTTGACATAATGGTAAAATTACCTACCTCTAGGAATGGCAATTCAAACACCATGAATACCAAAAATAGTCAGGTTTTTTTCGACTTCAGTGAGATGCATTCCTTTCATACTCTTGATCTTAAACCTTTTATTATGAGGAAGAAGTGGAAAGAAAAATAAATACCCTCCAAAACAGAAATCAAACTAAAAATGAGAAGAAAAAAAAAACAACTGTTACTGGAATGGGAAGGCTGCCATGGTTTTTAAAGCACAGAGCACAAAGTTATTTTTGCCATCAACTTAATCTTTTAACTTCTGTATTAGGTTCCAGGTGTCTTTTGATGAATCTAGAGGATGGTTAAGAAATGCATTAATATAGTTTTAAAACCTTGTTATATTGCTTTTCTGTGCCAAATGTTGGATTCTGAATATTCAAGAATCTTGGTGATTGCTTCCTTAAAATTCCAGTTTCAATTATCGTTCCTGAAGTTTTTATCCTTTTTTATGGAAACTATAAAAAGCCAGAAAATACAGCCAAAATTAATCAGTATTGAGTCAGAGAAGCAAACGAATCAAGAAACATGAATAGTTACGAGAAATTTGTCATGTGAGAATTCTTTCTGAAACCTTCGTGTTTATGCGATTGTTTAATATCGATTTGCTGTCTTTATATAGATCTGTATTACAAATGCTATCTTTTTGTACACTTTATTATTCCCCCATAACATTAATCAGCGAAGTAGAAACTTTCATTTGTTGAAAAATTTAAGTAAAGGATTTCGTTATATCATTAAACACTAGTTTAATAAATTTGAAAAAATTATAACTGTGTTGGCAGTTCCTCTTTTGCTGATAAATTTAATAAGGATTGACTTTATACAATTTAAAATATGATTTTAAAAATTCGAAGAAATCACATTTGAAAAATCTGAAAAACTTTGAATGAAAGCACTTCTATCTAAAGATGACTTAAATTTCACTGCATTAAAAATAGCGAAGTAATTTTTTTCTTATGAGTATTTTGTTTTCTAAAAAATAGAAATCCTTCAGAACATTTAATCTTACTGACAGTTGTTTCTATTTGAAATGGAGAATGATTTTGGATAAGTTTATTTATGTGTATGATTGCATTTATATACCAATAATTGCAAAATAGATTGATATACGAAATTCAATACTGAAAATATAAATATTTTGTGTAAGTTTAGCACCAAAACTTTTATTATTTGACTACTCATTTTACTTTTTAATTCAATATACATTTGCTTTAAAAAATTCCTATAAATACATTTTTTTGGGGTATACTAAATTTACTTTCGATATGAACAAAATAATGAAAATTCATGTTTTTTAAGCATATTGGAATTTCATTAATAAAATGAAATATATATTTTCAGGTTCTAAAACGTTTTTATAAAGTGATACTGCAAAAATTATAATGATTTGCTTACTTATTCTCTGAAATTTTTTTTTAAATCTAAAAATATAAATGAAAAAATCTTGGGAAATAATATGCAGATTTTTAATATAATGCCAATCAGTTTCAATATATTTCTGCTGCACCAAAAACTACAAGAATTTGAATATTATGAAAGTTTAAATGTAAAATTTAATTTTTTACTTAATCTAACCTTTTTAAGTTAATTTATTGAAATAAAGTACAGCATAGTTTTGTAGAAATGAATAATCTCTTTTAATGCTATAAATTTTGTTAAATTATTTGTCAATTAAGAATATTAATATGTGTGAAGTTATTTTTATAGCAGATTTATCAATAACTTTTCAAAAATATTTTAAAAACATTTTCCTTTTATATAATAATTATTGTAAGAAAATTCTTGACATTATTTTAATAAATATTTTCTTTCTTTCAGGCATTCTCATTTCTATCATTTTTGATAATAGATTGTGAAGTCTATTTAGCTGATTATATTCCATATTTGGATCCTTTTCCTGACAGTGAAATGTTTCAAAGCCTCTTTAATAAATATAATCAAATTAAATACAGATCTGGAAAGTTGTCATTGAAACAAGTAATTATTTTTATAATAGATTATTTATCGGAAATTTGTTTTATATATTAGTAAAGTGGTTTTTATTTAAAGATTTTTTTTTTGTAACTTTTTGGTGTTTTTATTTTTCATAGGAGATTACTCTGTTTTTAAAATCATATAAGATGGTGGGAAAAGCTACTGCGACTGGACTTCAACATTTATGTAAGATGCTGAAAACTCGACAGCCAGAACTTTTACAAATACTAAATTCATTGAAAGGTATGTTTATGTAATTTTCATTTCAAATTGGGAAGATTAACAATGAAATTTAATTCAAATTCATATATTAAAGCAGTAATTTTCTTATATTTTAAAATTAATCATTCTTTAAAACACTATAGCAGTTATAACCATTTTTATTTTAATAACAAATTCATCTTTTTTAGATGCATAGCTATCTGCTTTTTTTTAGGATTAATTAAAAAATCCACTTTAATTGTAATTTCCAAGGAAATGATTTTTTTGTGTAAATGTAGATATTATTATTATATTAAATATTTATTTGTTTTAAATTACTATTACATATGATGTCTCCGTTCATTTTTTAAATATAAAATATATATGCTATAGTTTTTATTTTTTCTATAAACATCTATTGAAATATTTTACCCTTTTTCTGATGAATATTTGTGTTTAATAGCTACTAAAAGAATCTTTATTATTATTAAGTTTAAAGAAGTCAAGAAAAATTATAAACAGACTGAGATATCAATAATAGATTTGTGATTATTTAAACATTGTAAAATTATTTTGCATTTAATATTAAGTATTTTATTATTTTCATAGAATTTATAATTTGCATTAAATTAAGAATTTGATCCAAAAAGAAAGAAAGAACAAATTTACTTATAAAAAAATGAATCAGAAATAAATTTTATTTTGCTTAGATCTACTAAATTTATAAACTTTTGAATGTTTTTTTACTTTATGACCTGAAGTATATTAATATCAGACTTTTTTATTCTTGTAAAGGAACCATTTTATTTTCTGAAGATGTAAAATCCAGTGTTCATCACCAACTTGTTTGTGAATTGGCATCCATCTGCACTTTAAATAATACTCCTTTAGAGGTAATATTTTGGTCTGTTATTTTATATAAATTTGGTTTGAATCACATATAATGGTTTTTAAAATTATCATGAAGTGAAATAAGTGTTTATGAACATGCTTGACTTTTATAATCAGTATCTCTTAATTACTTTCAGTATGTTCTAAAGCTAAAAACTACAGTTTTAAATATTTTCATGCAATATTAAAGTTTTCACTAATGTTATTTTTAAAAATATTGCTTTTAGTTCTTATGATCTATTTGTTTTGTAACTTTCTTTCAGATTAAAAAAGCTGCTAGTGATTGTATGGCTGCCATAGGACCAGTAGTTTTTTCATCTGTAGTTTTGCAACCTTCATCAAATGTTTCCAATGAAGACTTAAATTCCTTGCAACAAGGCTATGCTGTAATCCTCAACTTGCTTACAGACTACCTTTGTGACAAAAGGTATTTTCAAATTTCTAATTGTACATATATTTCTAATTGTATCTATATTTTATTTTAATTAATATAATGAGGTAATGATGAATGGATGAGATATCACATAATGAGAACTTAAATTTTGTTAGGGAGTTATAAGGAGAAAACTTGTGTAAATTTTTATGAAAAAGATTCTGCATGTTTTGAGAGAAAAACTTTACTGATAAATCTTTTGTTAAGCTTTATGCTTATTTCTGTTAGTGATTGCTTTGTTCTTAATTTCTTAACTATCAATGGATATTAAAATTGTATTTCAAAAAGGTTGTTAAGAAGGAAATTTAGAATTTACCCTCTCCTTCTGAAATTATAACTGTATAATTCACATCAGAAGCAAGGATATTAATGGGATGATTTTTCTCCCTTCCCTATTGATGAGAAATAAAGTGTTTCATTGGTAAAAATCTTAACAGTTTTTTTTAATTGATGTAGAGAATAGTAATTTTTTATCCCATTTTATTATATAGTAATTAAGTAAAAAACAGAATTTGGTCTGGCATTGGCAACCCAGTTTTATCAATAGAAGGCTGACATTTCATGTTTTTTTTGGAGGGGGGGGGGGGTGCATTTTTTTATTACTATCTTTTGTTGTGTATTAAACTGGTGAAAAAACTTTTTAAAGCAGTTGGAGCATTAAGGATATTCACATGCATTTTTGAAGGATATGGATATTTCTGTGTGCTATTTACTTTCTTACTTTTTAAAAAAAGTTATAGTTGTTTTGAATGAGAACTTGATGATTCTGTTACTTAAAGCAATATTTACATTCAAGACATATTAGTTTAAAGATTCTTTTTAGTTTAAAAAAATCTAATATTCTAATTTTTATTTAGAAAAAACTTTATTTTAAATATTGATTTGCTTCACATTAAATAATAGTAATCACATTGTTAAGCGCTTATGATTTGAGTGATTTCATTTCACATATTTTCTATTTAATTAGCTTTTTCATTTAATTATTGCAAAATCTTACCCAATAGTCAACTTTAATGAGAAAATTATTTTTATTTTGCCAACTGTTATTTATTTTCTTAATTGTTCATTGCTTGTCATTTCTTCAGCCAATTCATACTGCTTAACACAATACAAAGTGTTAATTTTTGCCAATGCCTCTGATTCATAATATCTGAGAATCAAATATCCAGGTTGGGAAATATAATAGATATATGTCTGATTAAATGGGGATTGAGGATCCATCTACCATTATCTCAATTTACGTAAAATTAAACTTATTTACAGATTTGGTTTAAGTACAACCATTTTAAGAACCATATTGAAATTTCGCACAGCATTGCTACATCTTCTATTATTGATTATATATATATATATATATATATATGAGCATAATTTGCATTTAAAAGTTATTTTTAAGCTGAAATTTTTTCCCAATGAAAATTAATGTAAAATTGGCTGGTTTTTCTTTGCATCTCAAATGATGGGGCATTTAAACTTTTGCTACAATACTTGGTTCCCATTTTATTGCCAAACCAGTGCAAACCATTTATTCTGCATGAAATATATAAATTAAGTACTAATACGATCTAATAAATATAGATAATAATTTCATTATAACTTTGTCTTGTGAAACATTGATGTGGAAAATGAAAGGAGCAAAATGCTATTGTTTAAAAACAATGCCCCCCCCCCTTGTTTCTTGGCAATGTGTGCTTTCCTGCTGCTTCTAAATACAATGTCATAAGTTAATTTCTTATGTTCGTCTTAAAAAATTTTGTTAGGCAAATGCTTGAAATGCAATAAATGTTTGATGATTTAAAAAAGGATTTAAGCATGAAAAATTATTTTAATTACATTACTTTAAAATTACATTGAATTTATGTATGACGTCAATTTTATTTTCTTGTAGGATTGATATTAAAGTCACAGCATCAGAAATTATGAGGGAATTATTTGGAACAAAAACAGCTTATTCTTTTTTCATTGATTATCAAACTTTACGTCCCAATAATGCAGTCAAAAAATATGCATTGCCATTCTTTATGTGCCAAAATGTAAGTGTATTCTTCCTTTTTCTTGTATATTAGAAGACTTAGAAATGTTTCAAAATACATAGAATGACTGCATGCAAAATGATAGAAACAGTACATCTTAGAATTTGAGAGTAATTGATTTCGAAATTTCCAGTGTCATTTATAAAGCTAAGACTATATATTTTTTTTATTGTAAAAGGAATATAATTATTTTAATTAAGTAGCATTTATAAAAGAAATCCTGTTTAAGGCTTATTCAGTTAAATGCATACAAATAAAGTAGAATTTTGTGAAATATTAAATTTTTTTACTAATTAAAATTTACAAAAAAATTATATCTTTTTCTTCATAAAATGATTAAGAAAAAATAGACATTAGTCTTGTTGCATTTTTAAATATGTAATAATTTTTTTAGAGGATTTTTAATGAACATTGAAAAATCAAATATTCAGTTCATTATTATAACACATGTAAGTTGTAATATTATGTAATAATGAAATTTCTTTTATAAATAAAATTAGAGAGGTAAGATTAATTTCTAGGTTTGGTTTTATTAAGATATAAGTAAATAATTTTACTTTTCTTAGGTAAGAGGTCTAAAAAGTGCTTGTCAGTACACATATAACATAGAAAGTATTCAAGATCTTTCATTGTGGCTTCCTGAAGCAACTGGGCATTCTGATTGGATTACTAACTTAGTATGCACCATAATTAAAAATGGACTCACAAGGAATAATTTTTATGAGTGTTTGATACCAATGTGTGAGAAAGAGGTATGTTATATTTTAATTGCTAAAAATTCGTAAAATTGGTTGCAAAAATTTGATTGTTTATCATGTGCATATTAATCTTTATTTTATGTCACCTTTAGAAAGAGAACTGTTTCTCTTGATATTAAATTTACTAATCTTGTTATTTTCTTTGAATGGACTCTTTTATAATTGCTTGGAAGTAAGCTATTTTCTTTCCTTTTTGTTTTAACTAGTTCCCTTTTATTTATTTATTTTTATATTAAAACAATTTTGAATTTTTTTTTATTTCTTTTTATTATGGTTTTCTTTAAATTTTATTTTAGATATATATTTATTTCTTAATAAATAATTATATGTATCCTTTTTCATTACAGGTACAATTCTGTGAAAAGATACTGCCTTATGTTATACATTCAATTCTTTTGCTTAGTGACGAGCAAACACATAGTGCCATTTCTCTTGGGATAGATGCCTTTTTCTCCCAGTTCTCTCAATGGCTTAGTAGAAAGAACTTAAAAAATTATCATAACTCTTGTAAGTTTTCCATTAATTTTATAATTTTTAAAACCCTTTGATATTGTTTTAAATTGCACACCAGTGTAAATAAAGATGTTGAAGCTGACATTGAAAATCATTGTTCCTTTTGTACTTTATGAATAAAAAAAACTCAAATGAATATATATTTAAACTAATTTATTACATTTTAGAATTCAACAAATTGCCATTAGCAAAATGAGATGCATAAAAATAATTTTATAGCAGATTGCCCCCCAAAAAATAAATAAACAAGAATAAGCATATATTTTCAACAAAAAGTACTTCTCTTATTTAATAATTGGTATAATTAGTGTTGATGAAAATGGCTAGGGTATATTATTTTCTTTTTCATTAATTTATTAAATGAAATATTTGTTAGATTTTCTTTACTATCTGCAAAAATTTTCCTTTTATAATTAGTCTTGATAGCTTTTGAAGAAGGCTATTCTTTTTGATTAAATGTTTATTTAGTAGCTTCTATTTCTCTTCCTAACTAGTTGGATATTATTTTATTGCGAGTTCTTAGTAGTTGTGGTATTCATTTAAAGAATAATTTGATGGAGGCTAAATCTAATTTATTCTATCCCCATTTTCTTTTGTATTGTTTTATAATTGACTTATAAATTCTAATAATTCATATCTTTAAGAATTTTGTAGAAAGAAACTTTCTTTTCAGGTATATTTGCGATCTGACAAAATTTGCTTATTAAGAGATAAAGTTAAATTATTGCAAGATAATTACAGCAGGTTTTATCGCTACTTATACTCTAGGGCAGAGTTTCCCAAACTTTTTTGTGTCGTAGACCGCTTGCCATGTTTTTCCGTATTGAATAGACCCCCTACTTACCTGATATTGATTTCCTGTAAATTTCTAACTGTAATGAAGTTTACTGTTAAAAACTTAAAGTAAAAACACATGCTAATTTATACATTTATTAATTGAATTTAAATTTATACTACTCAAAATAAAATTTCGCATCTGTTATGTAAAATCTATGTAACATGAAATAAACATAAAACAAACTAACATAAGCAAAAAGTCAATATTTTTAATGAGAAGGATGAGCCTGATGCTTTAACAATAAATTATCAACATTTGGCGTCAATTTTGTAAGGGTTAATCTTAAATCTCCTCGGCTAATGATGTCCAGTCTGTTTCTTTTATTCGTTAAGAGATTAGTAACAGCGCTAAACCCCTTTTCCACTAGGTATGACGATGGAAAGGAGATTCCTCGCTATATTCCATAATACGGGATAAGTAACGGGTATGTTGCAAAGAAGCCAGAATTGCTGATATCCGTTTTTAAACTGAACCTTAAGTTCTTCGTTTGTACTTAGTTCTGAGTAAATAGGTACTATCAGTGTATGTGTTGAGATTTACTATCTTGGATCCCCATTTTCATTTCATGGACCCCCAAATTTTTTTTTCGCTGACGTAGACCCCTTGCAGGTTGTCATAGACCCCTAGGGGTCGATATAGACCACTTGGGGAATCACTGCTCTAGGGTTTAGAATCTAAATTGATTTAATAAATTTGTGTTTGAACTTCATACTTTCAGGTATGTGAATGTATCATATGTACAAAATATATGTAGATTAAAAATGTAAATTTTTTGGATTCTTAATAATTTTTTCAATTTTATTCGTTCTTGATTAAATAATGCAATATAAATCCGATACAAAGTTTTGGCTGATATAGCATAATTTGATTCTTATTTTGGGAAAACTATTTACATGGATTCTGTTTTTTCTAACTTGTATTTCATCCCTAGTTATTATCCCCCCCCCATTAGCCCTATGTAATGCTACATATACCACTGAATAATGCCTGTCTTTTCCAGTAATAATTTTATGAACAAAGCTTTTCCTTTCCTCTTCTGGATCACCAATCAGTCACTTTTAAAACCAAAGCAACCTATATATTGGCAGCATTACCTCTTCTTAAGAAGCAATATTCTCAGTTTGGAATCATAATTGTTATCTGTTTTACCTACCAATCTTAGCATAAGTATAAGAAAAGCTGAACTGGTATTGTTGTAATAAAAAATTAAACTTTTACAGATTGTATAAAATGTATAATCCAGTTTCAGCATCAAACTTGTACTTGATACCAGGTATCTCTATTCATAGGTTCCCAATCCAATCCTAATTATCAACTTACATGTTTTGAAACATTATTGACATCAATATAGCCATTTAAATTGTAATAATATCTTTAAAATTAGGGCAAATTGTAGTTATATAAATATATTGATTTTACGTGTTTCAAAACTATAATGGATAGGGTTGGATCATAAGTAATAATTCATTTATTATTTTGTGTGGTAAGTAATATTTAATGATTGCCATTTGTCATTATAGGGTCTTTAAAATAGTAAGAAGTGGTGGTTTAACTGATTTTGATATATCGATATAATTAACTCGCTATAAAAATGGCAATTTTAGATTAATATCAAATGATCTGGTCATAACTGGAATTATATTTCTTTTATCATAAAAGTTATAAATTTTGTATAATACTTTTTGAGTGTTAAAAATCATAACAATTATAGCTTTCTCAAATAATTATAAATCGTTTTAGCATTGAAATTCCTTCAAATTTTCATATAAGCCTCTACTTTTAATTCTGCATATTTCCTAAATAATTTCCTTTAAAAAATTTCCTTCAAAATCCCAATGCTAACTGCCTTTCAAAAATAAGGTTTTCATATTTTGAAAACTGAATGTTTATCAAAGCAATTGGCTAATTTAAGAGTAAAATAGTTTTGCAATAAAAAATTTATTAAATGTTTTTAAATATTTATATCATATATTATTCATATATTATTTTATTTTGTAGCTCCTGTAACAAGGATTGAGTTTAGTAAAGCATCTGTACGAGCCATGCTTTCTGTTGTGAATCATATATGGCTGAATCCTAAACAAGAGTAAAAATTTTCAATATATTAATTTGTATATATATTTTTTTTTGATGAGAAAAGATAAATGCACAATGTCTTCTCTCTCTCTTTTTTTAATTGTTGGATGTCTAATTAAAAAAAAAAACCGTTTTTGAAGGAAGTACTAAATCACTAACATGTTGAAATGTATTTTATCTGAGAACATTTTGTTCCTTTCAGAAAGTAATGTTTTTACAATCATGTATTCAAAATCATATCATTGAAAAAAAGTTGTATGTTATCTGTTTGTGATCGAGAAAAGTTTTTTTCTCGCTTAAACATATTTGCATTAAGTTTAAAATTTTAATCTTTTTGTAACTACACTGATGGAAAAAAAAATCCCAACACTAGGAAGGAGCTGTGCTAGATAAACGAAATTTGGTAGGCGTGTTTATACATCTGAAAGATGACGTCGATTCAAATTTCGAGCTACGTGCGTAAGTGTGGCACTAGTAGCGACACTATGAACATGCAAATGAGGTTTGCTTTAAATAAGCGCTATAAGGTTTGTGATCGTTATTTACAGTTGAGATTTGACGTAGTGGGTTAATATTAGTCAAGGATGCCTCTGAGAAGACGAAGAAGCCATTATCAACAGCTCACTGAGTTTGAACGAGGTCGTGTTGTAGGGCTACGAGGAGGTGGGTTTTCTTTCCGCGATATTGCTGAAAGACTTGGCAGGAACGTATCCACTGTGCATGAGTATTGGCGGCAGTTGTCAAGGGAAGGTACTGCCTCAAGAAGACCAGGTTCCGGGCGGCCACGTGGTACTACTGAGAGGGAAGACCGTCATATTCGGCGTATGGCTGTGGCTAATCGTACTGCGTCTGCAGCTGAAATTCGAGCTGCAGTTGGCACCACAGTGACACAACGAACTGTTACAAATCGGTTACTTCAAGGACAGCTCCGAGGCAGACGCCCTGTACAGTGCATTCCACTGACTCCAAACCACTGCCGTTTGCGACATGAGTGGTGTCAAGCTAGAGCTCATTGGAGGAGGGAGTGGAGATCTGTTGTGTTTTCTGATGAAAGTCGGTTCTGCCTTGGTCGCAGTGATAGCCGTTTGTTGTTTAGAAGGAGGCTAGGTGAACGCCTGCTAGTGACCTGTCTGCGGCTTAGACACACAGGGCCTACTCCTAGAGTTATAGTTTGGGGAGCAATTTCGTATGACAGCAGGAGCACTCTCGTGGTTATCCCACGCACCCTCACTGCAAATTTGTACGTCAGTCTAGTGAAACAACCTGTTGTGCTGCCATTCATGAACAGCATTCAAGGGGATGTTTTCCAACAGGATAACGCTCGCCCTCATACCGCTATTGTAACTCAACATGCTCTACAGAGTGTCGACATGTTGCCTTGACCTGCTATATCACCAGCATTTTCTCCAATCGAGCACGTATGGGACATCATTGGACGACAACTCCAGTGTCATCCACATCCAGCATTAACCGTCCCTGCATTGACCGCCGAAGTGCAACAGGCATGGAACTCTATCCCACAAACTGATATCCGACACCTGTACGACACAATGCATGCACGTTTGCATGCCTGCATTCAAAATTCTGGCGGTTACACCGGTTACTAATGTACCTACATTTTGCATTTGAAATGGCTCTTCTCGCCAGTGGCTCTACCTGTGATCTTGAAACTTTAATCAATTAAGTATGTTTCCTAGACAAATGTATTCCTAAAATTTCATTACTGTACAATAATTTTTTCTTGGTGTTGGGATTTTTTTTCAGCAGTGTATAAGCTTTTATAAAAACAATGTTATATTTAAAAAGAAAATATTTTTCAGCTATGTGATTTATATATTGATTTTTTAAAAAGTAATGCTGAAGTAATATTTTTTATATATTACTATCTGTATATTCATTTTTAATGTGCAATTTAAATTTAATTTTTATAATTTTAGTTTTGTTTTTTACCCTTCAAATATTGAGAAAGCTTTAATTAATTTTATTAAAAGTTTTAGAAGTCAGAATGTGTAGAGATTATAAATAACTGCTGTAAATTTTGCGATTTTCAGCAAAATGTATTTTTAATATGTTTTGTCAAGAATTGTCTGCATTTCTTCTTTTCATTCCATAATTTATAATCGTTTCCATGTTTTCTAAAGTAATATCTATTACATACACTATGTTATTGTGCATACTATATATTGTTTTATATGTTTAAGGTATTGAGGATTTAAGGTAGCAACCTTTCCTTAAAATACTGCATCCTCAATAGAAGGAAAAGAATAAGTTTCAAGAAATATTTTTGTTTTTGTACTGTGTATTAATGCATGTCCATTTCTATTCATAGGTCTAAAAGTGAAAGGAATGTTTTAAAGGATTTCTGGTTAAACATTAGTTTCTTAGAAGTTGCCCAAGCTGCCCAATACTGCTCAGCATATTTCACTGCAATTCTCTATACCGAGTTATGGTGTGATAAAATGAGGTATTGAAATAATCACAAATTTCATATGTGACAGAATTTAATTTATTTAAATAGATAATAGTGAAATTAATAAAATAATAATTGTAGAATGAAAAATCAAGCACTTAACTTTTTTGTTGCTTTTATCCATTAGAATAAAGGACATCGTTAGCCTAATTAGAAATAAATATTAACAATATGCTATTTAACTATATATAATTTTATCAGTTGGAATTCTGCAATAAATTTGTATTTAATTGAAACTATTAAGTAGAATATCTATTATTTAGGCTTGTGAAAACTTGCAAGTCGTAAAAATAATACTCATATATTAAGTATTTTACTAAGCATAAATGATGAAGGAACACCTGTGGAAATATAAATTTCCATAATTGATATCTCATGTAATATTTCTTCTACTTTTAAATTTATAGAATTAAACTTTTTAAATTTTTTAAAAGTTTTTGACACTATTTTTCATCATAGTTTTGTTTTATTTGTTGAACTGGTATAATTTGACCCATTAACTGCCATAACTAACCATCATCAGAAGATTTTGGAATTTTATGTATACCACTCGGCTTCGATTAGTGTGCTTGACAGTTTTGTTTCATTCTGTATATTCTAATTATAATTTAAGTTCTACTTTGAAACGGACATAAATGGTAAACTACTTAACCAAATGTTATCAAGTTTGGTAATAGTTTAAAGGAGGTTATGGGAATTTCTTTTCCTCCTCTATCCCTAAAAATGTTTAAAAATTCACCACGAAAGGTAAAATAGCGCAGAATGCAAAAATGCAATATACCAACATGTGTGTAACATTTCTCAGATATGTTAGGAGCTACTTTTGGGAATGCAATAATGCGATTTAACTTACTTTCTGAAATGGTGGACACCACATTAAACATGCTTTGTAAATGTTTCATAAACGATTGCATACATCACCATCTCCCCTAATGATGAGTTTTTTAAAAACATCTTTGGCAGAAAAGAAATTTCCATGATCTTTAAACTGTTATTAAGTATGATAATATTTGGTCCGGTAGTTTTTTTTAGTGACATTTCAAAGTAAAACTCTAATTATAACCACTCTGTACAACAATCAATATTGTGTGTTGCTGAAAATGTAGATTATATGCTTCGTTTCTTCACAACGATCAAATTAATTTGAAATGATGGAACAAGATTGTTATCTTTGAAGCTTTACATTTTTGCTTTGATTTTTATATTATATACTGAAATACTCTACATAAATATGTAATTAGGGGATTATGGTACCAGTCTGTACTTAGGTCTTTTGTTTTTTATCAAAATGATTTTATTAGGTTGTTCGGAAAGTAATTTCGTTTTTTCCTGACAAAGGATTTAATTGCATTTTTCGCACCCAATTTCATACTTAAACCGCAAAATCATTTTATGTTTTAAGAGCTGATATAGCAAGGCTTGAGTGTGAAAAAGTGCAGCTGATTCTTCGCAGTAGTTTTTGGATGGTGCCCTTTTAAATATGGAGAGCAATAAACAGCATTTTCGTCATTTTTTTCTTTTTTGCTATAAAAGATAAAAATGCTGTTCAAGCCAGAAATAAATTAGCCAATATGTGTGGAGAAGATGTGTTAACAGTACATCCGTACCAGAACTGATTTGCAAAATTTTTCCTTCAAATGAGGAGGCCAAAAACCACCTCGATCAGTTTTTTTTTTACAGCAAAGACCAAAACTTTTATGAGCGTGTAATCATGTTACTACCAAAAATATGGCAAAAGGTATTAGACCAGAATGGCAATTTTATAATTTAATAAATAATTTATTCATTAAACGAAAATTTCTTTTCATTTTGACAAAAAAATACGAAATGACTTTCCGAACAACCCAATACTAATCATTTTATAATGATATCCACTTGGGACTTTTTAACAAACATCAAATATTTTCAAAGCAAAACATAATTTGAATATAATTACACTGTTACACAACTTTTTGTGAATACATAACTTATCTGACCAAAAATTAAAGAAAAATTACTGTTAATGGGTTAAAATAATTTTTTAATTTCTAGGGAAAAGGCTTTGAGATCTGAACCATCTAGTGACCATTCAGATTCATCTGGAAGTTTAGATTGCTCACCATTATCTTTCATTGGATCACAAGAAAGGGACAAAGCATCTCTTGTATATGACATTCTTCTTGATACATATACTAAAATTGGGGATTCGGATGCCATCAGTGGTTGTGAAGTAATTGCAACTGACAGTGAAGCTATAATGAAGCATAGTTACCTCATTGAAAAGAAATGGGATGGCTTGTTGAAAATAAGTGATATGAATGATTCCAGCTTAGGAATTTTGCATGTTAGTATAATTTTTATTGAAATGAAAAATATATATTTTTAAATTCATTTCTAATATATTTATTTTTAATGCTTCCCTTCTTTTTTACTTTCTCGTATACATAACATAGAGAGAGTATTGTAAACGTAAAAAATTTCAAGCTTGAAATTTTGACAGATGAGCACATTTTTAATTTACCTGAGTTTAAAAAAAATATTTTTAGAAAATCTTTCTGTCTTTTTTTTGGGCAAAGATTACTCAAAACTGCTTTAAGCTAGGCGGATAAAAGTTGGTATATGATTTTTATGCCACATTTGTTGATTTCTATAAAATTTTGGGCAAACATCATTCAGTTTGCTTGTCTGGCTATTTAAATATAAGCTGAAAAGATAATTATGAAACAAAAATAATTAGATAAATAAAATTTGAAACACAGATTTAACATTGATAGCGTTGACACATGTCAGAATTTGTGCCAAATCTCACAAGAGGTGAGCTGTCTGTCGGTCTACACTTTTGGAAACAACAAGATTATCATTCAAAAAGGAATAACTTAAATATATCAAATTATATGTGATACAAGTTATATTTTATGTGCTATTTTGTACACAGCTGTCGTTTTGACAAAAAACTACGAGTGTAGTTTTGTGTCATTTTTATTTAAGTCGGCTGGGAAAAATGCGCCTGAAATACAAATTTGATTTTTGGATACCAGGGATTAATCACCAAGATTGATATGATATATATAATAAGAATATTAAATATATCGTGATTTTTATGCACCGCTACCACACTAAGCTTTCTCTAGGGTAACACATTTTGTAGAGAGTAGGAAAAGAAGATTTAGAGAGACCATTCCCACTGGTTGGTGAAAGAATATATTTTATGTCTGTCTCTATCTATATGTCTGTCCGTGCGTCCATCTTTTCTTTCCTTTTACTTTATGTCATGAATATGTATTTCATTTTTATAAAATTGATTGTTTGATTTTGTGTTTATATTAAAAAGGAAGTAAACAGTTACTATTGATCAAGATAGAGGATTCTTATTTTATAATTTTATGCTTTTTTGTTATTTTTATTAAACTCAACTTTAACTATCTTATATATGCTTCTATGTAATTTAATAATGATTTGAATGACAGAAACTTTTAGTAGCCTTTTGAATATAGCCTGAACTATTGTCATTTTTTAGGCTTTACAAAAAAATCATCTTAATTCTGTTCTCCAAGGATATATACAATCTTTAACTCACATTCAAGACGAAACTTTGATGCATAACATCCGTGAATATCAATGTGAAGCTGCTTGGAGAATGGGGCAGTGGAATTTCCCAGTTGTTGAAAAGTAAAATACATTGCATTTGTATTGATATTTTATATATGCATTTTAGAAAAAATATCTTTACTTTAGATACATGTATATTAGAAATCTTTGTGCATTTTAGAAAGAACAGTTTTAAAACGAATTCTGTTAATATCCAATGTATGTTTTTGGTAAAAACTTATGTTGTCCTTTAAAAAAAATTTCAATTAAATATTATATTTTAAAACATGCTTATTTAACTATAACATCAATTAAGAATATACACAAAATAAAAAATTAATTTTTATTCGGATTAAGTTAAACAATTTTAGTTATCTTTACAATCAAATCCTGTTATTCTCAACAAATGCCACATTTGATATTTCTGTGCATATATTATTTTTTATACTAAGGTTTATAAATTGTAAAATTCATATTTTCATCCATAATCTATGTACTGAAAAAATATCTACTGAATCTATACATCTCAACTGAAAGAATTAAATAGATTAATAGTTATATGGTGTGGCCAGAAATTCATCTGCATATACACTACTGGTCAAAAGTATTGCAAGTTTGAGAAATTTCATGTTTCTTCAAAAATATGCCCCTCCCACAAAAAGTAATATATGTATTTTTTTTTAAATCTAAAGTGATATTGTTTTATGTCAGTATGTTTAATTAGTCTAAAGGCAAGATATAATTAAAAATTGAATTTTTTTAATTATATCTCACCTTTAGACTAATAGACTTTAGTTATTGAACCAAAAAAAATTATTTAATTTCAAGAAGAAAAAATGTTAAGTTTTTTTTATCATAAAAGATAATAAAAGAGTTCAAGTTAGCTATTAAGAATTTTACAACAACTATTAAGAATTGTAAAACATGATCATATATTTTATATGCCTAATAATTAAGAATTTCATTTTCAGCAATCAACATGGATTTCAAGAATGTTTATTCAAAAGTCAGCAAAGTTTGATATCTGAAAACTGTATAATTTTTGAAAAGTACTTTAATGAAGCCCAGTGAGTACTTTTTAATTCTTGCAAATATTTGCATTTAACTTTTTAACTATAAATTTATCTTGTCATATTTGCAATATTTATATTTTTAAAATCCCTTGCTTACCTAAGGCACTTAATCATCATTGATAAATATACTTTATGATTGCTACTTTTAACAGGTTTGAATTCAGTGTATAAATTTTCAATTTCTAGGATAAATTTTTTAAACAACTCTATTTCACTTACTAATTAATGTTTCATGTATTTTAAATACATTTTTTTTTTTTTTTTTTTTTTTGCTAATTTGAGAAATTTATCAACATTTTATAATATGGATACAACTGTAACAACTTCACAAAATTTTACTTTACAGGAGAAGAAAAAACTATTGGATTGTTCAAATTTTTGTTTATTCTTTTTATAGATTTCAAAAACATAATATTTTAAGGATGTGGATGAGAAAAATCTCAAATTAACAAATGATTACAAACTATTTTTTATGTAATTTATTTTAACCAATTATTTAAATCCAGTCACTTTTGGCGACTAGTTAGTTCACTAGAGATATTCATTATATTTAATTTCAATACAGCTTCATGTGCATGACTCTGTAGTGTGCCTGACACTAAAGCTGTTTTTTTTATTGTATTTCTTAAGTTGTATTTAGGGAGTATATGAATTTTCTGGTGAAGACTAATTTTATGATATCACTGTACTATTAAAAACATAAATGTCCATTTCATCTATATTATATTTTTCTTTCAAGTTATTGTAGGCTTTATTTTTTGTAAACTAAATAGTTTTTGACAATGGAAAAAATCAAGCTCTCAAATATTTGACAAATCAATGAAAATGATTTGCATTTTAAGGCAACAATATTTGAAATTAAAGAAAAAAAAAATATGGTATTGAAAAAATTTTCAAATTTAGAGAAAAATTTCATGACTTTTAAATAGATATTTAAAAGATTTTTTTAAAACTTTTGTAACAATGTACAATTTATTTTTATGTAATATTTTCCAATTATATATCATAAAAAGCACAAAAATGTATCTTAATTTTTAATTATTTAAAATTAAAAAAAAAATTCTGAGTTCACATTTCCACTCTCCAATGCATCAAATTTGATAGCTGTAGTTCAAAAAAATATGTTTGGGGTGTACCAACATAAAACATTCATCTTTATTATCAGTAGAGATTGATTATTCATCAGTTTAATTTGAGGAGAAACGATTAAAGTAATGTGTGTAAAAAAGAAAAGCTTTTACTGAAGATGTGTCACTAATTTGAAAAATTAGTGAAAAAAACTTATTTATTTCTTATTTAAGAAAAATCCATTTCGAGTATTATTACTTTCAAAATTTTTTGTTTAGTTCCTAAATTGGATGTACTGCTAAACTTGTTGCTTAAATGTGGAAAATAATTTTTTTTTTTACTTTAGGAAAACCCAATTTGAGCATTTGAAGCATACAAGCTTAGAAGCATCAAGAAATATTTTACCAATCCTTAGCCATATTCAAATGTTATCTGTGTTACAGGATTTTTCCAAAATTCAATTAAAGTAAGGTTAATTGTTGCATTATATAACAATGTTATAAATCATGTCAATGCAAAAACATGTACAAACAAATAATTATTCTCCTGTCCAAATGCTCCATTCAATAATTTAACAATAAATTTCACTTTTTAAATTTATTATTATGTTATTTTTAGTTCTCAAGCTTTGCAAGATATTCTTAACTCATGGGACTTGCAAGATCAAATGCCATATGAAGACTTTGAATTTGTAGAACCTGTATCATGGCTTAAATGTATTTTATTAAAACATTGTGTCGATACAACTTCAAGAAAACAATGCCATGCAAGAGTAGCAGTTATAAATGAAGTTAAAAAACTTTTAGAAAGATATTCTGTGAGAGCCAGAAATGAAATGCACCTAGAGGTAAGTTTTTGAATTTTCATTTTACCTTTAATGCAATAGCATGGGAAGTATTTTGTATTCAAAAAATAAGTTGGCATTATAATTCGAAATTTTTTGCTTTACTGAAAAGAAAAGAAAATATTTTTCTAAAAGATATCACAGTAAAATATCATTTTACCTCTTAACTTGAATAGTTATGAATGAAAAGAAAAGTTATTTTAGATTTGATCAAGAAAATAAAAGCACAAATGCTGGTACAGGTCAAATGAACAAGATCTAATTTTATGTGAATTAACAACAACAAAAAAACATTGAGATATAAACAATTTTATTTCTAAAACGCAGTATGACAAATGAACAAAGGTGCCTATAAAGTTTGCACCCTGGTATCTGATGTACCTCCTTTACTACCAGTTTTTCTATTTTAAGGATAAATTTGTCCACACAGTGATTAATTTCAAGACTGATATTATTTAATATCTGATAGGTGATATATTTTGTTTCTTAAGTAAAAATAATTATTTCCACTTAGAAGTACTTTTAAACAAACAAAATAATAATAATTACATATGCTAATTTTTAAGCCTTTTCAAATTAGTTCAACAAACTTTTGTTAAATTTAGATATCCCAGCATCATTGAATTTTGCCTTCAAATTCAAATATTTTACTCAATTACTTTTACTTTCATTTTGTTAGATATTTATTCTGTATCTAAGGAGAAAACAGAGAAAGCTCCTCTTCCCCTCCAAAAATTTATAATTTCCAAAATTTTTGTTTTAAAAACTTTTTGTTGAAATTACCGTGATTTGTTATGCAATTTTTTATATGCGGCTACATTTGCTGAACTGCTAAGATATTTATTGTGGAGCCCATATTTGATACCCTGATTTAGATTGCTAAAATGGAATACTGAGATTAAACTAATCTCAAATATTGAGATTAATTTATTCTAAAAACGTAATTTTTTATGATTATTTGCAAAACAATTTGTGATGTATTTATGAAATGTTTAATATACAAACTAGATATACATAATTTTATTATTATCTGACTTCATTTGTAAGTATCTTTATTAAATAATTTTTCAAATTTCTCTTTTTATCTAAGTTGCATAGTAACATTCTTCCAAATTAAATGTAGACTTAACATAATATTTCACTGTTGTTTACCAATAATTTCTTGTAATAATACAGTAGAATGTGTATATATGTTTTCACTCTAAAAAATGTTCAGTCTAATCTAAAATAAATAAATTTTCTAGAGATATTCACTGAAAAATGAAAATATACATTTCTGAGATTTAAAAAAAAAAATGTTAATTAGATTAAAAATCAAGATAGATACGTTTTTTGCTACAATAACTTCTGAAAACATTACTTGAAGTAAAATTTAAACCATATTCACTTTTCATCAAATATTTAATTATGTGGTTTTCTCCCATTATTACAAATCAATTTTTCTCCTTTGTCTAACTAAGTACTTCTAAACAAACAAAATAATAATAATAACATATGCTAATTTTTTTGAGTAATTAATATGTTAATAATAATTAATATGTTGTGTTTATATATTATTTATTTAATTCAAATATTTATTAGGTTGCATCTAATGCTATGCATATCCTTCGAAAATTACCTAAAATAGAGGAAGAAGACATTCTTCGCTGGCAAATGGAAGAAGCTAAAATTCTTTGGACAAAAAAAGAATACAGTATTGCCAATAAGATCCTGAAATCAGCTTTACCATTCATGGAAAAAGTAGGAATTTCTAACAATTCTATTATTATTCCCAATATCTCTTTAATTCTTACATTCAATTTAACATCTTTTAAGTAAATTTTGTTTATTTGTTATTGCATGTAAAATGGATCTTCTCACTTTTGTTACTAAATAGATACATAATTATTCATGCAGCATGCTTATATAATAGTATTTTAAAAAATCCTATCGTTGAACAGTACATTAATTTTAATATTTCTATTGATAGTTTGTTATTTTTTTCTTTTTCCTGAAACATCATAGTATTTGTTCTCTATGTTATGGGGAGGTACCAGTAAGATTTAAAAATTGTGTGTCTGAATTCTTAGTGAGGCTTTCAGTTTTATTTATTTTTCCTTTCATTCAGAATTTTTTTTAAAAATACGGATGTTTTTTTCTTGTTAAGTATATGTATAAGAAGAAAATATTAAAATAAAACTTTTAAAATGTTCTTTTCATTTTCTCATGTTTTCAGAAACCTATTTTACAAATCAAAATCTGTTCTGATTCTGGAAACCTAACTATCACTTTACTACTTAATTTCAGCCATTCTCTTACTCTAAATAACAAGGCATTCTTCCACTTTTTAAATTTTAACCACGTAATAAAAAAGTATTTTTCTAAAAACATTTTATGTTTAAATTTCAGTACATTGTGAATACAATGTTGGTTATAGAAGAATAAATTATTATAACTATTATATATCACTAAGAATAAAATAGAAAAGGATTAACCATAAACTGATTTATATTAATAAATGTAGTTTTTATCTATACTTATAATAAAGCTCAATGTGTGTGCGTGTGTGTGTGTGTGTGTTGGCGCTCTACAGGCCAGACCATTGGACCTACAGCTACCAAATTTGGTACATGTATACCTTGGAGGTCCGGAATGTGCACCTCGGAGCCCTTTTTTCGAATTTTTAATTAGAATTTGAATTAATTAAAATTTAAGCGAAATTTCGACGTTTTTCAGCTATAACTTCCGAAAATATTATTGCACAAACATGATTTTTATATCAATTTAAAGATAAAAAAATTAGCTTTCTAATGGTATCAGCTTTTTTAATTTATAATGTAAACTTCTATTTTTAATGAATTTTTAAAGAAATATTTTAACCATGTTTTTATCACGTGACTGGATAAAATAAAAGAATGCCGGAAGTTCAAATAAAAAAAATTATCATCGCAAAATAAATCTACAGAAATGAAACTTTCAGCACGTGACTGGATAAAAAAAAGAAATATAAAATGTGATATTTTCTTTGAAAAAAAAATGCAAAGCAAAGGTTTCGACAATCGTTTGCAATATCTATATCATTAACTCAATAAATCTTCTTTATTTACGGTAAACCTGATTGAATTTAGACAGGATATGCATTGAAATCCCGACTTAATGGCATATTTATGTAATCGTTTGCAATATCTGTATCATTAATTTAATACTTTTTCCCTTTCTCGCTTTCTTTAAAAAAACATATTTAATATTTTGGCAACATCATCGAAATTTTTTTTAATATTTTGGAAGCATAACCGATGGTTAAAACTGACTGATTTATAAAATTAAAGAATATTATTAGGAAAAAGTGTACTTTTAGAACTTTCCGTCCATCATCTTAAAGAAAATACTAATTTCAGGTCAATCAATGCCTGGAATTACTTCAAGGCTAATGAATATGTGATTTAATTGAAAATTTTAGAACGCTTTACTCATGGCGAACCAGCTGGTCGCCAAAGGCGGCTAGTAGATAATAAAATGGGAATTCATATAAAGCTAACTATAGAAATAATATATAATAGCAAATATTTAAATTCATTATGTTTGATTGTTAATATGTAGAATGATCTTGTTTCATTGTAACCAATTTTAAGGTGTTGACTTTATCTCTAAATTATTTCAAATATAAATTATATTTAAGCTGTAGCCATGTCCTATTTATTTTTAATTGATAGCATGGATAGAAATCCAATTTCCCCTATCTTGATATATTGATATTGTCAGAAATAAATTATCTTCTTTTGAACCAAAATATGAATAAATAAGATTTCTTTAAAAAATCATTCACAAGATTTCTTTCACATTAAGTATCTGAAAGCTGTAATGTTTTCTTGAACTAAAATAGTAGCTAGAACAATGTCTATAATAAAAAAAAAACTTATTGCTTATTCATTCATTTTCTAAAATTTCAAATATGAAATTACATGAGAATCATAATTAACTTATGGCCATTACATTGATAAGCATAGATTTTATGAGAAAAGTATAACTAAGATAAACATATTATTAAAATAAATGTTATGGTGAACATTATTTGCATTCATTTAAATCATTTATGAAAATATTACGCAAATTATTATATATATAATTTCTTTTATTCAAATTATTACCTCAGCAAAAATATAATGTACCATTCATGCATGTATTGTAATTGAGAAGCATTGCTTTTATACCTTCACCCACTTTTTAAACCATGTGTTTCAAAGTAAAAATTCGTCAATTCCCGAAATAAACAAATAAAATTCAAAAGTTACAGGAAAAAGAGTTAAGTATTTAATGATTCAGAGATAAGTTTAATTAATTTATTAGTGAAATTCACAAGAAAAAAAAAATGCTAGTGATTGTTTTCATTTCCATAGAATTAGCAATAAATATAGATAGAAACATTCAATGCTAAAACTTATGCATAAACTCATGGGGTGAATCATTAAATAACTATTAATATTGAAATTCTGAAGAAGAAAATGGCAAATACATTTTTATTTTGTTTTCAAATATTTCAAAATTAACTGTTTGAAGAAAAAATTTCTGAGTTTCAAAATAAGTTGGATTTTATTAATATGAAACTTTTACCAATTTTCAGTTTGCTAAAGAAAATCCTAAATTTTTCATGTGTTATGGACAAGCTTTGACTTTGAAAGGAAAATGGCTTGCAGAAACATGCAATGAAAATTCTTCTGTAATCATGCGAGACTACTTGGAAAAGGTAAATAAAGTTACTAACTTATTAATTAATTCTCTCTTTAAAAGTATTTAATGATAAAATAAATTGTTTTTCATAGAATAAATCTCATAATAGATGCATAATATTTGCAGTATTTTTAATTTTTTAATTTTTTTCTTCCTTTAAAAGATTTTGATTTATTTTTATAAAATTAACCTGTTGATTTTTGTAGGCATTGGATGTTTTAAAGAATGGATGCGATGATGATGAAGTTTATACAACTGCAGTATGTGATGCTTATTTAGCTATAGCTCGCTATGCTGATGGCCAATATCAAAGTATTGTTAACTACAAAACATCAACTGCTTATCAAGCAAAATTAAGTTCAATTGCTAACTCCCGTGAACAAGCAAAACATTTGAGAACTAAAGATATTACTGATGAGTAAGCTATGTTTGTATATTTACTTTCAATATATATTAGTTTATTCTATGTATTTAAATGTATGTTTGAATTACTATTTTATGTAAGCAGAACTTTTTCATTATCATATTAGTAAGTGAGCAAGTGTAAAAATAAAAGGGCTGTATAAGAATGTTATGCAAGATATAAAAATTCTAGTATTGTTTCTAGTATAAACTAGCTTTTCATCTAAAAGAATAAAAAAAATGTTCTTAATTCTTTTATTTATAACTATATAAAAGGAAGAAAAATTAATCATCATATGAGATGAAAATGCTTGATATTCTTTTTTATTATTAGTGGGGGGAAAGTTGATATTTTTATATTTGTTAGGGTATTTATGTAAGTAAATGCAAATAACAATAGTATTTCTTTTTCTAGTGGTAAAAAGAAATTTAAAAAAAATCAAAAATTAGTTTTAATTGTTTCAACTTTAAATGGGCAGTTACAATGTTAATAGTAACCTAATTTATTATTCTCATTATTTCAGCAATGAAATCATTTAATTAATTCATTTTTACTTTAATATGAATGTGTGCTAAAATATTTAACAATGATTATTGATTGCATTTATTAATTCTAAAAATACTGATATTATTCTTGCTGATTATTTTTTTGAAAAACCCTGAAACCTTTTGATATTATGGTTGTTGGAGAGTTTTTGTTGTTGTTTATTACACAATGATTTTGTTCAAGATCTTCTTATATAATTCTTCCAATTTTTATCTTCATTTATGCTTTTGTACATAGTAATTTTTTCCTCAATGTTTTAAAGTGTACAAATTGTATTAATTTTTTAAAAATAGAATTTAAAAGTAATTATTTAAAAAAATCTACAATTTAATTTTTTTGGCAAAAAACCCCTCTTCTTTTAATTAATTGCTAATCTATTTATTGACTTCAATTAATGAATGAAATCAGTAATTATCATTTTGATTTATCTCAAATAAATTTATTTTTTAAGAATAATTATGAGTATTTGAATATCCATAAATATTCAAAGAGAGATTGTGTAATTTATTTAGATTGATATTAGTATTTTTTAATAGGAAATTGTTTACCTCGACTTTTTTTCTTTGCAATAATTGTACTTTCCTGGTTTTATATAAATTTTTTTCCCCTTAGCCAACGAAAACTGCATCTGATATTAACAAGGCAAGCTAATATAGACCAAGAAGAAATGGAATCTGTTGAGGCAGATAAGAAAAGATTTCTTGAAAGAGCTATAAATAATTATTTATTGTGTTTAAGAGGATCTGATACGCATGATTTGTGGATATTTCGTCTCATTTCTTTATGGTTTCAAAATCTTGATAATGATGAGATCAACAAAATTATCAAAGTGAGTTTATTATTTACAAGTATTTCAAATCTTTACCTTATCAATCCACTTTTGAAAATTTGTTTACTATTTTATACAATCCTTTTTATTATTATACTTAAATTCCATATATATATTTATTATTATTATTATTTACTTAAATATAAAGTAGATGAAAAGAAAGTTTGCAAGTTAAGGCAAATATTTTGATAGTAATTCTAACTGCCAAAATGTATAATATGTGTTGAAATATCAAAGTTATAAAATTAAAAAAGCTTTCTGTAAATATAACTTATCGTAAAAAATAGTCCTAGGTAAATTTAAAGGTGTGTGTTCAGTATCAGTATTAAGCGAGAATCTATAACTTCATACACGTTTATAAAAATATTTTACAGCATATAAGAAACATTAAAGAGCATAGGAATATATATATAGAGAGAAAGAGATTTTCCTGTCTTTTTAATGGATTAGAGCCTTTAGTTGTTGAACATGTGGTTTTCCACTGAAGCTTTGTTGCTTGAGTTTGTTGTTGAGCTTCTGCATACATTGAGAAATATTAAATGCAAAAACAGTTTAAGTTTAGGTGTTTCAAGACATAAATATACTAATATACTTATTTAATTTTGTGTATGCTGTATAAATCCATCTACAATCAAATAGCATTTCTTTTTGAATTTTAAATATTGGACGCAGAAAAAGCAACTGGAAAACATATTTTTATAGGGAGAAAATTCCAAAAAAATACATATGTCTATCACTGCCCATGTATAGTAAGAAAGTTGCAGCTCCTAGTTTGTAAAGTCTCCATGAAGGTGCGGTCAGAAAAGTAATATTATTTTCTGCTGTTTTATATGTATAGTAACAAAGCACAATCATTCTGCTCCCCTCTAAGTGAAGATGAGATAATAATGTTCTGATTGCAGAGTACTTTTTCCCCTCAGAGATGATAAGAGATATTTTTACATATTATTCTGCTAAAAGTTAGAGTGTTTTTTGCAAATTTGGATTTTGAATATAAATAGAATGAAAAATGATTATTAATTAATAAAAATTAATTAAAAATGTTGTCTATTAAATTAATTTGCAGATAAGAATGAAAGTAGCATTTATTTTATTTTAACCTTATTTTATTTATTTTAAACTTATAATTTCATTTTTTAGCTATAGCAGAGTAAATCTTTAAAAATGTAAACAACATATGCAATAGAGATAGTCAAAAATATTTTTAAAGTTCAAATTTTAATAAGAATTGTTTACAAATTATTTACTTTATTAGTTTCTTAGTTAAAATTTATGTATATCAATCAAAATTCTTGTAATTTTTTTGGTTAATAATTATATTCAAAACTAATTATTAAAAGGCTATTAACTATGCTAATAGAAAAGTAATATTTTGCACTAAATTTAATATCTGCTGAAAATTGCTTTAAGCTTATTATTAATATTTTTTTGCATATTTTAACAATGTTTTAATTGAAATATAGCTTAATTAGCATGTTATTTTTTGTTCTTAACTTTTTATTAGAATTAAATTTTGTTAATTTTTTTATTCTAGGAAAAAGTATCAGATCTACAAACTTATAAATTCTTACCTCTCATGTATCAACTAGCTGCTAGAATGGGAACACAGGCATCTAATATATTTACTCAAACCCTTCAATTGGTGAGAAGATGCATCTTATTTTTAATGTATTATTTTTTTCAATATCAATATTCCTGAATCATTTATATTGCTTAAACTAGCATTGTTAATATATATTTTTTATTAATCATAAAATGAAAAAGAAAGTTTTTAGGTATGCAGAAATTTAAAATGCTGTTTAGTTTGGTATTAAACTAAATTATTGTTGCAAAAAAATTTTAAATACCTCTCAAATAAAAACTTTAAAACAGATTGGAAATTTGTGATTTATAAATTGACAACAAATGACTCTGTATAAATTCTGTTGCATTCTGTAATAAATTATTATATAAATCTCTTTGAATTAATGTACAGAAAAAAAATTTAGTTACAAAACAAATTCTGATTTTTTTAAATACATGAAAGCTTTTTTATTGTAAGTATGTGAATTAAAATATAATTTTTGAGCTTTCTGTATCAAATTATTTTAAAGAGCTATTATTTATTAAATTACTATTATTATAGTTAATAAAAAATATAACTATTGATCATCCTCATCACTCCTTACCTGTAATTTTGGCTCTCAACAATGCTGATAAAGACCCTGCTGATAAAAAAGAAATAAGTCATCAGACAGCCCATTTGCAACAAGCTGAAGTACCAGCTGTGAAGGTAATTTAATTATTTTGTTTTTATTCATGTAATTCCATATTGGATTTTAATCTCACATTTATATGTGATGTCAGTTATATTCATAGTAATAAATAACCTAAAATTACTGTTATTAGTTTTATTCTTGATTAATTTATTTTCAGAGGGAAATATTTTATGAAATAAATATTGTATTAAAAAAGTATTGTTTTTTATATGGAATTTTTTTTTCTTCAAAATAATGTATATGAAACTTAAATGCTAACATAAATTAAAAAGGAAAAAATGAAAATATTTGATTAGGAGAAAAGCAATACTGCAATATAACTTTATTTCAAAAGCTTTAGTACACATAGATGCAATTTCCGAGCTAAAACAGTATTTCCTTTTTTTATTTTTTATTATTATTTCTTCATTATTATCATTTTCCATAGAAATAAAGGATACATGCACTTTTCATACATATATATTGCTTCTTGCATCTGTATGAATTTTTATAATTTTATAAAATAGGTTTTTAAATTACTTGCAAACCTGGCTTACAATCATTTATAAAATTTAGATACATTCTTTTCTCCAAAATTTAATTACTATTGTTTAGATTTATTGCCAGTATTTATCAAAATATTTCGGTATTTACCTTGAATGTTAATCATTGTTGATTAAAATACTCCCTCGAAAAAGACATGAAGGAATATGGATATTTTGCAATTAATACTATTTTATCTTGATTTTATAATAATTATAAACAATTAGAAATTTGTAATATAGAGTATAGGATTTAAAATTTCTATTAAAACTTTTGCTAGGCCTCAAATTACTTATTATTGTATTTATTGCAAGTTAGGTGTTATTGGTGTACTGTATTACAAGTTTGTCACAAGTTCAATAAATATCTCCATTTCTTTTTATAATTATTAGTAACTGATATTGAAAAAATTAAATATTCAGGAATATAAAATTGTTACTGAATGATTAATAATTTGCAATGTATATTATTCTTTTATGAAGATTATATTTTTTAAGGTTGTTATTTTAAGATTTTAAGGATTCATTTTATTTTCAGGAAAGAATGACTTCTGCAAAAATGTTACTTTCTTTACTTTTGAAATCCAAAATCAGTCATTTAGTTAAAAATTATTCTGACTTATGTGATGCTTACATTTCTCTAGCTTATCTTGGTGTGCCAAAGAATACTAAGAGAGGTGAGTTGTTTCATGAATTTTATTTTGTAATTTAAAAATAAAAATAATTTAATTCATAAAATAAATTGTGTGCATTTTTTTAGGCATCATTCCAAAAGATCAACCTTTACTTAAATTCCAAGATTTGCAGAACATACCAGTTATAACAGAAGAAGTAAAGGTGAGTTTTTTATTATTTTTATTAAAAACTCACTCAAAATTTCAAATAAAAATTATTTCCCCCCTAATTAATTTTTATTTGTTGTTAATTTATATAAGGATTTGTAATTGCACATAACATAATTATGCAGTTAGCCAGCAACCATCATTTTAATTACTACAAATTCATAATTACAGCAATATCAAACTGCATGTAATATCATGTTGGCAAGATTATATCATTTACTTTTTATTGCACAATTAGTTATTTATGATAATGATTAATTTGAAAGTATGTAATATTAAAATTTCCTTTTCTATATATTGCTTAGCTAGAACAGCAATTATAGCAACAATATTAAAATGCATCTTAAGGTGCCGTAAGAACGTTAAAGTTTCATAAAAACACATTTAAAAAACTTTTTAAGGATTTTTGTGTGCTTCTATTATAAAATAAAAAAATTTCATGAGGCATTTTCATATGAATAAAAATATAAAAAAAGTTTTATTATTGCACTGGCATGGCACTAAGTTGTCATCAGATCATTAGTTATTGAGATAAAGTAGAGATTTTTCTTCGTCTGGTGACAAGGACCGAGCTGGTTTCAAATCAGTAGTTTTGCCAAGTTCACTCCTGGCATCTCCCCTCTGTCTATTGTGTACCTAATTAACGTAACTGATTTGTTAGTTTTTTGCTTGTGGGCTTTGCTGTTAGTAAAAATGGCTCGATCTAAATTAGTGAAGACAAGACAATTATCAGAGTGTTCTATTTTGAGGACATTTAGTGATTTGCTTGAAGTTGAACACACTACATACGAATCTAGTACTAGTGTTATATTAAACATAACCTCAAAATTGCTCCAAAGAAGGATCCTTCTGTAAGCGAAATATGTTACACTTTAGTTCTCATAACATAACTGATATGGGCAAGAACTTCTATTCCTGTTGCTTCTAGCAAAAGAATTTCACAAATGATAAAAGCTTATCATGTTAAATAAATAAATTTATTAAAGTCTTTACGTAGAAAATGGTTAGATGAGTTTAGTTTCAACCTCACAGAATTAAGAGAAGAAGTGAGACGTTTATTTGATAGTGCTGATTTGTATTAAAAAAAGTACAAGTTATAGAATAAATGGTTATAAATGATCAATGCTCTAATAGTAAAATGGTTATAAGTAATGTTGATATTGCTACTACGAATGCTTTGAGGAAGACAAAGTAAAAAACTAGAAAGTATACTTAAGTTTAATCAAGGACAGGCAAAAAATACTAGCCCATTAGAAACGATTAATTGGCAACAGTGACAAATGTTGAAGAATAACACTATTCTTTATAAAAAGAGGTAAGTTAACCACAGCCATCAAACAGACAAGAAGCTATTTAACAATCAAGTTCCTGTCCAGCTTAATATTAAGTAAAAAATTTATACAGAAGGCTAGGAAGCTGAATCAAGTTGTGTAGTGGATTCGGTTATCGTCTTTCTGTGGCTTCCTTGTCACATGCAAACAGTGGAAAGAGTTGCAAGAACGGTGGGTGAATCTGCTCAAAATGTGTAGGGTCCAGTCGCAAGAAAAGGATACATGAGAGCAAAAATTGGTTCACATGTGAATATGCCAATATTTAATTAAAAAATGGTTTAACATGGCAGTGAAATAAAAAGAAAATTTTTGCAGCTGCAAATTTGTAATCGTTAAGGATACATAAGTAAAAAACATAAAATTGAACAAAAAATATATATATTTTTTATTATTATACTTTGTAATTAATAATTTTTCCAGCTGTAATGCCTGTATATCTTTTTAAAATAATCTTTTATAACATTACATGAACGAAAAATTCATAAAAATATTTTATCTACAATTTTTTTAAACAAAATTTAAGCTCTTTTTGGTACCCCGAAATAATGTTGTATTGCAACCAATTTTTTTTTAAATTCTTTTTGAACCTAAAAACTAATTTATCACCACTATTGCCAATCTAAATTCTAGGGAAAAGCTTTAAATGCTCTTTTTTAAAATTTCCATTTTTTGACAAATTTTAAGCTCTTTGTGGCACCTCAAGGTAATATAATATTGCAACCAAATTTTTTAATATCGTTTTTGAACCTAAAAGACATCAAGTTTTAATATTCTGTACTATTATCAAACAAAAATCTTTAAAAAAAATTAAGGCCATTTCTATTCCACCCTAATGGACAATATGAATTCCGTAATACCTGCAAGAATATGAAAACCTAAACTCATAATAAAAATAAATATAAGGGTTAGTTATAATGCTAAACTGAGCAATGATGATTGGAAAAGCAAGTGATTATTAATCAATTAAACAAAGCTGTAAATGTCAAATAAATAGTGTTACTTCGTTTGATCAACAAAATCATGTTGTGTGATTTTTCAAAAAAAATATTCATATTTTTAGTTAATAATAGTTGTCTATTAAATAATTTTGAATTATGTTTGAAAATATGTTTTAAAATTAAGTACTTTAAAAGTTAATTAATTGAAATTATGTAGAAATATTTGTTCTTCAATTATTTGTTTATATTATACGTAACATATGAGTAAGAAAAACTATTGAGACCTTTTTGCACAATATTGTACGATATTATATAATATCATACAATATTGAAAATATTTTTTTATATCATAAAATTTTGTTCAATATATGTGTATTAATAGGGTAACCAATTTTGAAGTGTATATTTTGTAATGAGATTCTACAATTTGTACTTTTTTGGTTTTAGATTGATCGTTCTTGTGAATATAAAAATGTAGTTGGAATACATTCCTTTCATAATGAATTCAGAATGTGCGGAGGCATCACACTTCCCAAAGTTATCAAATGTGTTGGAATAGATGGAAAGGAAAGAGAACAACTTGTGAAAGTTAGTTTTTATTTATTTATTACTAGCCGCTTTTGGCGACCAGCTGGTTCGCCATGAATAATGCGTTCTAAAATTTTCAATTAAGTCACATATTCATTAGCCTTGAAGTAACACCGGGCATTGATTGGCCTGAAATTAATATTTTCTTTAAGATGATGGACTGAAAGTTCTAAAAGAACGCGTTTTCCTAATCATATTCTTTAATTTTAAAAATCAGTCAGCTTTAATGATTGATTTAGAAGACTGATTGATGTGCGACTTTTATTTAAAATATTAATAAAAATATACTGTAAAATATGGCTCACAGAGCAAAGTATGAAGAAATCTAAAACTCATTATTCATAAATGCATTGTTTGACACAAACTACATAAAATGTAATTATTTACTTTAGATCAAATTAATAGTATTAAACAATGTATATGCCTATTAATAATATTTTACAAATTGGCCATTGGAAAGGAATTCGAATTCATATCCTGTATAAATAAAGATAATTTATGGAATTAATGATATAGATATTGCAAACGATCATAGAATCCTTTGCCTTGCAGTTTTTAAAGAAAATAACATTATTTATTTTATTTTACCCAGTCACCTGCTAAAAGTTGCATTTTTTCAAATTTAATTTGTGATGATAGTTTTTTTCATTTGAATTTCTGTCAAAATGATGGCAACAGGGTGATAAAACCTAATTTTTTTCCCCTTCGACGTGCTCTTGCAGTTTTTATAGAAACCTTAGCTTTGCATTTATTTATTTTTTAAAAAATGTTGAATTAACGATACAGATATTGCAAACGATTACATAAATATGCCATTCAGTCGAGATTTCAATGCATATCCTGTCTAAATTCGATCAGGTTTACCGTAAAGAAGATTTATTGAATTAATTATTTAGATATTGCAAACGATCATAGAATCCTTTGCTTTGCATTTATTTTTTTAGAAAATATCACATTTTATATTTCTTTTATTTTATCCAGTCATGTGCTAAAAGTTGCATTCCTTTAGATTTATTTTGCGATGATAGTTTTTTTTTTTTTTTCGAACTTCCGGCATTCTTTTATTTTATCCAGTCATGTGCAAAAAACATGGATAAAATATTTCTTTAAAAATTCGTTAAAAATAGAAGCTTAAGTTATAAATTAAAAATATTTATACCGTTAGAAAGCTAATTTTTTTAATCTTTAAATGGATATAAAATTCATGTTTGTGCAATAATATTTTCGGAAGTTATAGCGGAAAAACGTCAACATTTGGCTTAAATTTTACTTAATTCAAATTCTAATTAAAAATTCGAAAAAAGGGCTCCGAGATGCACATTCTCGACCTCCAAGGTATACGTGTACCAAATTTGGTAGCTGTAGGTCCAACGGTCTGGCATGTAGAGCGCCAACACACACACACACATTGAGCTGTATTATAAGTATAGATTATTTGTAATTGTATTCTTTTTCCAATTATATTTAAATAACCTTCTTTTAAAATAGCCAAAAAATATGAAATTTTCTTTCTTTTTTTCTTGACAATGTGTTATCTTAAGATAATTTTAATAACTTTTTGTTTTTTTTTAAAAAAAGGGGAGAATTACTGCGGAATCTTGCTTAACAAGCATAATTTGTCTCAAATCTTATTTGTGATATGAAGCACTTATTGAATAGAGCATTTTTTTTCTGTAATAATCTATGTAAAATGAAACAATGTGTTCCACTCCACACGCATGCACACACAAAACCTTAAACAAATTTATAATAATGTAGTTATTTATAATGCATGTTTTTTTACAAGACAATTGTCTAAGAGTATTCTTTTTAAAAGCAAAATTATCTTTAGTTGTGCTCCGAAAGTTATTAAAGCTAAGATACAGCATTATTTAAATGAATTTGTATCATGCATAGCTAGTGTCTTTTGAGAATGATACTTCTCAGTGTACAATGCAATAATTTATCATGCTTCCAGCATCCCTTTTGTTTCTCTAGAAAGTTGTTTCTCCGCTGATTTGATTATTTTCTCCTTTCCCTGCAAAATCTTTATTGTGACAAAGAATGCAACTTCATAAATTCTTGGGTTGTTCTGGCTATGTTCATTCTTCTGCTAGCTTAAGGATGTCCATCTGTAAACCCATAATCTTTGGGAGAGACATAGTTTTGGTGATTATGTCTCCGCAAGCACTTCCTCAACTTCTTCAAATCACCATTTTGCAACTATCTAGCCAACACTTCTTCCATAGATATAAGGATTTTTCCTCAAACAAATGCTCAGCACAGACTGATATAGACCAAACTAGCATAGGCTGTGACGGTTATTCTTCGTCACTCAATTTTCAAAACGTCACTCACTAAACGAGTCACTTTTTTACATTTGGTTTTGTTCATTATGTAAATCATTGTTAAGTGAGATTTGTCTGTTTAGTTCTTAGAACTTACATGTACATGTTTTTCTCATATATGGCATTTTGTATCTAAATATTATGCAGAAATATTTATTTTAAATTAGAACTTGTTTAGATATTATTCATCAAAATTCCTGTTTTATTTTCAGATAAAAGTATAAAAACGTTGTCTACCTATTAGAGGGATGTGAAAAAATATCACTTTTTTTTCTCTTTATTAAAAAACCTTTTTTTTTGAATTAGCAAATGATATTATAAAAGATTTATTTCTAAGAAATTCTATTTGAATGGAAAGACAGTTGTGAACAATATATTTTAATACGAAAAAGTTCTATCTTTAATTGTTATAATTTTTTTAAATCCATTCATCACAACTAAGGTTTAAATATATTTTTAATAATGCTAAAAATTACAGAGACTCCTTTTTTATTATAATTAAAAAGTCATCTTATTACAACTAATGTTTAAGTCATTTTCAATCATTAAAAAAAAAAAAAACAATTATTAAAATACCTGATTTGGTTAAGGAGAGGAAAAGAGAAAGAGGTTGAAAAGAATCATATTTATTGATTTGATAGTGTAGAATAATTTTACATGTTTTTCATATACAGCTGGTAAAATACACTTGAATTTAAAATTGATTGTTGAAAATTGATAATTTAAAAATCAAGTTTTTGTGTATGAAATATTTAAAATATTCTTTTTAAAAGTGTTTCTTTGATGTAAACTATTTTTCATAATAACTTAAATATTAAAGTATTCTTAAAAAAACTCAAAAGTAAATCTTATCATTTGAAAAATTTCAACAAAGTAAAGCAGTTTTATTGATAACAATATAATTTGAATTAAAAATAAATCAATGAATTTAAATATCGTTCAGCATTTTATTTCTAAAATGCTATGTTTATTGCTGTTATTGACTTAATACTGTTATTTTCTTAGGGAAGCGATGATTTACGTCAGGATGCTGTTATGCAACAAGTTTTTGGTCTTGTTAATTGTTTACTAATACAGAAAATGGAAACTAGGCAGCGGAAGCTTCATATAAGAACTTACAAGGTATATTCAGATTACATAGTTTGATAAGAAATCATTATTTTTAATATTTACTTGAAAACTTTGACATTTTTAAAATTCTAATATTTATTTTTCAATTGATGTTGAAAATGAAGGTATATTTTTTCTCATTAATCTAGAAGATTTATTTATTCTAGTATAGTTTAATAGGACACAATCTAATAGTTGAATTGAATCATTTTTTTGGCAATAATGTATAAATATGGATAATTTACTAAGCATGAGTTTATTGTTTTTTTTCTGAGGTTATTTGTTGCTTATTTTCCTTGGATTGATTCATTTCAAATCAAATAAGATATCTAGAAAAGAGAAGTGCAGTAGCTTCTGAGGGTAAAGAACCCCTGAGCAGAAGTTTGAGTTTAGCTCATATGAAGATGACACTCGCTTGCACAATCCCTTTTTATGGGGGGGGGGGCTATTTCAGACACTTCACAGACATTAAAAAAACAAAACAGTGTGGAGGACAAAAATGCCTGAACCTTGAATACACAAATCACAGAGAAGACGCACTATTCTTTAGCTTGGATGCCGGCTTTTGTTGTTATATGATTTAAAAATTTTATATGAGGTAGGTTTGCCTCTCTTCAACATGTTTTATCTGCTAATCTAACACCAAGTACTAGCCGCCTTTAATTATCAGTTTGTTCGCCCAGTTTATTAATGTTTTAGACTTAAAAATAATTAATTTTCTGTTGAATAGGCTAATTCAATTCGATTGAATCAGTTTATTGCAACTGTAAAAATGTATATATTATGTAATTTAAGTTAAAGTGTAAAGTCCTACTACTGAATTAAAGATTAGAAAAAACATAGGATTGAATGTCTTGACGGATGAGTTTGTTTTTAAATGTCATGCAGAAATGCATTGTTTTGATAATGTATTAAACTGAATTAAAAGCATTATTTAAATAAAGGGAAAAGTTGTGCAAAAATGAAATTGACATCAAAAATCATTTTTTTAGTCTTAAGATAATACAAAGACTATTTTTTGTAAGATAATTGTTTTGGAAGGTAATATCAATTTTAATATAAATCATGACGATTACATCTATACTTGAGATTAATCTACATTCGCCAAAATTGATATGATTTGGGATGATTCTTGTTTTTAACGCAACCTCTAAAAGCCATCCATTCAGGATAGCAGCTTTAGGCAAAATTTTGGACGACTGGCACGATTTTGATGTGCTTTAGCCAGAAACCATAAATTAATATTAAGTCTTCACCACGTTAAGCCACTTTCCAATGGCTTGTGGCCTTTATAGATGTGGTTGTAAATCTTCCAACCTCCTTGGCGACAAATAACGACAAAACAAATAATACTAGAATCTTCCAGAATTTTAGTGATAGAACCAGTAAGAATCGAGATAGGCTTGATTGTTCCAGAACCTTCTCTGCTTGGCTTCAAGTAATCTAAAAGGCCGAAATCTCAAACCAAAGATAGTCGTATAAAGAATCATGGAATGAGTCAATTGTAGAATAGTTGAATCAGTCCAGAGACACGCAAGCATTTTGTGGAGCTTAAGCATATGCTGAAGTGAGCTGTGTGTTGACTCCTGGAGTTTACTTAGCAGTAGCATCGAGTCGTGTGTGGAGCAGCCAGTCATGTAGTAGTGAATTGGCTGTTGGTTCTAGCAGAAGTGAGGAAACAGTGGAGAATTTCAGACATTTAGAAAGATTGTTGAGTGTAGCTATGAAAATTCCTTCTTCCTACTTAATTCTGTCTGACGGCTTTGTGTGTTGTAATTATAATTATTACCAATTGCTACTTATGAGCTACATTTAATTAAAAAAATAATTTTAAAAATCCTTAGGTTGTCCCAGTATCTCGAAGAAGTGGCGTTTTGCAGTGGTGTGAAGGAACTCAAGTATTATCACATTATCTAGTCGGTCCTGGAGGTGCTCATACAAGATACTATCCTACAATGGCTACACCTCAAGATTGTCGAAAGAAAATGATGGTATGTTTCTTTATAAAAACTTTGTTATTTAGCTTGTTGCTTTAACTTATAACAGTAATTTTCATTTATTTTTACAACATTATGCGATATTCGTTATGTTTTTTTCCTGAATCAGTTCTTAAAATTGATTTTAAGTTCATTATATATCATAAAATTATTTAGAGAGTTTCATGAGAAGTTTGCTTCGAAATTTGAAAAGCATCTAGAGTGTTAGCTTTCCTCTAAGTAAAATAAAATATTTTATGTGAAAAAGTGTGAGAAAAGAAGGAAATTTAATTTTTTAGATGTAAAAGAAACAATGCTTGAAAGGCAAATATAACAAATATTTTTTCCAAATTCGGCATCTTATGCTTATTTATTGGATCCTGTGGCTTCATTTAGCAAATTAATCATCATAAAAAATTTATATAATTTTGTTGAAAATGAATATGGTTTCTCTGATTTGTTTTGTGTGGATATATGAATAATAGTATTTGAATATTTTCATGTGTCTAAAAGGATTTTTTTTATGTATGCCGTCATATTACCAATGCCTATCACATGATAGAATTATTTTACTACAGTTGAGCATGTATTATATTTCCTTCAGGTAATATTGGAGGCTAAATCACAAAAATATGCAGAAAGGCTACATCGATCTGTTTATATTGTGAATTACACTGTTAAAGTGCCGCGGAAAGGTAGCTCGAAAATCAGCCTACAATATCGGTTACGTATGACTCCTTCGACACTAATGAAATAATCACTGCCGATTATCGCTGATCCCAAATTGGCCAATGTGTTAGAATCGGCATGAATTCGTGTATTTAATACAATATTATTCAAAAAAATTACACCAATAACAAATTGTTATGAATTCATTGTGCATGACAGTGGGGAAAAAAATCAATCAGATAGCGAAATAAGCATAGAGATTTTTTACGTACATAGTAATTGCCGTATTTGATTTCTCTTGGTCAAGCTGGCAACATTTTTGATGATTACAATAAATGCCATGAAGCATGTTTGCCACCACTTATGTGTAGCCAATACCATATGCATGATGTTTTAATTTCGCAAAAACAAAAACTCAGAAAATAGAAGTGAAAAAAGTATTTCTGTTTGAAACAATTCCACTATTTACAAATTGTAAAACAAAGACTTTTTTGAACAATTTATAACAATTTGTAATCAGTTCTTCACTTCCTCTTTTTATCATCGATTTGCTGCATTTTGTCCATTGAGCCAATAAATTTATTTATGAGTTTCCATTAGTTTAGTAGTAATAGTATTAAGAAAATGGATATCGAACTATAATTCCTATACAACAGGAATTATAGTTATTCCTGTTCCATTTTTTTTGAAAAATTTTATTTATTCACCATGCAGCGACATAACACTCAGCATTTAAAATTGACATCAGTTAATTACTATTGAATAAGCAAAATCAGCATGCATCTGTGAAAGTTCGAAGGCAGCTTTTCGACAGCAAAAACTGAAAATAAAACTTAGATACCCTTCATACACTAGAAATACGTGGGGTATACTAGGATATCCTCTGTTTATTAGAGAAAATAAGGGTTATTTGTTTTATTTGATTTAAAGTTACTCAAATAAATGTAGAGATTTAATCAGCGGCCATTGCTGTTTAATATTTAGTTTTGCTGTTAAATATTTTTCCAATTTGTTGCAATAGATGTCGCCACGGGTATCACAAAAATATCGCTGAAGTTAAACCCAAGACGCGTGACGTATGAATTTGGAAAAAAGCGAACTGCGCATTCGCTCGCCAGACGGGGACCAGAGAGGGTCGTATCGTTCCGATCATGCATCTTTAAAAAACATAACGTAGTTTCGCCATGAAACAACTCTTGGTGGCATCTATAAGTAATTCCTTTTTTTTTCTCTGTTGTAAATAGTCCTGTCGTAATTGTAAATGTCTTTTTCTTTACTGTAAATAAATTTCTTTCATATTCAAAAGCTTCTTTTTCTTCATTCAGTGACCCTAGACACTGAACTAAATGTGGTTGGATGGGCATTCTGTCCCACCCAATTCCTACAAACTTGGGGGCACGGCCCCGGGATCTGAATTTGAAATTTAATTAATTTCTTTTCCGGGCTAAACGTTTTAGTTTTCTTTTCTTAAAAGCAGCGTTTAGTATTTTATACGTCATAAACATTAAATTGATCGGACGAATGACCCTAATCTCAACGAAAAAGAATTTTGATTTGTATCATACTGAAACAGTAAATTTTCCCATCCTAAAAATCGTTCATCATTGCGCTCCTACGAAGAAATGAAAAACAAGTAAAGTCGTCTCAACGATCGCCAGAAAATTTTCCCACCTCAGCAGATTAGGAAATGTGTCGTCCTTACATCCACTCCTCGAAATAAATCATCATTTGGCCTCTTCACGTCTGTTATTTCCAGTGTTAGAATACAAACTCTTACAGGACGTCGACCCCTGTACTGAGTATAATTTATCATTTAATAATCTTCTGCAAAAATCCGTATTCGAATCTATCGAAGAAAGTGTGTGTTAATTTCATCAGTTTTGTTTTGATTGTTCTCTTCGATCCCAGACAAGCGCCATAACATCTGTACAGTTTCGTTTTGTTTTGTTCATCTTCAACAGCATTAAACAGGATTTGATTCATTGAAATAAAACATTCCTGCACGTGTGAAAACTCCGAGATACTTCGCCGTCTGTAAAAATTTTAATACTATTTAATATTTGATAATCTGTAAGTTACTTTTCTTTTCTTAGCATATTCATAGTTGCTATATTTTTGTATTGAAAGATATATGTTAAATTGATATTTAATTTCAATCATCAAAAGTGCGTAATAATATTTCTTTTTTAAAATAATCTAAATACTGATTTTCAAGTTGTTATATTTATGTATTTTATTTAAGTACAAACTAATTTATTATACTTTAGATATTTCTTGTTCCGTAACTTTACGAACCGAAACTGAAACTTCTAATTCTGATAGAATTTAATATGACCTTGAAGCGACGCGCCAAGTCTCATTAAGTATTCCTAATGTCAGTCACTTCCGAAGCGATAAGTCATAAAAGGATTTGAATGTATATTCTTTTTATTATTTTTTCTTTTCGCGCTACGAAAAACTGTTCTGATTTATTTTCTTTTTAGAGCTATGACTCAGCATATCCCATCTTTTGATCGTACAAAGTGTGCACTTTTATTTTCAATTCTATGAACGTTATTTTTGTGAAGTTTTTATAAAGATAATACGTCTTTAATATTTAACTCAAATTTAATAGCAATTGTTTACTGTATCTTTTTTTTTTTACTAATTGTGCCTGTATACTTCAAATTAACAATTGAAATATTTAGAATTTAATTTTTTTTTCATGCGAAGCTTACATATAAAAAATAAACGTATAAAGTTCTTTTGAATATAAATATTTTTTTTCCATTGCTGAAAGTTACTCATGGTTTTCTAATAAAGTATTTTATTTACTATTCATTTTAATAGCATTTTATATTAGGGAACTCCAATGGTACAAATACTTTTATATATTAATACTGAAGATAATTTATTTACTTTGTTTATTGTTTAAATTCATACAGTATTTTTGATGTAATTTTGGGTTTTCTTACTTTACAGTATATTTATTGCCAAGCATTATTTTGAAAGTTATTAAGTGTTATTTTTTCGATCTTTAATTCAGTTGTGTAAAAATATTTTGTGCATTTTAAGATCTGGTTTTAAGGAATTAGTTTTAAATTACCCAAAGATTAATTTTTAATTTCAAGCTTAAAACAAAACTAATTTAATTTGACTTTTATTTAAACACGCTGAAGTATAGAGAATTTCGGATAAATTTCAAAATTAATACAGCTCTTTGATTGGCACCAGGTCCCTTTTTTCTTTCAAAATGTCTTTCTTACTAAAAGGCAAAAAAGATTTGATTGCTCTCGCGAATCAATTCGGCGTAACTGTTGAAGCAGACTTGACGAAACCCAAAATTAAAGATCTGATTTTAAAAACTGATGAATACGATGAGAAAGATGCTAGAGTGATGTTAGAGTGTATCATTGAGGACAGACATCTAGCAGAAGCAGAAAAACAAAACGAGCGATTGCGGATGGAGGAAGAAGAAAGAAAAGAGTGATTGCGGAAAGAGGAAGAAGAAAGAAACGAGCGATTGCGGAAAGAGGAACGTGAACACGAACTTGAAAAGCTGAAAATCCAAGCTCAAATAAATGTTGGTCATGAAAACTCCGCAGATATTTCAGTGACTAGTAAGACTTCACAAGAGATGTTTCACCGATTCAACATGAAAGATGACATAAGTTTAAATTTAACATTATTTGAGCATCATGCTAATTTAGCGTTATTACCGAAAACCCAATGGGTCCAGAAGCTACTAGGATTAATTCCTCTGGAAGTTGCTCATTTAATAGCTCGAGAACCTGAGGAGAAATCGAACGATTACGACCATGTGAAGAATCTGCTGTTACAGAGATTCAAGTTGTCCCCGGAGAAACTGCGACAATTATTTGTTTCACATCAAAAAGCTCCTGAGAAAACATGGCAAGATTTCTATCACGAATTGCAGACTTACTTTGATGGATGGGTAACAGGTCTGAAAATAGACACCTACGAAAAATTACGTGAACTTATCATTGCGGACCAGATGAAACGGAAGGCACCATAAAAGTTTCAGAATCACTTTCTTGATGAGTGGTCATCCATAAATTCACCTGCTGATTTGGCAGAAAAGTTCGAACAGTATGACGACGTCAGGAGGACATTGAAACCAAAATCATCTGATGCATTCTTCAGAAGAAAAGATGAAGCTAAAGGAGCAAATAAATTTCAGCATTACCCAAGAAGACCAGCGAATTTCCGGGACGAAAATAATAAGTTCGAGAAGAGACCTTTACATCTAAATAGAAATGCATGCATCTGAAAAAATGAACCATGGAGACCTGGGAAATGTTGTTACTGCCAGACACTAGGACATTATGGTGTAGATTGTCCACGACGACCCAAAAATACGAAAAATAACAAGCCTCTAGCACCTATTGTACAAACTTGCCCTGTGATTTCACGAGAGAAAAGGAGAACAAGAAGAGTAGCTTTGAGAAACAAAACTATCGACGCATTAATCGACACTGGTAGTTCAGTAACACTCCTTAGAGAAGATATCAGCAAACAAATCATCAAGCCTTCAGAACTTTTAAGAGAAACGATTACAATATCTGGTTTGGGAAAGTCACAAGTCAAAACAAAAGGATCATTTCAGCAAGATATCGAATTAGATGGACAAAAATATTCTCTGACATGGCATGTGGTACCTACTTCATATTTAGATTTTCAGGCAGTTATTGGATCTGACATTTTAGAACAAGCCTCACTTCACTTCACCAAAGAAGGCGTCAAATTTCGAAAAAGAGAAGATGTAAAAATACTTTCCATGCATGCGCAGCTATACGAGGCAAGATCACAAGACGAAATCGAAATGGAGCCCATTTCTAATCCCGAAGTAAGAAAAGAATTGTCGGAGCTAATTTCCAGTCACAAGCCAGAAAAAACTGAAGCTACTAATGCATCCATTAGAATAACTTTAAAGAACGACATTCCAGTCAACCAACCTGCAAGAAGACTCTCATTTTCTGAGAAACAAGAAGTGAATAAACCAATCAACGAATGGTTAAAACAAGGAAGAAAAACAGAATTACATACGAACGCAAGTCAACATGGGTATGGAGCCATTTTACTGCAACAAGGCGAAGATAGAAAATTGTATCCTGTCAAATCTACTTCTACTGAAGACGTAGTAGACAAACAAAGACTACAACAGAAAACGTTTGGCAATCCAAAGAGAATAATCACTGCTAGAGGATCAGTATTTACCTCTACAGCCTTTAGTGACTATTGTAACGAAGAGAATATCCAACATCTACAAATTGCAACCGGAATACCTCGAGTAAACGGCCAAGTAGAAAGAATACATCGAACACTCATACCTGTCCGAGACCTCCGAGTACGAGACTTACTGTTGGAAGAATTTCAAGAGCAGAGAGATCTACTTCGACAAGACGCAAAAGCAAACATTCAGAATATACAGGCCGAAAATAAGAAGAGCTACGACAGAAAGCGCAAGAAGGCCCCAGTATATCAGAAAGGGGATTTGGTAGCCATTCAACGAACTCAATTCGGAACTGGACTTAAGTTAAGACCAAGGTTTTTAGGACCATATAAAATTGTCAAAGTAAAACCGAGAGATCGGTATGATGTTGAGAAAGTAGGCGACCATGAAGGTCCTCATATGACCACATCATCTGCTGACATGATGAAATTTTATTCACCAGGCTGAATAAAACGCAATCAGCGCGATAGTTAATTAACTATTTTATTCTGTAATGTATTTCATTTTCATGTATATTTTAATATTCTAACAATTTTGATTCAATGAATATGCACCTTTTTTCATGCTCCGTGTATTATATTTTTATTTTGTAATTTTTTTATAATTATTTTGTAATTTATTTTTTGCTTTTAAATTGTTGCATTTATATTTTCGATGTTTTTTCCAGTGATGTAATAAGCAAATTATTACTACTAATATTATGTACCTTTCTCTTAACAATCGATATACTTAAAGTGAATTTTATATTTGTTTTTTTGTTTTTTGTTTTTTTTGTAACAGTTTGGCCGAGTTTAATTTAATATCAGTCTTGAATGTCAGTATGTAAATAACGATGAGGTCATCGTTCTATCAGGATTGGCCGAGTTGTAGAGATTTAATCAGCGGCTATTGCTGTTAAATATTTAGTTTTGCTGTTAAATATTTTTCCAATTTGTTGCAATTGATGGCGCCACGGGTATCACAAAAATATCGCTGAAGTTAAATTCAAGACGCGTGACGTATGAATTTGGAAAAAAGCGAATTGCGCATTCGCTCGCCAGACGGGGACCAGAGAGGGTTGTATCGTTCCGATCATGTATCTTTAAAAAACGTAACGTAGTTTCGCCATGAAACAACTCTTGGTGGCATCTATAAGTAATTCCTTTTTTTTTCTCTGTTGTAAATAGTCCTGTCGTAATTGTAAATGTCTTTTTCTTTACTGTAAATAAATTTCTTTCATATTCAAAAGCTTCTTTTTCTTCATTCAGTGACCCTAGACATTGAACTAAATGTGGTTGGATGGGCATTCTGTCCCACCCAATTCCTACATAAATGTAATTATGTAATCATATATATGTAATTGAATTTTCATTTTTTCTATGTGCACTTCTTTTATCTCTGAATTTTCCATCCCATAACAGAGTATAGCTGGTGTCTCTCAGTTGCTAAAAAAGAGGCAGATATATGATTCTATATGTGCAGAATTTCCCCCCGTGTTCCGGTACTTCTTCCTTGAAAACTTTCCTGAACCATCTGCCTGGTTTGAAAGGAGGCAGTCATATATTAAGAGTGTAGCAGCTAGCTCGATTGGTATGTCACTTATCATTATGTTTAATTCTGTTTTTCAAATATTTTTGACTAGCCACCTTTGGAAACCAGCTGTGTCACCAAAATTATTGATGATGTAAAATTTTAGTCGAATTTTTTTACCCACAAGTTAATCTTTATAGCCTTCCCAGGTATTATTTCTAAATTTTAAATCTTGATTGTTATTTATATCTTTCCATATCAGTACCTTATACAGTTACGTTTGTTGTATTATACCCTATCTAATTATAGATTAATTCAACTAAAATTTAGGCCATGGTGGTCTGGTGGTAAGAATTTGTCTTCGGGACCCAAGGGTTTCAGTTTCCAGAATGTATAAAGAGAATTGCCACATCTCCTGCACATTAAATCGGGCAGAGTCAAATGTTCTCCCATTAGTATGTTATGGAGAAGGGCTACCAGTTCAAGTGTCATCCTTGTCATCTGATGGCATTTCAAAATTATGATATCTATCCCAAAATAGTCCTGAAAAAATAGAACGTCATTATAACTTAACTAAATTTCACCTACAATTTTATTTTTATAAGACAAGTGGTTAAACTCCACAGTTCCGGCTGAATATTACATTCGTAAAAAATATAAGAATAAAAAAGAAAAGTCATTTAGGTTCGAAATTTTATTACAGAATATATTTTATGATTTACCTTATAGGACGTTGGGGAATAAAAAGTTTCTCATTGGATAAAAAATTCTGTATATTGCAATGAAAAACAAAATATTAAGTTGAATAAGTGGTAATATAATAATAAACAATAATAATACAAATGATCGGACCTTAAGAAAATGTTCGCCCTTGTTTATTTCAGAAGTTAAGAGAAATGTGATAGTTCTAAAAAAAATTATTGAAAACTTGCTTTAAACAGTTTTTTCAGAATTAAAAAACATATACCATTATGAACAGTAAAAATAGTGCTGTGAGAAAAAATGGTTTATATGTAAGAACTATACTGTTCCAGTATTCATAAAAAAAATAGCGGTTCTCCCTATTTAAAATATCTGAGCTATTAATTTGTTATTCCTTTGACCTAACTTTTTGAAGTATGAAATTTTTATCGTCTGATAGATGTCATTGTGCAGGTTTATAATTAAAGTTCCACTTTGAAATCGTCATAAAAGGAAAGCTACTGGGCATTACCAAACTTGGTAATAATTCAAGAAATGTCATGGGAATTTCTTTTCAGGAAGAAAAAATCAAAAACTCCACCAGTGGAGAAATAGTATTGTATGTTATATTGCTAAGCAAAATACGACATGAAAACGGTGAATTCAAATGTATTTAATCATTTCTGAAATGTGTTACAATTCATATTGTAAGGTAATGCAGTCATATATTACAATACTTAAACAAATATTCATAAATATTTATTTACTTGTTGGCTTATTTATTGACTAGTCTTGTGCATTTCGACTGTCTAGTCAAAATGTACAAAACTAGTCTAATACAATATATAAAAATTTCATAGCCACCTTTCCTGTGTAGCCTGGAATTATCAACTTTATATATGAAATATTTGTTATTTAAAAAAATAATTTACAAAATCTCTTAAAAATATCATGACTCTTTAGTTGGATACATAATGGGCCTAGGTGACAGGCATGTTAACAATATCCTGATTGACAAGAATACTGCAGAAGTGGTGCATATTGATTTTGGTAAGTATCTTTTGATTTATTCATATATATTTAATATCGCTTAAATATGAGATTACCTACTGGGAGTCGCAAATCAGTCTTAAATGTATATGTATTAAATGTGTAATTTTTATTTCGAATTTTCTTTTCTCTAAAATTTGAGGTTTTATTCTTTGAAATTTTATTACTCATTTATTATACAAAATACCCCCTGCTACTAGCCATTACTTTATCCTTTCCTTTGGCAATTGTGTAATACATCTCGAAATTGTGATGCATCTACTTAAGACATTCTACAAACCATTCATTTTTTCATAAAAGTAGAAATGCTGGTTAACCAGACCATGTGCCATCAATCGAAAGAAATGGTAGTTTGACGGAACTATGTCTGGTCAATATGATGGATAAAATAATTCCTCCTTCATTGATCTTGTCCTGCTGGAGGATAAATTTATCTCTGTCTTGTTACTATTGCCGTTTCTCCTACATTGCTTGACTCAGATGCATTAGCTGTATTTTATACCGCTGTCCTGTAAGGTTTTCCTTTGGTTTTAATAACTTATAATATACCACATCGAATTAATCCAACAAATGTAAAGCATAATGTTAGCGCCATGAACATTCGATTTGAAGCGTTGAAAGAATTCAATGCGCTCTCTTCCTAGTCTTTATCAAATAGAAGCAGAAAAACAAATTTCTCCTCTGTTGACGAGAATTTGACTCAAAAATTGACATCATCAATTGATAATAAATTTATGGTGCAAACATAAATTCATCACTGCATTGCTGTTGACAGATATCCATGTTACTTTCGTGTGACATTTTTGATCTGCCTTTTTCGATCATTTATTATTATAATCATCCTTCAAAAAATAATTAACATAAAGATGTACACCTAGTATCTCCCCACTAATTACAAAGATGGACTAAAAATTTGCTGTATAATGACAACAGGACAAAAAGAAAATAGAGTAATATGCAAACAAGTAGCTGGTGTCGATTGAAAAGAAATATTATCATTTTATTGTACAGATGACTTTTACAATGTATTTTGCATCTGCCACATCAAATGTTACTCTAATTTGCCGCTTTGATTAGGATTACGTTTCTGTGCAGAACCTCCGTACTTGCCCATCGAATTAAAAATAGAACGTTTTGTTCAAACTCTGATATTTTGAATTTGCCTACGTATTAATTTGAGGTCCTTTGTTGTTATGCGCGCAAATATTTATTTTATTTTATAAATCTTTGCTTTTGCTTAAAATGCTTATTTCACAAAAATCGGATCAATAAAAAAAATTTTGATAGAATGTGTGTTGTTAATTTAAATAAAATATTATTCATTCTTATCCTGGCATGTACTTTTATAAATTAAATAAAATATTTAACTTTATTGACTAATTTACTATTGATACTCTTGGATTATATTAGTTTTCATGTTAATTGAAAATTGAATTTAAGACTTATTCGTGTTTTCAGTCGTTTTATCTCTAACTAAGGTAAAAAGGGAGTAAAGTTGTAAAAATTTATAAAGGACGCTAGAATGCTTTGTTCAGTTTGTTGATAAAAAATAGTTTTAAAATCCTGAAAATTCATTTGATGTTTTGTTTGTTTGTTTGTTTTGACAATTATTTGAAAATTTATGGTCACTAAAAGAAATTGACCGTCCTTCCTATACTCCAAAAATAAATTAGTATTCTAATAAAAGATTTTATATATCATTGTTATTGTTTTTACTGCATTTTCTTGTATTTAATAACATATATTTTTTTTTATCTATTAATTTATTTGCATGCTTTTATATTCAATAGGTATAGCCTTTGAAAAAGGGAAAATTTTAGCCACTCCAGAAACTGTTCCGTTCCGTTTAACTAGAGATGTAGTGGATGGAATGGGAATAAATGGAGTAGAAGGCACTTTTAAAAGGTATGAAGTTTGTTAAAATTTGAAACTGAAAGTTGCATTTATTAGTTCATGTACAAATATCTATAAATGCTCATGTACTCAATGAATAATTGAAGTTCAAAATCACATAGGCAATGAATAAAGCATATATGGCTGTATACATCAATATCTTTAAATCGAATATTTTTTTACCTGCTTTTACTAGTATTCCATTATTTGTATGTTTCTTTAATAGCCAGAGCGTTTTTAAAAGGTTGATGTAGAACTATGACATCATAGCTGTTATTTTCATGGAATGTTTTTTGAGAAAATTCAATAATTTAATTTTTATAATATGTGGAAAAAGGTTCACTCGTGTTAAATAACAGTTTTGATATAAGTATTTTCTCTTTCACCCAATATGGAATTATCATTTCATTCATTCTTAGGTGGGAAACATTGGAGGATTTGACTCCTTTTCTAAGATGAATCCAATATGAAACTGTTTTATGGTCTCAGAAATTCGAAAATAGCTGTTTGTGTTTACATAAAAATTATATATAAATTAATATGTTTAAGAATTTATTGGTAAATAGTTTGTCATTTGGAAATCGCATGTATGTAGAAAGCTACAGGGGATAGAGACCAATAGAGAAATCTCATGATTGTTCCAAACTGGTTTAAACTGGTTAATGACTTAAATTAATTAATACAAATAATGACTTAAAAAATAATGTTCTCATATGATTTCTTGAAATTTGCAATCGTTGAATACTTTTTTTAAGACTGTACAGTGAAGCATTGTTGTTTCTAATTTCTTCTGAAAATAGGGAAGAGTAGGCAGCCTTTGATGGCATATCTAAGGGCCATGAGCTTTCATGTGAGATAAATGCTTTAATATCAGTCTAGTGGTTGGGACTGATGAAATTTTTAATAATATTTCCCATTAAAGGATGTACAGTAAACTTTTATTTTTTAATTTCTCTGGAAACTAGTGGTTGATGGTAGTCAGGTAATCTTTGGTGACATGTCTAAAGGTTCCAAAGCTTTCATGTGAAATAAAAATTGGAAAAATCGGATCTGTGGTTTAGATTGGGGGACTAGTTAAATAATTGTCCATATATTTTTTTAAAAATTAAATTATATTTATGCATTCTAAGTGGCTTTAATTCCTATTTTATAATTTGCTACTTCAACCTTTTCAGAATGTTTTACAACATTTATTAAATGGTGTTATAATGATTAATATTTTTTATGTTCATTTATTATAAATAAGTTTTTTTTTACATATAATATATTATATTATTTTCAATTTTTTATTTATATACTCAATGTTGTAGAAAATAGAAATTCATTTTGATATTGCAGATGTTGTGAAAAAACGCTAGAAGTTATGCGAAACTCTCAGGATGTTCTTTTGCCTATATTAGAAGTGCTTTTGCATGATCCATTGTATGAATGGAGTGTACCAGCTGGCAAATCTTCGCAGAAAACGAGCACACCCTCAACATCTAATTCACAAAATGGTAAATCATAAAACTCAAATTTTTTGAAAAACACATTTTTAAAATTATTTCTGTTTGTCTGTCTGTGAACACAATAACTTAAAAATGTATTGATCCAGTGCATAGAAATTTAAAATTTAGTCTTAACACAAAATTTTGTCGAAATTTCTCACAATCGGTCTAAAGACAGTACAGTAGTCTATATGCATGCGAACGTGAAGTGGAATATGAATGAAATTCTGTGTACAGTTTTATTATCAGAGTTGTAGATGTGTATAATATTTTGGAGCAAAGAGGAATGTACACAATTATAGATGAGTATTAAATTTGATAGGTTGTAATAGAAAATCAGAACTAGATGGTGTCTACAGTTTCAATGTTAAATCCATGTACAAATTTTATCTATTTACATCTATAAGCTTTTGTTGTTACTGTGTTTGCTTCTATTTGTACCACCGGGCTGACAGACTAACGACGAATTTTGCTCAAAATTTGATTGGGATTGCAAATTTCATGCAAATACAGCGAGCCAAATTTCAACTGCCTAGCACACACCTGTTTGAGACACAGGGGCATTTTTCAAAAATGTGTTTTGGAAACTCAAAGAGATCCAAAACATGACAATTCATCAAAATGTTGAATTTTAATTTTTTGTCCATTACAATACTTATTCTATAGTTTATATGCTAGAAATTAAAAATGGTAACAAAATTTGGGAAATCTCAGTTACTTTGGTTAACAAAGAAATTATTTACTTGAAGTAAAAATGATTTATCTGGTGGGAACTATAAAATATTAGACTCAAATATTGTATCGAAGAGAAGGTTGATTGCTTTTCGTCTTGAGATATTTTGGAAACAGAGTTGCTTTTTTCCATTTTAAGATTTGAATGTTTTAATTTATTTTGTACATTTTTGTTGAAAAAATGTAGCTAGATAAAATTTATTTTAAAAACAATTTTATATATTTGGATATATAAATATTCCTCCAAACAAATAATTTATATTTACTTTCCATTTATTATCTAAATATATGAAATAAATTCAATTTCATTCCGTTCCCCAAATTAATTTTTTTCTTCTATCCTCTTCTGATTGGTTTGGATTTATTTGCGTCCTGGAATGTAATAGCTGTAACTTAAACACTCTTAAACTGCTTCTCAAGCAATTCTGTAGTTTGGCTTTACTTTCATTCTCGCATCTCTTTTCTAAACTATTTAAAGGTTGCCTCTTTTTTTTTTTGTATTCTTTTTGCTTATTTATTCTTAACTGTGAGCTTTTGTTGTTATAATTTTTTTTATCAACCAACTTCATTTTTTTTTTCATGACTCCACAGCACAAAATCTATTTATCTAACATTATATTATGCTAGCCATTTTTGACAGCTAGTATATTCACCCAGATTATTGACTATTTTTATGAATATCTATAATTTACAAAATGCATTGTTTGTTTGTCTTTTAATGAAAAACATTTCACATTGTTATTTCATATGACCGAAAAACACAAATTTAATTGAATATGCCTAATACAAATTTAAAATATATATATGTATTACAAAATCAAAAAAGTGGAAATCACACTACAGAATTAATGACTGGCAAAAACACGCAAGTGCAGGTTTTGACGAATGAGTTTCGATTCAATCATCATATTTAAAAATTGTTTTATTAAATGTGGCAAATTAAATTAAAAATATTATTAAAATTACAAGAAGAATTCTGCACAAATAAAATTAATATAAATAAAAAGGACCTTTTTAAAATTTCAAACAAAGACTATTTCTGTAAGTTTATGGTTTTGAAAGATATAAATATTCGTTTTGATGGCAATCTATTGGCCTTTCTGCAATAGCTCAGTCTATATTCGAGCTTTTTGAAATTTTGTTTGAAATGTTTTTCTTGATTTCCTTTAATTTTCTTTTCTCTCTAGAAAATTTCTAATAAGATTTTATAGCTCCATTAATTAACTAAGTGATACATTGAATGAATGCAACTGTGAAAAGTATTAATTTAGCATTCTGAAATTCATATGATGATTTATTTACATTTGACTATTGTCATCTAACAATGAGCATCTAATAAGAGCAATTTTTGTACCTCATATGTTGGCATTTTATAAAAATAAATGATATTACATTGCTTTATTTTTTGTCACAGAACACTGGTCCAGAACTATTTTTAAATTTTTAATAAGGTTTTGTAGTTCCATTAATTAGCAAGGTGATTCTAATGTGAACCAACTGTGAAACTTTCATTGAAGCACCCTGAAAATCAATTAATGATTTATTTTCATTTGACTTTTACCATTCGATAATAAGTAATATTCTGTATTACATACGATTTGTGTGCCACATGAATTTCTGTTTTATATACATATATTAT